>BCLF01000034.1:357013-394518 GCA_001602275.1 Zoysia japonica | reverse complement strand
CGGCCGCGGCCGCGGCCGCCGCCGCGGCGCTGGCATTGAAGCCGAGGGAGAGGTCGTCCCCGCGGCCCGCGGCGGCGGCGGCGGAGGAGGCGACCCAGTCCGCGAAGGCGCCGGTGTCCGATGGTAAGCGCCGTCCGGAAGCCACACTTATAGCCCCGGAATTGCGCACTGCGGAGGGAGGCGGAGATTTAAAATTCGGCGAAATTCTCGCCTCGCCCCGAGCGAGCTCGCTCGCTGCCGCGCTGGAGATAGAGCCTAGATTTCGTTACCGCAGCGGCAGGCGGCAGCAGATAAAAAGCAGGGAGAAGACGAGCGAATAAAAATCTCTCTCTGGAGTAGCCCTCCCTCGTCTTCCTCCAGTGGTGCACTAGAGTGCCCTGTCTCTATCCTTGCTCTGTTAATTGAAGTACTCCTGCGCTCGTCTTCCCCACCACCACGCCATCTCAAGACTAGGCTATGCAGCTGCTGGCCCTATCAATCCTCTTGCTCGGAGTCGGAGGGGAGTAATCTATTTTATGGTTTCTTCCCTAGTCTGTGTCTGGGAGAGAGAGAGAGAGAGAGAGTTAGTGGTTGGCCTGCTATGCGGCGGCGAGAAGGCAAGGAAAGGAAGAGGGAGAAGGAGAGGGAGATATTTTTTTATTTTTGATGTGGTGGCGTGGGGACACTGAAATTCCTCTGTGCGAGCTTCTCGATCACTCCCTATCTACGCCTGCCTTTGGCGGTGCGAGGGACGGCACGCCCTTTTATTGGCTTCTCTCTCGCTTGGCCGCTTCCTTCTCTGCGGCCTCTCTGTGGCATCGCACCCTGCTGCTAGCTGCACTGCAGACTCCCTGACGCGCTTCTTCGGCTGCCTGCAGATCCTGCAGCTGCCTTTAAAGGGCGTCGGATTTTGGTATAAAGAGAAAAATACGATTCTATACCTAGAACTGCTACGTTACGTTGAGATAGTTAGTACTATTTGAAGATGTCACAATAATTTAACTTTTGAAAATAGCAAAAAAAAAGTCACAAAAGCAAACAATTTTTAAGAGTATTGGATGTACTTTTAAACCCTGCGGCAACATGACGACAAAGTAAAAGAGTAATTCAAAATGATGAGCAAAATATTAAAAATTCAGAGATGTTACATGTTATGAGAGGTAACTGAGTTACCTTTATTTTTTTTTTGATTAATCTCAGCAGGCGATTTTTAAAAATTGGTATTAGGTTCACTATTTTTTATCGGATCTACTATTTTTTTATCGGTTCATTATTTTGATACTTTTTTGACTAGGTACTTTTCTATTTTTTAACCGTTAGATCCTATCAAACGAACGGCTGTGGTTAACTGCAATTATTGTATAATCTCTCTTAAAAATCACTACGGTAGAGTTGTTTGCTTCTCATGGATGAAATATTAATAACAGGTTTTGTCGAGCTTAATTCCTTGCATTTATCAACTTTGAAGTTGATCTATTGCAAGATTTGAAATGTTTATAATTTTTCATTATACAAAAATAAAAATATGTTTAATGATGAATCTAGTACCTTAGAGGAATTTATATAATATAAAATATTAAAATAATTTAATAATTAAAATTAAATAAGTTTAACTTTGACAAGATTTATAAATACTTATATTAATGATGCTCTAAATGACGACGAGAAAAGCACTAGGCTGATCGTGACAGGAGAAGGATGAGAAGATGGTCAGCCGGAGCCGCGGAGGTGATGATGGGCATAGGGAGGCTTTTTGCTGGGTCGTTTTTTTGCCTTTTTCGTTCCACGGGTTCTTTTTTTTTTAGTTGTCGTCAATCTGGATAAACAAGGCTGTTTGGGGGAGTTTTCGTCAATCCGGACCCATGATTCCAAAAGAAAGAAAAGAAGAAGAAGATAGAGACCGAGTCGGCCGATGCAAGGACATGCAGATGGCTCCAACCTTTTGGAAGCAAGCAAGCCGATCGACCTGCCGCAATCACAGCAATAAGCATGTGAAATCAAGCCGCAAAGCGCAACAGCCAGCATCGATGGGGCACGCTATACACGCCGCTAGCGGCCTGCGCCCACAGCTCGCCAGCCTCGCCCGCCGCAGGACCATGCACCATCGATCAGTTCCCACACCTCAAGCAAGCATTCTCGTGATCAAGCGTCGAAAGGGCCGGCGCCGGCGGCCGAAACAAAAAGCGGCGCGGCGCCATCGGAACTGGCGGCGAGAAAAAACGGGGCATGCGTTGGCAGTTTGGCACACGCAGCTCGGAAGATCCGGCACGTGAAATAATAAAAGGTCACGCCGATGGAGCTGCTGTTTGTCTTTCACACGTTGAAGCAACACCAAAACATGATGCGGACCTCCCGTTTCTGAGCAGTGGGAGTACGTTGTCAAAGATGGCTGCCGATCGATCGGTCGATCGAACGTGACAAATGCGATCGAGCGCGACGCTGGCTCCAGTACAACTACTAGCTGGAAGGTTGCTTTCGAGCGAGCGAACTCCCGGGAAGGAAGGATGGTCGCTTATTTTGCCTTTCTTCCCCATCCTTTCCTACGTTTTGCTAGATTTGCCTCCCGGGAGAAGTTGTGACATTGGAAAGTTTGGTGGGTCACGTAGGAGTATCGCAGTACGTGTAGCCGCCGCGGATACGTACAAGGCGACGGAATTATTGGCGCTTGTACGGATGCAGCGCTGTCAGGCTTTCAGGACGGCGGTGGCAGAGCAGGGACCGTTGGCTTCTTGTTCGCTTGTGGCGTGTGCAATTACTGCATTCCCCGCCGAATTAACGGCGCGGCATCATCTTCTTCCCCGGCCTCTGCGGCTCTGCCTGCCCGGAGAAGAAAGAAAGATTGGTCGCTTCGGAGTTACTACTGCCATGCTGCCCACCTCTATCCGAGAACGCGTGCGAGGCCGTCGCCGCCGCCGCCGCGAGCGTGTCTCAAGCAACCGCGAGCGGAGCTCACGCGTTGGCCGGGGCCGGGTTTGCCTCGGGCCTCAGCCTATCCACGTGGAGAAGAAGAAGAGATGACCGTGGAGTATTCCAGTTGCTACAGGAGTCTGCTCCAGCTTGCTCTCAATGGATGGAATCGAATCCAATTATTGATGAAGGAGCTCTACCCTTTCATTCCGTAGCCTTTCGGAGGGGAGGGAAGGGGATGATGCACGGAGCTATAAGGTCCAGAGTATCTGCACTGTAGGGAGTACCATCAAAAGCCTTTCTGCCCCGTTAATCCCATATTTCCACTGCTCATTACTGGTCCCTAACAACAAACCACCCAGAGGCTCCGTGGTCATTTGTACCACTAGCACCAATCGGCCCCTCGCCGTGTCCACGCCGTTACTCCTCCTAGCAGTAGTACATGTTAACTCCTCCGTTCATGGCTGAATAGCCTGATAAACTAATCTCTCTCTTTCAGACTCGGCGGTGACTTGAATTCGGGAGCAAAAAGAAAGGCATACAAGTGTCGCTCATCCGAGCAGCATTTGAGATGGGGGGCATCTAGGAGTAGCTAGCTGGAGTAGTACTAGCTCAAGGTCGTCCGTCGCTTTCGTGCATGTGACCCCCGCTCCGTTTCGACAAACGAGGCGCATTGATCTTCGCATCGGCCATGACATCGTTGACGACGGTGCCACAGATCATCGTCATCTCCCCTGCTTAAAGACAAAACTAGGAGCTCCTTTCCATTTCGACGAGCATCGTTTCCAGACTTTCGTTGGCTCCCGGGCCCGGCCGTCTGGCCCTCTCTGCATTCGACGAAATGCGAGAGCAATTGACAGCGCAACTGCATCGAGGCGTACCAGTAATGCGACCGGAGGGCGCAGAACTGAGCTGCTCGATCGATCAAGCAGCAAGGACGCCGATGAACAGGCTGCTGGGTGCTCAGTTCTGTAGGAGAGGGGGATGATGCCAAATGATTGCTTGGCTGGCCGGCCGGGATAGCGCGCACTGTGAAGTGTTTGGCGTACTCCTAGCAAGTGGTGGGGGTGACAAGACAAAAGGGAAGACACTCCTCCATCGGTGCATTTTCCATATCTGTTGCGCCGTGAAATCACACGATCCCGCCCGCGTCCTTGGTTGGCAGCATGAACGGAAATGTTTATAGGTGGGAGAGCACCGATTATTGGCGCTCCACGCAGACACTTTTTGAAGGAAAGCTAACGTCTCGAGAAACAAAGATTTCCGCATAAAATAACACACCGGCACCGACGCCACAGCGCGCGCACGTATCGCAAGTGAAAATGATTCACCCGGCGGATGCCGGGTCCCGGCCGAGCAGAGCGGGGGAGGCAGCCGGAGATGGCCACCTCGCCTGGGGAAAGAAACTTTCGGCGCAGATGCCACGCCACGGGCTGAACGAGCGAAACAAAGACAGGAGGAGGAAACGTGCCCCCGGTTTCCGAGGCGCCAGCGGCGAGCGGAGCGGCGGATGCCGGGGCGCCTCGAGCCCCGCGCGCGCAGGGAGAAAGGGGGGACCGGCCGTATCTCCTTTGGCTGGCCCTGTTTAATCCCGCGACCACAATAACTAAGCCCTGGACATGGCAGACGGAAGCAGGCAGTGGCCGCAGCCGCAGCCGCAGGCCACGCCGCGTTTGCTTCCATCTTTAAAGCCTGCGCCTGCGCTGAGCTCCACTCAGAACACTGGCCGAGCGGCCAGCCTCCCGGAACGCCGACACGTCCGCGCGGGGCCAGCTCGTGCCCGGTTTTGGACGGAATCACCGGCCTGCTTCCCGTGCCTGGTCTGGTCCTCCTGCCGCCGCGGCCGCAGCAGGGGCAAGGGAAGGTCAAAGGGGGCCGGGGGGAATGGGCCTGGGGCTAGGAAGGGCAAGCAGAGCACATGGATCCACGGCGCGCTGGGCTGCCTCGCTTTTGTATTTTCCAGCCTGCCTCCTGCTGCGATGAGACAACAGGAGGCAGCGTTGCAGTCTTACAGACAGCCTCTCAGAGTCACAGTTTCTGATCGTGCGGTACGGACGGGCAGGATTATCACTCCCTGCTCCATGATAACATGCCTCAGGGCCTGTCTCCGCTCGCGCACCGAGCGGGCGCGGGTAGGATAGGGAAATCGTCACAGTTCATGCCACTAAAGAAAGCCCATACTGACATCAACTTTCAGAACACATGGCCCGTACTAGAAGAACCCATTGGGCCTCAGAAAGCAGCGAAACCCACTTGCACCGACTCATAAAACGGAGCAACGCTCGCGCGCGAACCCGACGCGTCCGTTGGCCACGTCGAACATCACGCGATGGTTAGGCTGCTGCACGCTGGAACGCGGACCGCGGCGTACACCGGCAAGGCCAGCTGTGTGACAGGAACGACAGCGCCCCGCGGCCGAAGCCGATGAGCCCCTGCGGCGGCAGTACGGATCCGGAGCCGCCGCCGCCCCGCACGACGCGGAGGCACCCGAACGTGTACGCCGCGACGACGTCGTTCTCGAGCGCGAGCGCGTCCCGCCCCAGCAGCGCCTGGAACGTGGATCCGGCGTACGTGAGGTTGAACGCGCACGGCGAGCCCGCGCCGCCGGGGCACGACTGGCTGGGCACCTGCGAGCACTGCGGCGACCCGCACAGCACGGGGCGGTACGTGGACCACTGCGTCGGGGCGAAGGACGGCCCCGAGGCGCGGCAGCCCGTGCAGCCGCTGCACGGCACCCACGCGGCGTCGTTGCTGGGGTCGACGGCCACGAGGAGCGGCTGCGCCTGCGTCCCGAGCTGCGCGCGCGCAACGTAGCTGGCGATGCTCAGGATCTGCCTGCCCGGCGCGATGGGCACGAAGGAGCTGGCGAGTGAGGCCGCGCCATGTAGTGACTGGTGCACCGGCGTCGGGCGACACGGAGCGTGAGCGTGCGAGGTGCAGCGGCGAGCTGCGCACGGCGATGGTAACCTTCAGGAAGGTGAATAAGAGGAGGACGACGAGTAGTCTAACTCTAAGCGATGACATTGTTGCTACGCGACCAGTTTGTATGAGAGGGGATTAAGGGAGATCACGGATGAGTTTCGACGTTACATGCTGGTGTATTTATAGGAGCTGTCAAGCTTCAACAACAAAGGGCAAGGAGTGTGCTTGATCGCCATATTGCCTCTGCATCACCACTATGAAAAGCGTTCGATCGTGTTGGTGGTTGGGGTGGCCACACCCAATTACTCAAACGAAGCAAGAGTCTGCGGGTTTGCGGGGTGCAGGAGGTAGTGCTGCTGCTGCACCGGGATGAAGAGTTTCAGAAACGCAGACGAGCGACCCCCGCATGAGAGTAGCACATGCACGTCCCTGCATCACCAGGCTCCAACGATGATTCTCCGCGTGAAAATGTCAAACTAAAAAGGGGTACTCCAACGATGACAGTGTGCATCCGTTCGGCCCAATAGTTCAGCTGGTAGACGAGACGACGACTGTTGTTTGACGATTATCCACCATGGGCCGTTATGACTCAGTTGATTCTCAACATTTTACGTTTGCAAATATTTGGACGTCTGCTTATTCTACAATTTCTGGTAATATAATCGCCAATCTTGACTTAGCTTAGTGATATATGACTATACATAATAGCCTGCGGACCATTTTGTTGGGGACTGAATACAAATTCTGCTTTTGCTAATCCTGGCTCCCAATGCCAAAAAGGATTCTCTGACAGCGTCGATAGCACAATTTAGTTGGCAGTGGAATGAAGAGCTTCGCTTCTGCCCACCTTGATCAGTCTTTTCTTTTCTTTTTCTTTTTTTTTTAAGCTCTTGCCAGATGAGATTATCATTACCGAATTGAGCGCCAAGGACAACACGAATCTGTATACGAACAGCACGAATCTGTATTTGGAGGGATCTAGCCCTAGCACAACCAACTGGCCGAGCTGGCTTTTCTGCTGTAGCACTAACTGTCAACATATCAATTAATTTGTTATCTTGGTGTGCCTCTACGGGCGTTCGATCCTGGTGGTGAGGGACGGCCTCATCTTGACGATCTGCTCGTCGTCGACGCCCATCCGCTTGGCCGACATGCCGGCCTCGAAGAAGCGCTTGACGGAGCTCCGCATGTACGAGATGCCTTCCCTGACGTTCATCTCGTTCCTGATCCGGTCCTGCAGGTTGGTCAGGAGGTGGTCGCCGTTGAGCACCGACGCGAGCTGGATGATCTCCTGCTGGAACGAACTCAGCTTCGCCTCCTCGTTCGCCTCCGTCTGACGGATCCTCGTCGGCGTAGGAAGTTGCTCTGCGTGATGCGATGTAGTATCCTCATCATCAGCAAGCAGCTAGGAGAGTGGATCCTAGGAAGAGTGAATACAGAAATGGCGACGACGTTGGTACCGCCGCTGACGGAACAGAGGTATCCGTACCTGGACAGTCCGTCCTCGGTTCGGTCCATGTTTGCACGACGCTTTCGAAGGTTCCTGCCCACGCGTCTCTTTTCGTCAGGTAGTCTTGCGGTAAGTCGAACAGTTTCTTCACCGTGGCAGGGATGGAGGAGTGCTCGTACTGCGACGTCGGCGTCGGTCCCCTGGGCCCATGCACAACCGTCCCTTTCTCTATCCACGGGGAGATGAGTATGGCCGGCACGCGCACGCCCAACCTGTCGAAAGTGAAGTTATACGGCGGCGGTCCGACGATCCCGTCCGGGCTGGGCACGCCGTCGACGGGCGTGGGGACGTGGTCGAAGAACCCTCCGTGCTCGTCGTAGGTGAGCACCATGAGCGTCTGGTTCCACTGCGGCGACGCCCTGAGCGTCTCGTAGATCTCCTTGACGAGCATCTGGCCCTGGTACACGTCGTGCGACGGGTGGTCGTCGTTGGCCGGGTCGAGCTTGGAGTCGAGGTAGTGCTGCTCGATGACGGCGTAGTTGGGCAGCGCGCCCCGCCGCGCGTGGTCGCGGAACGTCGGGTGGAGCGGGTGGAAGCTCGTGAGGTACTTGAGCTTGCGCAGGTTCCGGTAGAAGAGCACCGCCGGGACGTCCTGGAAGTAGACGCCGAACGACAGCCCCGCGTCGTGCACGTTGTCGAAGATGGTTCGCTGCGGGTAACCCTTCGCGAGAAGCCTGCATGCGTGACAATTGACATCAGTGCCTAATAGCATAGTTAGTTAACCTGTCTTTATCAAATTCTTTTTATAGGAACTGTCTTTATCTTTAGGAGTACCTCTTTAATCAGAGAAGAATGAATAAGAAGCTTGTGGCTTTCTTTTCAGTGGCCTCTTGCTGGACGGCACGTGTAAAGGATAAGAGAAGGTACTGACAGGCCACAATCAGCGCCATTGTCTCGCACTTTGGCTGAGCCAACCAAACAACAGATTATTTATTTATGTCCTATTACTAGTGTACTAGATTAACAGCGGAACAGCAGACATGCACGAGGGCTTAAAAACAGTGCCGACATGTGGGCATGTTCTCCCCGAACGCGCTCGGATTTACTACGAATCTTCTCGCAGTTCTCACATGACCCCAAACAAACTAGAGTCTGCTGATCCACTGGCATCTTTGTCCCTCTATCAAAGTCGGAACAAAGGGACCGCTCGAGGTTGCGTGCCAGCCGTGCAATGCACCTCGATCCATCTTTTGGTTTCCTCCTTTCACATGGACGGTGGATCAGGACAGCCGGTTACTTATTTTAATTACGAGCAGTCACTCTCACTCTGTTGGAGTGGAGCTAAACTGAATCATTAGCAGGACACTGCGTAGCCTGCATGTTTATTCAGATGAAGCGAGCGGGCGCAGAAAAGCAGCGCCATGGACCATAAAGGAACTAGCCAAACTAAATCATTTGCGGGCACTAACAAGGTAACACTGTGCATCCTGCGTTTGAATATAGGAGTACTACTGGATTGGAAGCACCGTAAAGAAGGGAAGGCAGAAATGAATTTTGGCGGAATTGTTTCAGGTGAGACAAAAGCCGAGTAGGTAGGTCATCAGGCAGGAGAAAACCAAGTAAAGCCGATCGTCATCGTTTTAAAAGGAAAAAAAAAAAAAAGCATCGCTAGCACGGCCACGGTGCCGGTACCCGTCAACCAGGTTGGCAACCAACACCTCCCTGCGGAGCGGCAGCAGCAGGAATGCAGAGGATAGCATTCCCACGGCGGAACACGGTCCCACGTCCACACGCAAGCGAGCGCATCACCAATCAGACAGAATTCACACGGCAATGCGGCGGCCTCCTCCCTCAACATCATCCATGGATCGATCGGATTCGGCAGCAAAATAACTCAACCAACCAACAGCCACCAGCACACGTCCAGGCGAAATTTAATTACCAAGCGAAACAGAAAGGAAAGGAAACGTACTCGGGGTTGTTGCTGGTGGCGCCGCCGGAGGTGCCGGAGTGCACGAACAGTCGGTTGGGCTGCGTGGACGAGGGCACGGACGCGAACCACCGGTCGCAGACGGCGAACTGCGCGACGAGCTCGCGGTACACGGCGACGCTGTCGGGGTCGAACCCGTGCATGACGGCGTCGGTCATGTCGCCGCCGAGCGACCGCGCCTGCTGCACGAACCCGTCCATCCTGGCGGGGCCGGCCGCGTCGTCGGACCCGAAGATCTGCTGCCGGATCTCCTGGAACGAGTGGCCCGGGTCCGGGTCCACGTACCGCGCGCCCTCGCCGAAGTACACGCGCCCCGCCGCCGGGTCCGTCGTGTTGACGGGGTTCCACTCCGCGCCCGTCACGCCGTCGATCTCCGGGTTCAGGCGCTTCATCCACCCCAGCATGTGGTCGAACGAGCGGTTCTCCATCACCACCACCACCACGGTCTTGATCGGCCCGCCAGCCAGGCACGCCGGCGTTCGCGCCACCAGCGTTACCAGGAGGAGGAGCAGCAGGACGAGGCTCGGCGGGCGGTGGCGGTCGCCCGTGCGAACCGCCATTGCTTTCTGGAGTGGCGCTGGTTCTAGAGTAGAGCGGAGTGGATGCTGCTGCTGCGACAGTAGGGCGTCCGTGTCCTTGTGAGCGTGCGTAGTGGGGAGGAGGGGAAGGAAGAGATGATGGGGGCGGTGGTGGACTGGTGGCGTGGCGTTTTATGGGGTTCGACCGTTGTCCTGTTGCGGACGCCCGTGGACACCGTCTACTCTACTGCGGCGCACCTGCTCACCTGCGTATCGAATCATTCCGAGCTCCATCTGCATACCGCACCGAGCATCTTGCCGGTTGTTCAACCTCAATCCATGAGAGGCATGCATTGATTTTTTTGATATGGTACTCCGTATCTTTATTTACGAGGAGGATTTTTTTTTTCTATTTCTCTAGATGCATTGTGCTACTGCTGGATATCGGTCAACTCGGTGGAGTACTAGTACCCTGCCAAATTAAATCCATGCCAATATTGCACTACTCTATTGAATTTTAGAGGCACGTCGTCAAAGCATTGGGAAAATCTCCCACATCAATGTACTCATTCACGGAGGAGAAGTAGCACTAACTCCATTTCAAAATAATGGTCGTTTCAGATATTGGAGTATATGTATTTAGATGTTTGGTTCGTCTGGGTGCAGAGGCACAGTGATACTTAAATATGTATTTTGAAATAAAGTAGGAGCTATGGATATTGGCGTGCCAAACGTGAGAGCCTACATTGATTGAGGATGCATATTCCCACGATGCGTTGATTTTTTGTTGGATTTTTTCTTTTATCACATTAGTTGTACATTAAAATAAGTTCTAATGAAAATTCACCATGTTCACGGATTTTTTTCAGCTGCCCCGTCGTGCGGGGGACGCGGCTGCCGTCCGCGGCTTCGTCTCAACGGTGCCGACGTGTTTTTTTTTTGTAGGGGGCTCCATTTGGCAGTGGCGAAGACGGAGTGGCCCCCGGATAACGGGGCCCGTGAAGACCGCTTTTCCCTGCATGAGGAGAGGATGGAAGCAGGAAGCCAAATTCAGCGGTGGGAGCAGGTCTGCCGCTTTCCTCCTTTCATACTACTCCTCCTCTCTCTCCTAGACTCCCTAGTATGGCCAAAGCAGAGGAGCCATGCACGCGTGCCCCGCCGATGCCGCTCCTGTTTGGCGTTGAGCCGAGTGCGCCGCACCGGCCCTACAGGAACAAGGCTCAGCTTCAAGTTATGCGGAGACCGGCTGCCTGGAGACGGCGTGCGAGTCCAATGTTGCACGAGCCATGCATGTTCACGGTGCGGCACACTCATCTTCTAAGGTGGTCTGTTCCTTTGCATCGGGTAAGTTCAACTTGAAGTGATGCGGTTCCGGTCGCCAGCGCTGCACGGGAAACTCGGTGTGCAAATCCAATGTTGTTCTCGTCTGATTCTCTGAAAAAAGATATTAATCACTGGATGGTGTTTAGCACTTATTCTCATCGTTTCTACTAATTGTTATCGTTGTTTAAAGATATTAATCAATTCGATATGGACGGCTAACGGAGCTGGAGTACTCCTAGCTAGCAGGAGATATGCTTCCAGAGATCAACGAAGACACCTGCCGTGTGCGTTGATCATCGGCTGATAGAACTTGTTCATTATGTCGTTTCCTTTTCGGCTTTTTTCATGTATCGTTTGAGTACGTCCGACGTCGTCCTGGCTTGATGCTTGCGCCCATGCCGACGCGCGTTCGATTCTGCATGCCGTGCCCCGTGCACGGCCGGGGTGCCGCTGCCGGTTCGTCACCTACTGGGCTGTGACTGATGACGACCGAGGCCCTTGGCTGCGTTCACGAACCGGCCATGTTTTTTTTTTTTTGAATAAACGACGGGGGAAAAGACTCCCCACCTGATATCATTGATAAAATAGGTCGGGCCGGGGCCCGTCCGTCAATAGTCCATCACATAAAAATACAACGAGAGGTGGAGGGGGGAATCAGGGAGGATCCCAGGAGAACTCAAAAACGTTATACCAAGCAGTATGAGCTATATTAGCCTCAACCGCCGGAAGCTGATGCCGCCACAGGTTAGCATCATTTCTACATGCTATAAGAAGGCGCGGTAGCGAAGGAGGCAGACTGTTGAAAACCACGTCACCACGGTGCTTCCAAACAAACATTCCAGCAACAGAGGTGGATCAAGGTATCATAGTGCATGGCGGGAACTGTCGGAGGCAGCAGTAGCAGCACGGTATTCCTGCTCCGCCGATAGGAAGATCGATTATCTGGGACGAATTAAGAAGAATCTCCACCGATCGCTGTCGGCGACTTGGTTTCGTTGGAGGAAGGACGGACAGCTCTCATCAGTGTCAGCAGTAAACTTCCCGACGGAAAGTGTCTGAACGCGGCCTTTTTTTCGCTGCGTGCCGGTGGGCGTCGGCATCATTCTTTGCTTAAATAAACAAGTTCACAGTACGGGGTTCAACGATGTTGGTGGCACGTCGACCTCCGCGCGCGCGTACGTAGTGAAAGACATCGACGTGTTGCGTGCTTTTTATTTCCGCTGTGATGTGAGTTTTGTTGTTTTCAACCAACGGTCTCTCGTCCAAATGCACTTGCTGCTTGTACAGAACAAGCTCTGCTGGTTAAGGGCTTGGACTTTCAGTACCACCCCTCCATAGTGGAGTATCGAATTTTCAGACGACGGTAAAAAAAAAAAAAAAAAACAGGTCTAAGTTGACTGATAATTCTCATATGGACTATGGTGCCATTGTGTAAGGGTCATGTATGGGTCGAGGGTTTTCTCAAACTGTGTGAGCTGCTTTTTTTTAACTTGTAGTGCGAGTGTCATTGATTGGCAGGGGCATAGGGCCTCTAGCATTTGAGGTCCTCCAATTTTCTAATCTCTTCTCTTGTGATTTCGCATAACCGAGCGATTTTTGAGTTTGACTGAGAGTAGAGATGTGGAGGGAACAATAGGCACTCCGTTTTGCTTGTTTATTGAGCCTTCTATAATGCACCGGTACGAGCTCGTATGGCTGGCCATGGACCATGGTGAAAGTGAGAGCGGAATGGTGGTGCTCAGAGGTTGAAGAAGGTGCTGGCTTGGGCTAAATTGGGTAAGAATGTAAACAATGGACTGAACGGGTCAGAATGTAAACAATGGGCTGAACTAGAGAGAGCCGATTTTGTATTTCGCACTGGGCCTTCGAATTGTTGGAGACGGCCCTGCTTGTACAAGACGAGGGTGACCCACGAACGCAGCCAAGAATGATGATCCTTAATTTTGTTTCAGAAAAAATTCTTTTGTAACACTTCGTGTTTATGAATAAAGCAGTAAGTTGTTTAATTCAGACTTTCAGAAACCGAGCTCAAAAGAGAATCAAAATGAGTTCCAGTTTAAATTTCAAATAAAATTCAAACTTCTAAAATATAAGTTTAAAATTTTCAAAGAAATGTTACGAGTAAAAATCTCATTTGAAAGGTTTTGCGAAGATCAAATTTTTAGAAAATTTTGTACGATTCTGTTCGAAAGGTCAAAAGGCTCAAATGAAATTCCTCCTTTAATTGGTTTCCTGTTTTCTAAAGTTTATAGAATAAAAATTTATTTTTATTCTGAACTTGGGCCCAAAATAAAAGTTATTTCTCTTAAAAACAGTTATAACTCTACAAAGTTTCAAAATTTTATTTAACTCCAAAAAGGAAGTAAATGAATGCAAACTATAATTTCAAAAATTGGGTTCAAACTCAAATTTTTTTATTTTTTAACAATTTTTCGAGTTTGAATTTGATCAGGACTCAAAAACAAAAGTTGTTCATTATAAAGTTTTGAATACGTTTGCAAAATTTGGTGAGAACTTGAGCTCGGCGAGTTGGTATTTGAAAGCAAAAACAGTGCAGCAGTGTGGATTGGCAGAAACTCAAAAAATGGAAAATGGCAGGGGCCCCACTTGTCAGCGGCTCCACCGCTTTCTTCCTCCCAGCTGGCAGCGCGCTGACGCTGCTTGCGCGCATGCGTGCCAAGCAGCTGCTCGCCGTTCACTGCTCTGGGACGCCGCCCCGCTCTGGATAAAGCCAGCACCACTTCCTCGGTCGTCCTCTTTTCTCTCTCTTTCTCTCTTGCGAACGCCGCTTCCATTTCCTTCGGATGCCGCCGTGAACCGCCCGTCCGAGCACGCTCCGGCCCCTGATGAAGCTGCGCCCTCCCTCCTTCGAGCCTCACAGGACCTCATCTCGCCTCTCCTCGCGCAGATTTAATCGGATTTGAGTTTTCCCCAAATCAAGCTTTTGGAACTGGCCGCCGTAGCTCTTCGAAATTCATCGTGGCCGGTGAGCTTCGTCGTGTTTCCTTCCGTCTCCAACCCTCGCACCCTATAGCGCGTCTCGTGGAACCTTCGATTGACCGATTTGTTAAACCTTCGCGCAGGAATTTGGAGCTTCTTCATCGCCGGCCGCCTGAACCCGTCAACCCCACCGTCGAGCTCCGCCGTTCGGCCTTCCTTGTCGACGTCCACCTCCATGTCCTAGTGAAGCTCTCGGTGCTTTCCAAGTTGAGTTTCGTCGACCTCAGCGCCCGCGTGACCTCGCCAAACCTGTTCACCGGCCGCCCCTCGCCGTCGGTCGTGTTCCGGTGAGCAGAACACCGCGTCGACCAACCCACACCATTTTACTTTTCGCGCAGATCATTTTTATGCTTGTAGCAAGAAGTTTACCCGCCGGCGACCGCCTCTCCGGCGATGCGCCGCCACTAGCCGGCGAGCCGCCATGACCGCCTGGCTGAATCCTCCCTCTCCCGGATTTTCTACGCCAACGGGGATCCAGTGCGGCTGGTCCAGTAGACCACTGTGTGGCCGTCGCCCTAAATGGGTCCGTCACTTTTGTCCCACAGTGCAACAAGGCCCAATCTGACTGAAATTAAAATTCTGCGAATTTGTTTATTTAATGGAATATAATTTCTTTCAAGATTGTAAAATTCATAGAAAATTCATTTTTGCTCAGAAAATTATGAAATAAATTTTGTTAGGATTCTCTCAACTATAACAATATTCTGGATCTGACTAATTTTTATTTTATACATTAAAATAATTTAATTAATTCAGATCATTTAATATACAAGAAAATGGATTACTATTCTTTATCAGAATATACAAAAATATTATAAAATTTACTTTCTGTTCATTTATTTAATCTTTACTGGTTTGGCAAAATATTATAACTCATTTCGGTAAATATAATTTTATAAATAATTTATTCTTTGTTTTTAGTATTTAAATCATTATAAATCTATTTGTTTCCAATAAATTCTGGAAAATTCGAAAATAATTTTCTTTATATTATGAAAGCTTTAAAATTAGTTTTATGTCTTTAAGAACCATATTAAAAGAGTTTATAATCATATTTAATTACTTGCTTTCTAAATTCATATATTTTACTAAAAAGGTTTCATTTATAAAAATATAAAAGGGCATCATTCTCGTTCTATGCATATTATCTCATATAAGATCTAGGGAAATTAAGGAGGAGACCGAAGAGTATCATCAAAAGGTTCAAGAAACCCTGATCGACGCTGATTTCGTAGCTGAGGAGTCTAACATTGATCAAAGCCCAAGCAAGCCCCGGTGCATTATCCTATTTTCAAATTATTTACTTCTATCACTTTAGATGGTTAGTTTGTAATGTGCACTAGGTGATAAAAGTTGATTGAAACCGTAGTTACATTTATTGAATCTTACCTTGGGTTAGTATTTTGGTACAGGTAACTCGATTTAGAGCTAAGCTAATAGTCTTTTTAACGATAGAAGTCGAGTGAATAGTCTTTAGTCGCGAGCTATAGGATTGGTACGGAATAGATTATCTTGTCATATGGAATAAATTGAAGATCGGCCAAAGAAGTAGGTGATAACATAGCATGGCATGTGTCCATTGCGAATGCATGGCCAATGTGTTGTAGCTCTGTCTGTGACGATTAATGACCGTTTGTTGTTGACTTTATTGAGCAAGTTTGAATAGTACTGATTACATACTGGATCTATGGGTCTCAGGAAACTGATGTAGCCTAATATGCGTAGTGACTAGACGTAACCGAACCTCTCTTTTGAAGATGATAAAAGAGAGAGCTTTTAGGCTAACCATGAATAGACCCGGTGTGGTTATCACATGGAAGACCACTGCTCGAGAAAGGTGAGCATCGGACCGATACTATGTATCATGTATCATTGGTGTGAAAAGTTGTCATGTACGGCTTTCAAAAAGCGCGTACGTGTCGTGTAATTAGGTTCCTCCAGCTGGATGTAAATCGATTCGAATCGCTGCCTCTCACAAACGAGTACCACTTGTCTCTTTGAGTCACATCCTAATAAGAAGTTATTCAATATGGAATATGATTATGTTTAATCTCTCATAAACTTGTTGGCATTTTTTTATGATATAGTCTTAGGGCAAATTAAATTTATCTTTTCATAACTTAATACCGCTAAAATATGAAAGTAAGAATTTACTCATAGTGTTATTTTTGCAAATAGCCAACCCTGATGAGTCAGTCTTTTAATTTCTAGGAGTTGGCTGTAGATAACCATTTTGTCGGATAAGTATTGCTGAGCGTTAGTTACTCAGAGCTTTGTGTTTGTGATTTTCTGTTGCAAGTGTTTTCTCTTTCCCTTTTCAGCTCTAGTCAAAAAAAGCAACCTTTGAGGGTGTCTTTGTTTACTGGGAGCCATACTCGTCGCTTTGAGTGGGTTGGTGCTAGTAACTACATCGTATGGGTTTGATGTATCTTTTTGCTTAATATTCAAAATGTCTTTGTGTAATATGTTTGTAGTTTTTACACTTTGAAAACTCTGGTTTGTAAACTTAAATAACGAGTTTGTAATATATTTTATCGTGCTTGAGCTGTACTGTGGTGCTCGCTTCGTCGAGTGACATCCGATAAGATTTTGAAGCGCTTCGTCGAGTGACACCCGATAAGATCTTTCACCATTAAATTAACACAACTTTGACGAGTGCACACAATCGGCAATCCAACTTCACAAGGGAAATCAATCAAACAATCACCATTATTATTGTATATACAAATTGAGCAGAGCTGCACGTCAATCCCTACGATGACTCCAAACAAATGAATCATGAATGAATAAGTTACTCCTGTACTCCTAACCAACACCGACCCAATCAACTCCCAAGATTACAGACGCACGGAACGGATCATCAGGCGTTCATCATGACCAAGAACTCGTCGAAGGTGAGCACGCCGTCGCCGTTGAGGTCGAACCTGCATATCATGGCGCGGCACTCGTCGATGCCCTGGTCCGACCCGAGCCGGTCCAGCATTCGCTTCAGGCTGGTGGGCGTGATGCACCCCTGCCCGTCCATCTCGTACATGCCGAACGCCTCGCGCAGCCCGCGGCGCCGCTCGTCCTCCGCCGCGTCCAACTCCAGCCCGGACACCAGCCGCACGAACTCCGCGCCGTCCAGGAGCCCGTCGCCGTCCGCGTCCACCGACGCCACCAGCGCCTCAGCGTCCTCCGCCGACACGTCCTCGCCGAGCGTCGACTTCATGCACAGCCGCAGCTCCGAGGGAGATATGCGGCCGTCCGCGTCCTTGTCGAACGCGGCGAACAACGTCACCAGCTCGCCGGCACCGCTAGAATGAGAAGCAACCATCCTCTTGCACTTGGTCTTTAGTCCTTAGTACTCGTACGAAGCTTTTGATGGATCGATCAGCAGCTTGGGATGTCTAGCTAGCTTTTCCTTGCCGGCCTGCTGATCGGATCGACTTCTACGTCGCCGGTGCAGATCTTCGTGCGTGTGGGTTGTGTTTATATAGACCAGGCGCCGGCCGGCGTTGGTCGTACGCGCATTTCGAAGCTTCACGGCAAGGCGTGAAGGTGCGAAGACGCCGGCAGGCAGCAAGGTCGTCGCCGACGTTGCCGTGTTGAAGGAGACGGGACTTTAATATTCCTAGCATATTGGACCGGGGAAAAAAAATAAATGGGAACCTTGGCAATTCCGTGGCGTAGGAGAGGATATTTCAGCGTGAGAACCACGGGTGCCGCAGTTTGGGAAGATTCCGTGAAACGGGAGGACGCGTGTTGCGGTACGACTTGGGCGACGGGCTGAGTGCCTGGTCCACCAGCACATTTCTTACTACACGGTTATGTATTTATTGCTCGATTGAAATGGACAAATGGGACTAGAAAAAACACGGGGAATTTTTTACGGTTTCGATCAGTAGGCATGTTCAGCCTTCATCGTTGACATTTAAGTTGTGAACTGGGCAATCTGGATTGGCAGATTTCAAACGTTGACGTCGACAGCTGACTTTTTATTTTCTTAAAAAAAATTGACCTCAACGGCTCAACGTCCATAGACGACTTAATTCCGTACTCTGGAGGTAGCCACGCAGCTGTCGCGACGTAATGCCCGCACATATGGTGACGCTGATTCTTGTTACACGCTAGTACCATATTGGGCCGTCGGCGGCTGTCTGCTTCTTTGCCTTTGCACCTGTAGTAGAGCAGGGACCAAGCCGGGTTCAACAGTCACGACGGCACGGAAAAAAGAAAAGTATCTTTAGGCCCAGACCTTTTCCTTCCCTAGCGTGGGCCGCCCAAACTGGATCCAACGTTCACGATCCAAATTCGAGAGCCCAATTAAGGCCCAGACATGGCATGCTCGATCTCCACCGGTCCATCCGACGCCCGTTGGCTCGCTGACTCGGTCAACATGAAGATGCAGAGCCCGCGCTTTCCCGAGCCCTTCTTCCCCCGTCCGCCGCTGCATGTTCTTCCCCAATCTGGAACTGGATTAGAATGGGACCGGGAAATGGCCGCCGCCCAAACTCCACAGCACAGCCTCTTACGACGTTCTCGTCCGTGAGCAAGGAAGGGATGGTTGCCTACGTTTCAAGTTTGGGTCGGGGAGCAGCACGGCTGTATCCTTACCGTGGGCAGGTAGTGGGTCATGATTCATTATTGCAACTGTTCAGGCGTGCAGTTTTGTCATGGTTATGGGTTGATTGCAGTGACAATGACTTGTGGCCATGGCGGCATCAATGGATTGCTTGAGGAGGAAATGGCTTGTGAGATGACACAAACAGGGAAGCAGCAGAAGGTTTAAGCATAAATAACTAAGGGTAGAATTTGATATTTATGGCTAAGGTAAATATTACAAACGTCCTCTCTAATTGATCACACATAGCGTCCAACATGTCCTAAACCCCAATGAACTCTGTTCAGTAATCAGTGTATACCCATTACCCTCCTGGTTCATCACCACATTCTCTTATTCCATTTCTTGTCTTAGGAGTTAGGAGGAAAAGAGAATTCATTTGAAAACACTTTCGGAGCCATTTGGAACCTTGCCTGCACCTTGATTGCAAATGCTGACATTAGCGATAGAGAATATCGCATAGACTAAGACAAAGGTTACCGGATTCCTGTTCCTGCCTTATGGCCTTGCTTCCTGTAGAGGGTATCCCCTTGTAACTGTCCTACTCAAGGAACATGTCTAGCATTCTGCATATATATGTTACAAACGTTCAAATAGCCACAGGGACGCGTATCGACCAGGTTCCTGCATTTCAACAATGGACCAGGATACAACTAAGGCAAAGCAAGGTATGCGGAAGAGTTCTGCTCATGTTCGTTCTCCGTTACATCAGGGCACATACATGTGCAAATGTTTCTAAGCTTTACATTGACAAATTGTCATGAAACTGCTGATGGATTTACAACGTACACATTCTACATTTTATCTGATGTGACTTATAGATGCCCCTAATGATATGTTTTGATTTAACTAATAGACGGGAATCAGAGCCAGACCCCTCCGGACAGTGAGAAGGCTGAACCGAAAGTCCCAAAGCCTGATGAGGCAAAAATGCTTATTCAGTTCATGGAAAATCACTACGAGAAGTTAGTCGCCAGTGCGCAGTCCTTCGATGAATTCTACCACGCCATCTTCGAGCTCATCGAGTAATATCATCTTGCAGCCTATTGCTTTAGTACGTGCCGTAAATTTTGCTTAAGTATGTCCTATGTTGATGGTGTTCCTGTTCAGAAAGTTCTGCGAGGAGCGTGGGCAGTTCCAGTTCAAGATCCCGGAGAAAGAAACCCTTCACAATGCATATAAAGTGAGCTGTCTGTAAATAAATCTGTCCTCATCACCCTATCAGTTAGGAGCACCTAACTTGCTAAGAAAAAAAAAAAACCTGTATCTGTCCGGGATCACAAGTCGGATGACGGCGGTCTGAAAAAGGGTTCGTGGCGATCAGCACGGAGGTAGTGGGGCTGAAGAGCTTCTCCTTCGGCAAAGCGGCCGTGCAGATCGCCATGTTCCTGTTCGGCGCTCCGGTGTGCGCGGTGGTGGCGAAGAGGGTCCTGCCGGGGCTGGGCTGGGTGCCGGACGACGTCGTGATCCCTCTGGCCACCTCCGGTTCCGTCGCGTACCTCATCAAATCGAAGAGGCTCTGAGTTCAGAGGTGCGCGGCCAGATAAGCATGGTAGCTTGCAAAATTAAGGAAAATATCAACTGTTCACATGGTGTAAGTAAGGAAGTGGGTGCCATATTGGCATCACAAGCAGAAGCGGGAGCAACCACGGACAAACAGGGGGCAAAAATTTTAAACTATTATTTTAAAAAATTAAAATCAGACGATAATTCGGT
Organism: Zoysia japonica; assembly: GCA_001602275.1. Taxonomy (NCBI): domain Eukaryota; kingdom Viridiplantae; phylum Streptophyta; class Magnoliopsida; order Poales; family Poaceae; genus Zoysia; species Zoysia japonica. The sequence continues at coordinate 374,110 of BCLF01000034.1, read as the reverse complement.
AAAGCTGAGGATTAAGCTGATGAAATGGTTCAACTTTTTAAAATTCAAAACCATTGAAGCTTAAAAATCGGTTAATAAAAAAAATGGCTAATTGACTCCGGTTTTCTCGGAACTAGCGATGAAAACTGACCCCGACCAACAAAACGTTAAAAAAAAATTCCGACCAAAGCAGAAGCGAAGCAAAACTGCACAGCGCAAGCAACCTAGCGGTAGTACTAAGAATGGGCTATTTAAAATCGTTATAATTTTTTTACTTTAAAAATATATGTCACTTAAAGAGATTCAGATGAAATATAAATTGTAATAGCATCTATAAAATTAATCCTATAAAAAAAGCACCAGCATTAAGCAATTCCTCTCGAGCAACCACCCAGTCCTGATTCCGCCCATGGCGCCGTCCCCCATCTCGTGCCGCCTCTCCGCGGTGCGGCAGCCGCTGCCGCTCCGCCTCCCTTTCGCGCGCGCCGGTGGAGTACCTGATACTTTGTTTCAGGATAGTGTCATCTTAGTCAAATAAAAAAATGTTTTGTCATTTTGAATAATGTGAGGGGTGATATTTGATAACATTCAGGGCTAAGGAACTATTTTAAAACTGCATTTTGAATTTGATACTATGCTTCGTCATAAAATCATATTCTAACATTACATATTATCCTGTTTGTCATTGCAATAGTTTGATAGTAGCATTGTTGGTGCTGCATGAGCGAACTGTCATAGTTCCAAACTGGAAGGCTTGTTTTTTATTGTTACATTAAGAATTAACTTGAATCTTTGGCGTGTATAGTGGAGGTACTGGCACATCATTGAAAAGTAACAGAATAGTATGGCAATTACTAATGATATTGTCATTCTTTCTCCAAGCTGCCGACACGATACTGAAGGTATCAGGTCCATTTTAATCAAGCATAACTACATACTGTTTGCCAATATTTTTTAAAAAAAATTGTTTGCCACAGTTACCTGATCCAACCAAAGTCTGTATTTGCAGGAAATAATATTTAGAGATGCTGCTAAGAAACTCAAGGTACTTAGTTCCTTCCTGTTCACCATGATACGTAGAGCTATCACTAATTTTATGATAGTAACCATTCTTCTACAATTTGTGTCTGTCGGATGTTCTTATTCCAAAACTTTTCCTTTCGTTTCCAGGGTGGCTCAGTTGATCTTTTTGTTGTCAGCTCAGTTGATCTTCTTACCAAGTACTCCCTCCGTCCCTAAATATAAGCATTTTTGGATTTAGTCAAAGTCAAACTTCTTTAACTTTGACCATTAATAATATAAAATTAATAATGTTTTATCATATATAAATTATGTTACTAGATTTTTTATGAAACATACTTTCATAATATATAATTTTTTATATAAAAAATTATTTAAATTTATAGATATTATTAAGTCAAAGTTGATAAAGTTTGACTTTGACCGAACTCAGAAATGCTTATATTTGAGGACGAAATGCTTATATTTGAGGACGGAGGGAGTAGGAATATAATCGTACTGTATACTAATCTGCATGCAGCCATCCATCATTTAATTAATAAAATTACCTTTTCAGGCCCTTTTTATGTATCTCTTGCTGCCTTTTCTGTCAACGTTATGGGGAGTTCCATTTCATCTACTACCAGCATACACAAGAAATGGTGCAGCTTGCTTCTTAAATATGGGATCACTATCTTCTGGTATGTTGCTATTTTCCTAGTCATAGAAACTAAACACAGATCACTATACCTCTTAAAAATAGAATGATCACTGATAAAATAATTACTGTTTGTATTCATTTTCTGAAGTTTTGACTGATCCTAGTCTTGTAATTTATTAATCTCATCTGCTTCTTTGATCTGAACTAAACATCGTGAGAGTTCACACTTGCAGTTTTTCAGTATTTGATTTAAAGAGCATATCAATATTTTAACATTGAACTTTTTAAACATGTTGTACACAGAAGAAATCTTGTAAGCATGCTGAATCTTACTTCATGTTAAACTCTGAATTGTGCAGGTTGTGAAGGGGCACCACTATTACCACTGTTATTCGTATTGGTGAACATGGGATACAATATATCACTGCTAAACCTACTAAAGATCTTTTCAGCAGTTGTATCTTCCCTGGCATCTACATTCTCAGGTTTAGATTCTTGAACACACCTTCTTCTTCACACTGTTGAATAACACAAAAAGGCCACATAACCATTCCAGAATGGTGAGGCCTTCAGTTATTTTTTAAAAATAAAATCGACCAACCTACGAGGAACCTGGTGGTTTGCAAAATAAGAAGAGATATTTACCCAATCACATTGAAGAGGGATCAAACTTGGATAGTCAGGATGTGTGACTCCTTTAACGTTGCCTAGCTCAGTTCCTTATTTGCTTGGCATTCAGTTGAAATTCGCATACTGTGGGACAGCATTAGTATGTCAATATTTGGGTTGACTAATTTAAATATGTTTTACTGTTAATTTAAAGCTTTTCTTGGCAATTTGCTGATGTCCACTCTGAGAAGCCAAGATTAAGTCCGTATCTTGCTTCGAGTCCAATCTGACAAACCACTGCTCTGGTGAGGAATTATGAATCTGTCTTCTTTTTCGAGAAAAGAACTGGGTCCAGTGCTTATCTCGCAAGAATGAATAAACATGGCTAAATTATCACTGTCAGATGAATTGCATTCCTCATGTATGTCATATTGAGCAGTGTTAAATAAAATTCTTGGCATAACCTGTCCCAAGGCATGTTTGAATCATCAGGATTTCTGATAAAAAAATAAATCAGTAGCGATTAGTTATTAGTCACAACCTAAAACAAAACATTTGATGTTATCAGGCATAGTCGTAGCGATTTATTCACCGGAAGAACAGAACTGCTCCCTATGATTTTTTTTTATTGATGACATTAGAAAAACAAGTTATTAATGTTTGATGTTAAAATGCTGTCGTAACGTTACCAGTTAATTCCTTTATCCACAAATACCGGCATTCCTAGATTCTCGAGATAAAAATAAGTGAGGTACCCAGGTTGCAGCCGACCGAGATTAGGTGAGGTCCCCACTGGCATCAGGGTACGGGGCAGGGGTACCTGCTGCTGGTGGATTTCAAGAACCTGCAAACTCGATCATCATGGTTTATCCGATCTATCCTAAATGAACTGAACCACCACGAGACCATTCATATGAATTATGGTGGGTGACTTTATTCGGAGCTCAGGTTAGTATTGTGAGTGATGTGGTAGTATTTCCTTTTGCTGCGTGCCTGTGCCTGCCTCCTCCAATTGAGCGGCCCAAGGCTCACGGGAACCGCAAAAACAGGCAGGGGATTGAAGGTCCGGTGCATGCAATCTAAGTTGCCCGCAGCTCGCGATGCAAGCAGGGGCAGGTTGCGGCTGCCCGCCCCGCATCCTGCAGGAGCCGCAGTCTCGTTTGCGGAACTGCACGGTTGCCTGCGTGTCGCCGCAAACTTCTGACGGGTTGCTCGCGGCTGCCCGCAAAACGCTGCAACCAGCCGCACACAGAGGCAGACAAATTCAACATGACAATTTCGACAACACCTTGTAGGTAACTACTCTCTGATGACCCATGGCCATCGCGTCCGGAAGCGGAGCGGCGTGGCGTGAAGTGAAGTATACCATCAGCCGGTACCATGCGAACATGGCGGCGACGCATTCCTTGGGGCTGGCCTCATCGACAACGTACTCAACCGGGAGCAGCAGCAAATTTCACGGAGGAACGACAGCAGCTCCGAAAGGCTGAAATTTAGGGAAATTCAAAATTGACTCAACTTGCTGTAGGAGTGGAGAAACCGATGCGCTGGAAAGCTTACACACGCGACGACACACCATATAGCGAAGATCTGAGGTAGAGCAGGCTCGGAGGCGAGCAGCGCGACCTTAGCCGCGTGAAGACGGTGCTAAAGCGGCAAGCAGAGAGAAGGTGAGCGACTCTGTCAGAGCGGCGCCGTCCGGACCAACGGGATTGACCGCATCGACCCGTTTTCACAAAGCGGGTGTTAAGCGACCTTTGTGGATCCACCGGGGCTGCAGGCAGGCCTGCGCCGCTTGCACCGCTACCCGCAGCGCACGTGGGCTGGCTGCGGCAGTGACGACCTCCGGCCAGCTGGGACTCTTGGATGAACACAAGGTTGCCCTGGCCGTGGCCGTTGACGGCTTTATCTGAGATTGGCCCGACTATGCGTGGAATGAAGTGCACCGCACCGAGACTGCGTCGCCGTCGAATCGTCTCCTCTCGTATGTTTCCATGATCCGTACATATAGATCCGCGGAGTCAGACACAGCTACGTCCTACTTGCTCCATCTAAGAATACTAGTATTCCTGCACTTTGTATTCTACACTTCTTAATAATACAAAATAAGAATAACATAAAAAGATTATAATACCTTTGTTTTGTACATATAAAAAATTTCTCACTCATTCAATTAATCTTTCTTTATTACATTCATACTTTTCAAATGCTACTATTTGTGTATAAAATATTACTTTCAAATGATACCAAAAGGGGACACAGGAGGACTGCCCAAAAGTTGAGCGGGTACCCATTATTGATGGGCATGGATGACCGACGAGGTTATAGTTAGACACAAGTGGCCTAAGTACGAGGTTCGCTGCATCGGGGAGAAAGGACATTGCTGCTGTATGCGTTGGACCATCCGCTCCAGTGGTGTCCAACCTATCAGAGATCCACAAAAGGCGAGAGCCGGAGATGGATCAAGCCTTACACGTAGTTGAACTCATTATGGTCCATATATCAGCTAGTTTGACTTAACCGCTTTTTTCAACACCGTGCATAGCACATTTCATATTAAAATAGAGGAGAGGAAACAAATATATAGTCAACAAGAAAGCAACAGCCCTCTAGCGACTTAGACAACTCAAAGCAAGATTATATACCCTGCTAGGAGCGACCAATTTAACATCTCAGCTATACTTAGTACAAAGTCTCACAGACTCTAACATCTTATTTGCCACCGCATGAGCAAGAGAGGAAAAGCTCCGAAACATACAATTATTCCGCTTCAACCACAGTACCCAAACAGCTAGCACAACAAGAGACATGTAGTAGTACTTAGAATTGAAATTAATGTCGCTACCGATCATTGATTCGGCTGCGGACGGTGGAGAGAGAGGGAGAAAATATTGTAGTGATACTGTTCAAGGAAAATATTGTATCGAGGGTAACGTTACTGTATTGACTAATGGTAAGGGTTTCAGATTTCATTTGAACCGCGAGATCGGTTTGACAAAAAACCGTAAAAATCAGAAAAACCGGCTAAAAACCGCTTCAAACTGAAAAATTAAAATTTGAACGACGGTAAACCACTCGGTTTTCGCGGTTTATCAGTCGGTTTCTCCGGTTTTACCGGTTTTCAAAATTCCAATTTTTTAATTTTTTAAAATTTTAAAAAAATTTAAACCGAAAACCGTTCGTCCGATAAAATCGAATCGGACTAGTTTCACCAAAATCGCGAAAACTGACCTTTTTTGTAAACCCTGCTAATTGTGACCTGTGACCATCAGATTCAGCGACCAATTTTACAAAATATTCTTTGCAGATGCTAGATGGATGAGCTCATCCATATTGTCTAATCATGCTATTAGAAATATAATTAATAATAATTAACTTATTTTATTATTAATTATGATTTATTTATATAATATTATATTTTATAAGTACTACTCCCTCCGTTCCAAATTATAAGTTATTTTGTAGTCCTTCAATTTTTATAAATTATAATTCATTCTCTTTTTCCGATAATCTTTCTCTCTTTCTAATAATTTTCTATCTATATTTCTTCACTCCTCCTCCTCCTCTTTTCAGTGCATCACACAATTTCCACTTTTATCTTAATTCTTGTACCCTGAACCTCAAAATACTTATAAATTAGGACGAAGAGAGTAATATATTTATTTTTATTTAATTAGTAAGATAATTATAGTATATTTAGTGATATTAATATATTTTTAATTATCATTTAATTTTACAATAGTATTAATATTAATGAACATTAGTATGTTATAGTAATATATAACTATTTTATTGTTGTAATTAATTGATTATGCTCATCCATATACAAATCCAACCAATCATATAGAAAAAAATGAACCATTTCATCCAGCCTACCAAATAATATGGATGTATCGGGACGATTTCATGCAACTTAACCAAACGCACCTTTTAGTCGCAAGTAGTACTGCACCAGATCCGGATCGTCCCATAGGATATTCTTTGCTTTCCTAAAGATTTGAAAACTCTTTCGCTACAATGCGTTCTTGTCATTCGCTGAAAAAATAAAGAAAAATATATTTGAAATCTGCAAGCAGCTCGTTCCATCCTAAAATCACTATCCCTGCAAATATATCCAACAAAAAAAATTTGTATGATATTAGTCATATACCATGTAAATATTTTCCACTATAAAAGATGTCACATGATCGCGCATTGGCATAATCCACACGTTCTCGCATAACTGTATAAAAGGCTCCACCATTTAAATGCCAGTACACATATAACGATAGTGCGCCGCTGGAAACCAAAATATATCCTCCATGTTAGGTTCGGAACCTAAAAATTTGACAGGAATCAATTTAATTTTACAGAAAAACGTTGAAAGTATGAATTTTTCTTCAATTTCAAAGGAGGCCTTAAAAGTAAATTTTCCTGCAAGCTCACATGGACTCGGCAGGAAAATGGCAATAGTATTTTCTGTCATATTTTGGTTCCCACGTGTATATTCTTGTTTCCAGTGGTTTACTGCATATTTTCATTATGACAAATATGCAATGCGTCTTTTTCAATACAGGAGGGGCCAAAACATTCCGTAAATGATATAAGCAGAAATATTTAATCCAGGTTGGGTACTTGGGTGTGTGCTGTGTAAATCCCATCGTATCTTAATTGCCTTCAATAGCTTCAACGCGCCCCTTTCGGACCAATGCATACCTAATTAAAGAGAGACAGGCAAGTTTAGTGAGATTTAGATTGAAATAAAAACAACTGCATGACTGCAAACATAATGTGAATCTTTAAAATATTTTTTGCAAGCATTCCTGGCCGATAATCCTCATCAAAAGGCGCAACAGGAAAGTAACCTAACTTTGTATTATACTGGTAGTAGTAAAGCAAGGTCGGATAGGTTTCTGCTCTATGGAGACCTTGAAATTAACAAACCTTGTGAGCTTCAGCCCTCAGCTAACAGCTAGCGGATTTGGTCACCGAGCTGGGAAAAATGCAAGGGCGATGAGGAGAAGCAGCATGAGCACTGGGATCCAGATGAAGAGCGCCGGTGGAGAAGGCGGCAGCGGCGGCAGAACAAGAGGGCACCAAAGAAGGACGGCGACAAGCGCAATCAACAGGAGCAGCGCCGCCGTGTCCATCTCACTATCTCAACCGGTTCGGTCCGGTTTTATCGGACAAACGTTTTTGATTTAAACATTTTTAAAAATTTGAAAAATTGAAAAATTTTAAAATTTTGAAAACCAGTAAAACCGTCCGATAAGCCCGTAAAACTGGTGGAGTTTCAAATTTGAAATCTAAAACCGAAGAAACCGATCGATAATTCACAAAAACTGCGCGGTTTACTGCAGCATTTCTTTCAAATTTTTTATTTTTCGGTTTAGAATGATTTTTAACCGTTTTTTCGATTTTCACGGTTTTCGTCAAACGCTCCTGCCGTTTCGCTTCAAACAAAATCTGAAACGCTACAGCTACGGAGAAAAGCCAAGATTGTGCTACGATCGCGTTGCTAGGCCAACAAGCCATATTTTGGGAAAGGTACTAATTATAATAATTATAATATTGTAGTTGATCGGACGGAACCTTTAATTATTGAATTTTCCGTACTCATGTACCATATCAAAATACAACTGACTCATATGGATTATCTTGTGGATTTATGTGGCCGGGGTTATTTTATATATAATCTTCTTGCATCTAGCTAGCTTTGCTTGCGCAGAGAATCTTTGCAGCCGGTGATGCACGCAGCACGTAATACGTGTGTCATCGACAAGATTGGGGCGACCAAATTGAATATGGTCAGAGAGACGTATTGTTCAAACCTTAAACCACAATGAAAGCATGAAAATTGTATGTTGTCACCGAGTAGAGTTTGCGACTGTAGTGAGTAGTGACTGCACCTCTGAATTTATCTGCTTGCACCGTACAGTATACATGTAGGTACTCCCTCCATTTTATATTTTGATGTCATTGTAATTTTATGCATAAGAATTAAAAAGAAGTAAAACAGATATGATGCACATAAATCGTGGAGGCTATAGAGATAAAAAGATAGAGAAGTATTATAAAGTGAGAATAATATTTATTTTAAAATAAATTCTAGATTCTAGAATGAGATTAATTAAAATGTGAATGAAGGAAGTAGTATGCAATAGGGTAGCAAGAATGCAAGCTCAGTGAGATGGTAATGATATTTCCCGTTCAGCAAGGGATCGATATGGGCAGACTTGCTCTTCGATCAAATTACATAGGGCCGGAGTAACTGTTAGATACTGGACACTTTGGCCAAAGTAGTGCCTGGATTCATGAACTTATTTTACAGCGCTGCGTGATCTGGATATGTATCCAGATTCATCTCACCTCAGGTGTACGTTAGATCTTTAGTGCCAGCTAATGGCATCTAATTATGGACGATGCTTAGCCCTGATGATGATGAGACGCTGCAAGTTGGGACTCGATCCGTCGATGATACATATTTAAAGGCATCGATCCATGAAGCATGCATAAAGCGGCAGAGAGATGCTGAAAAAATGTGTCCTGTGCTGTCGTGCAAGGCCAAGTAGCACCATACTTTAACATCTCGGTGCACTGTACCTGTACATCTTGCTTAGTATTCTAACTTTGTTTCTGCTAGGGTTTCATTCCCTTTGTGGGTAGCTTGAGATCTAGCAGTCCCGGTTCGGTTTGGGCGGTTCAACGGTTTTCGAATTCAAATTTTTTTGAATTTTAAAAATTTAGTAAATTTTAAAATAAAAAATATGTAAAAAAATTAGATGAAAAATGTAACTTCATGGTTGAATCAGTTTTTAAAAATATTTTGATTTTGATGCCGAAAAAATTTGAGAAAATTTGGATAAAGAATATATAAGTAAACCTTATCTTCACTCACATGTGCACATCCACTCTTGCCATTCTCCTTTCTCCGTCCGCGCCTTGCGTCCGCGTATCCGCCGCCCCACCGTGCCACCCACCGCGTCGACGCCGAAAACCGGGAGGGAGCAGCGGCTAGCCGAGTGGTAACCACGGCTAGCAGCGTGCGTGCCGGCCGCTCCTCAAACCGTCCGGTTTGAGCGGTAAGCGGCGCGCCGTCGACGGTAAGCCGAGCGATTAGCGTGGAAAGCCGTCGGATCTGATGGGTTTTCGTGGCAGAGAAGGCGACATGGTTGTTTTTCTGTTTTTTTTTCAAATATTAGTCGATTTATTAGCAACTTTAGAATATAGTTGGTCATTTTCAGGTATTGTTAGTTCTAAGATGGCAGATCAGGCCGATTCGATTTGGGAGCATAGGGATAATGTGTATCCTGGATTCCATTGCAAATATTGCAAGTCTACGAAGAGAGAAAGTGGTGTCACACGATTTAAGCAACATTTGGCACATCGTGAAAGCAGCGTAGTTTGGTGTCCTTGTATTACTATCGACGTGTGGGACTATTTTCGCCAGGAGCTTAATAGAACCGTCGAGCAGAGGAAGGACCGAGCTAAATAGACCCTCAGACAGCACCAGATTACAGGTGAGGAAAATGTCAACGAGGAGGACGATGAGGAGATGCAGGTTGCCATGAGGTTATCTAAAGAAGAAGAGGAATTTCGATAGCGTCAGCGTTCGTATGGTAGTCAGTTCGAGAGTGATAGTGCTAGTGCTGGTTCATCGCAAGGTGCTTCAGGTTCGTCGCAGAGAGGTGATGAGTCTAGATTGTTTGCCATGATGAGGAGGTCTGCGTTACAAAGGTCTAGTAAAAAATAGATTCAAACTAGGATCGATACAGGTCTATAGAGTGCGAAGAGCAAGCTAGCAAAGTCGGCCATTGGACGCGTATGGTTGAAATTTTTTCATATAGAAGCCATCTTTAATAGAAAAGTCGATAGTCCATACTTTGTTAGTGTTATCAATGAGATACAGAGATGGACCTTTATTTTAAATTCTATTCGAGAATAGATGGAACATAGGAGATCGAATTCTGACACTATTCTTGATAAAGAGGGCACCGAGAGTGACAGTCATCTACCGAGCCGTCTTGTTACAGATGATGACGCTGGTAGACAGTTGTTACGCTTGTATCGTGCTGCAACAATATCTGAATAGGTGAATCAAAATATGGGTGATACTTACATAGGCAAGAGGAAAGTTCAAAGTGTAAAACAAAAAAAGTGCTAAAAAATGAGGATAAAAAGTAAAGAGAAAAGTAAGAATGTGGGCAGTTACGACTACACAGATTCTGAAGATGCCAGACGAAGCCCAACTTATCAGAAATCAAATGATAGCAGCTTCCGAACTGCATCTGGAGACCCACCAGCCAGTATGGTTTCTGACTCACAGCCACCGATCACAACTCATCATTTTACATGTAACCATTTCTTCGCATTATACGATCAATTTTGACTCATTTATCTTACACTTCACTTATTTTGCAGATGAGACAGACTACACTTATGCTTCACAGGATGAAGGCCATAGTGTTTCACGGTTAACAAAGACATCGATGGGAGGAGGCAGCATTACTACCGTATCTACTATTCCGCGACAGATAATGATACATTATACAGACAAAGTAATGAGTATTATAATTATTCGTACGGTGATCGTAGCATATAATCTCCCACCACATGGGTTTACGAATGTCAAAATCTAGATTTTTATAACATATTGTATTAACAATGGGAGACAAATACCGCTTGTACAGAACAATCTTGGAATGAATTCAAAGCAAAGTTGTTAGCTACTAGAGAAATTCAACTCCTCTCAAGTAAAGAGTGCGATAATGTATATTTTGATTGAAATATAATTCTAAAGTAAAGTGTGATTCGAAAACTATGTATGAACTTTAGATTTGTTGTGGATAAACTACACATGCATATATAGATTTTTTTTAAAAAACTTTAGATTTGATATGAATAAATATGTTTTTTACTATTTGTAAGTAAAGTATGTTGTGAATGTTTATATTAAAAAAAATTAAAATAGGTTATGTCTAATTTTCTAGCATTTTTTTATTTTTTTTCTTATTTTTCACTAATTTTTCGGTTTTTAGGAAAATTTATCGGTTTACCGAAAAAACGTTCAGTTTTTTGGAAAAAACTTTTCAGTTTTGCAGTGAGCGGTTAACGATTTTCGTCAAACTATTTTCAAGCGGTTTCTGCGGTTAGTAATCCTGGTCCTGTCCTGTCTGGCTGTGATCTATGAGTATTTCTTCTTCAGAAGAGAATGGCTGGGTGCACACGATGTTGAAAACTGGCACGCGGGCTCGAATTTCCGTATTGAGCGTCCACCGAAACCGAGCTCGACCAGCAGCGTCGGCCTCGGTAGGTTCAATGCACCAAGGGACCAGACAAGGTGCTGCTGCCCGTCCGTCAGCATCCCCCTTTCGCAACATGTGGGGGTGGTTGCGGCTAGGGCTTTGACTGCGCGCAGACCATACGGGAGTATCAACCAATCTAGCGATAGCACAACAGCAGCTTTGCATTATCGTCCTACAGTGACATTGGTCTCGAGCAGAGACGAGACACTGCTCTAGCGGATTCTGCTTGTACTATATAAGTTTTTACTCTCCATCTTAAAATAAATATCGACCTTTCATTTTATTTATTTTTTTAAAAAAAATATTATTTATTTTATTGTGAAATGATTCATTGTTACAAGTATTTTAAGTTTAATTTGATATATATATCATGGCAAAGATGCGGTGATGATCGTATGTGCATGAACCATTCGATGCACCAAACGATATGCATTCTGCTTCTACACAGTAGTTGTAGTTGTAATATAAGGTGCTGCGTGCATGGCCAATGCAAGTTGAAGAAAGATTTCAAAAGAAACTACAGTACGTAAAACAGTTTGCAAGTGGCACGGCATCCATATATCCATCCATGGGCCAGCAAGGACCAACAACGCCAACGGGAAGTAAAGTTGGCAGCATGTATGTCTATGTGCATGCATGGCTACCCGGTCGTAGGACTGCTCTCGCATGCATCCAGGTTCGTTGCACTCACGTATGCTCGTACCTCTTTAAAGTCGAGCAATGGCGCAAGTGGCCTAGTGCCGTTCTAGACAGCAGGCGGTGCGTGCTCACTGATCTAGTACATACTAATCTTGGCATTAATGGGATCCCTCTCTTTAACTTCCGGTCCCATTTGTAACTTTGATCACTTAGGCCCCGTTTAGTAGAGATTATAGGCTGCTTTTTCAATGATTATCACAGTTTATACTTATAATCTCTATTAAACACTTAAACTTATAAGTAATTATATCTATAATTATTTTTACATTTTGTACTAGCATTTATAAGCTACAAATTATAGCTTTTTACCAGTAATCCCTTTCTACTACCTATAATACATACTTAGATAAGTTGTTCTACCAAACACTTTTAACTTAAAAAATAGATTATGAAGAAAAGTTAAATAAGTGATTTTCATAAATAATCAAAGCATAAGCTAATTTTTTGAATAATCATAATCCGTAACAAACTTTCAGCTGCTAGCTAGTACTATATATTCTCTCTTTTTTTCTTAAAAAAAAGCATCATTCTATCTTTAAGCACGAGATGTGGATAATATGTGATTCCATACAGCAAGCGTTAGAGGAGGTAGAGTTGCATTGAGAAGTAAGACAATAACCTAGTACTTGACAAAACTGGCAAGAGTTAGAAAGATATTCATTTTGAAACACAGCGCAAGGGGATCTTCTATATGTCCACGAAGAACGAGTATTGCTATAATGTCTGAAGAAAATGTAATTAAACAATATGATATATACTGATAAGTTACCTATGCGCATGACGATCGCGCTCTTGAATTGAAAACTTCAAAATTGTTGACTTGAGATTCCAAGCTGCATCAACAAAATACTGTTACAAGTGAAGAACAGTGCTTCTAGCTAGTTACACCTAAACTGTTCTGTCCCATTCAAGCCAATCAGCATATGCAAATGATGTTTCTGCAACCAGTCTCTAAATTACAACAAAAATTAAAGAAGGAAGAACCAATCCTACCAGCTAGCTCCTCCAGGGTGCCGTGCTGCATCATCGATCAAATCAATTTTCGACACGATCGGCGTGTCCCTGGATGTGCCGACGACGACTTTAACATGCTTGCATCGATCACTAAACGGAGTGATCAGACGAGCCGTAGACGACGTCGCCGTTTGGGAGGAAAGCGAGGGAAAGCAGCGCCAGCAGCAGGAGGACGGGGACGATCAGGAGCAACGATGGAGGCGGCGGCAGAGGAGGAAGCACAAGCGGGAGCAGCAGGAGCACCACGGCCGCCGCTGCGAGGAGCAGCATCGTCACGGTACCTCCTTCCATGGATTATCTATCTACTACAGACTACAGTATCTCTGAAGAGCAGCATCACCGTGAGAGATCGAGCTGACGGGGAGGGAGAGCCGCAGCATCATATATATCTGTGGGCACGGCTGTGGCGTTGATTGATGCTGCAGGCAATCCGCGACCTGTTCAGGTGCAAGCACAAGCACAGGCACGGCTGGGCACTGAGCTCCTCCTAGTCTTCTTGTACTAGTAAGTAACTATTTTAATAGTAACTACTAGAAGTAGCTAATAAATAGTGTTGACGAAGAAATCGAGAATAATGGCATGCAGAGTAACCTGGACAAAATGCATTTTAGGCCATAATTAAAGTCGTGGTAATATGTCGACCGGTGTTAATATAATTTGTTTCATAATTAAAAATAGATCATCAGTGTTCCGCTTATTAGCCTTCTCATCAGCAGCAGCCCAGGCTCTAACGAACGAATGAGAGTCACGGAAGCCAAATTGTGTGCCCATTTGGCCGGGGCATGGTCGTCACCTCCAGGCTCCAGCTGCGTACTACCTTGGTGCCTGCAATGTTCAGTGCACCTAGCTTGGCTGAGGACACCCTACCAACTTATCAAATGCAACTTGGTGCGGAGTTTCAGAGAAAGTATATGAAACTCTGAAAAAGGTTGTTACAAAGAAATCGTATATGTGAACCAAGAACGTACATGCACCAGGGCCGGCTCTCTCAGCATAATAATGTTCAAAGCGATTCTAGCAATAACGATAGGACGAACCTATCAGCTTACAAAGTGGTTCCACGCCGTTGCTTCTACGTATAGTTGATAAAGACCAAGTTGTAGTTTTCTCCTTGCATAATCATTTTCCACAGCGATGTACTATGTGCTTAGTTTGACGAGGAAGCTCGGAAAGTGGCAAACATATCTATCAATCTATGCGCAACTGTAATGAATATCTATATATAGAAATGCATATGGATGCATGGGCCAGATTCACCTCACCTGCCTGCCTGCCTGCCTGCCTCTGGAGACAAGAAAGAGGAGGATCGACCAGGTGCTCTCATTAGTCATGGATGGATCGATGGCCAGACAAATGACCTGCAAACCAAGTGGCCGCATTGCTTTTGAAAATTCAAAGGACAGTATTCTAGGGCAACTTACATACAACTGTGTGCTCGATCGGTCTCTGCTGGCTAATGCGTAAGTCTTCGAGGCTAGCTAGATCGATGAGCGCTGCGTTCGTCAGAAACTAAAGGTGTTTTATATATCTATCCTTCCTGATCTTGTCTCCGCCGTCGAGTTCATCTAGCTAGGTGCATTGAACCAGCTCAAGGTACAGCTAACACACTCAGTCATTGGGGGCAACTGGACGGAAAAGTATGCTCTCGACAGCAAATGGCTTGATAATCTTCAGGTGGAATCTTGGGCCGTGGGGAAGAATCTCTGAAACCGTTGCCTGCCTGTCTTACCGCCGCTCGCGACGATCCATGGCGGTATGTCCATGTTCCGAGACGGATTATTAGTAGTACGGGCTCAGCAAGTCAGCATGTTTTAGCTTCATCAGGGACCCTATCAGTTTCGTCAGCCGGATCCAGCGAACCACAGCTATCGCGCGCAAACCTTGACGCAGGTGGTCGTCTTAAACAAAGGACTACTGGCTACGATGTTAGTACCATAAACTATTGTAATGAAAATTATATCTTCAGGTGCCAGCAGTTGAACGATGATGATCTGTTTCTACATCCCGAGAAGAGAAGGACAAGTGGAGTAAGCTTGTATGCAAACCGGCGCGATGAGATCCAATCTCGTATTCTCGTGTTATATCCTTAGATAGCACAGCTTAATTTAGTTGTTTTTGACTTTTTTCCTCGATATAGAACCCAATAAATAATATCATTAATCTTTTATTCACTCTGCATTATTATTCATTGTCAACAAGCAGTGACCGCTGGGGAGGGAGCAAATGTACAGTGCCTAGATTTCATCTGTCAGAATACGCATGGAATGGTAAGGAACAGAACAGGGGATCCATGTTTGTAGCTTCGAAACAAAGAAAGCAAGTAACTTTGAAGGTTGAGCGTAAGATGAATTCTGAGCTTGTCGTGAATGTTAAAATTATTCCTACTTCCGTGCTTGTCTACACATCAAGGCTAGCACTGGTTCAGGCATCAGGAAATGCAGAGCGACGGGCATGGACAGCAGCACAGCGCGGGTGGAAGACGAAGAATAGAGCCGAAGGACGCACAGCCAAAACTGGGCTAAAATGATGGAAGATTCGACCCATCTAAATGGTACGGTACAGCCACTTGATGGGCCCGTTCCCACGAATTTAGAGGGCAGTTGGACCAAGACGGCCCATGATGATTTCAAAAGGGTCCGTGGTAGAGTCTGCTGACGGGATTGGCGCCCCGGGATGACGGCACGTGGCAGCAGCGGCGACAAGCTGCTGTTGACTTAAAATACTTCTAGGAACCAATCATTTATTAATAAAATAAATAATATTTTTATAAATTTTTTAAATAAAATAAATAGTTAAAGATAGATATTTAAAAATTTAAAAAAACACTTATTTTGAAACGAAAAGAGTACAAAATAATTGTTTTGACATGAAGAGAGATCAGACTAGTGTAAACGCTAGGAATTTGTGTTAATCTAAGCAATTTTGTTTCATCTTGCATCCCTCGCTAACAATGCCCCTACTACTATATTCACATGAATCGAAAAATACCGAAAAATATGTGGCCCTGCAATAAGGTACGATTGACACGTGGACGGTCAAATGCATTATCTCTCTCTCTCTCTCTCTCTCTCTCTCTATTATTTTTTTTTTTTTTTACCCGTGAGTCGACGCCGACGCCGGCGACGAGATGTAGGGGTCCGACTGCACCAACCCGTTCAAGAAGTCGGCGAGCCGGTGATCCTGCCTCTTCGCGGTCGCGGCGCTCTCCAGCGCTCGCAGCAGCGCCTCCGCCTTCGCCTTCCCCCTGGGGCTAGCTGTGACGTCCTCGGCCAGCTCCCGCACGGCTTCCTCGGCGCCACCGACCGCGACCACCTCGGCCACCGCCTGGTCTCCGCCAGCCATGACGAGGTTGAGCAGCG
Source organism: Zoysia japonica (assembly GCA_001602275.1). NCBI lineage: Eukaryota > Viridiplantae > Streptophyta > Magnoliopsida > Poales > Poaceae > Zoysia > Zoysia japonica. The sequence continues at coordinate 357,506 of BCLF01000034.1, read as the reverse complement.
CGGCCGCTGCGTTCTCCCTTGTTCTGGATGTCCCTGCGCCCCCAGCCTCGACGAGATCGAGCAGGATCCGCACTCCGGACATCCGCCTGAACGCGTCCAGGCTCTCCGCGCACCCGGCGACCTGCGTGATGACGGCGGTGACGTCCTCGACGACGCCCGTGCGCTCGTCCGTCATGACGAGCGCGAAGAGCGGCTGCACGACGCCGAGCCCGACGAGCGTGGCACGGTTGGGCGGGTACAGCGCGACGACGAACAGCGCCTTGAGCGCGTCCTTGGTGGCGCGCGTACTGGGCTTCGCGCGGAGGAGGGAGACGAGCGCGGCGAGGAGCGGCCGCCTGGCCCCGACGGTGGCGCGGTAGGCCTCGACGCAGAGGAGGCTGTGGACGATGGCCGCGGCGTGGTGCGCGGCGCCGGAGTCGGCGCGGAGCGCGGCCGTGAGCGCGTCCAGCAGCCCCCCCGGCGCGGACATGAGCCGCTCCCGCGCGGAGATGGA
>BCLF01000034.1:327903-356579 GCA_001602275.1 Zoysia japonica | reverse complement strand
GGGGTCGTCCTTGGTGACGCGGCGCACGTCGGCCACCGCGTTGGCCGTGGCCGCCACGTCGTGCGCCGCGGCGGCGCCGCGCAGGCGGCCGACGAGGGTGCGTGCCGTGTGCTGCTTCTCTTCTTCCATTGTGGCGAGAGGATCGGAAGGCGGCGGCCTTGCGTGTCTGCGAGCGGTAGATGCGGTTTTGGATTAGCGGTAGATGCGGTTTTGGTTTTGATATTTGTGGATGATTTTTTTGAGTGGGATTGAAAAAGGAAGGACATGTGCAGGTGTCTACCCAATTGTCAATTTGATGAGGATGTCTGCGGCTATTGGACGGAGCAGTGTTGATGGAAAATTCCTTTTACTTTCACAAACAGAAAATAATTCAACAAACATGAATATCTCCTTTTGCAATGTAGAAATTTCAAAGGAATTATATAAAAAATTATAGAATTTTATATAAAAATGATTTTTCCCACAATTCAAATGGAGCGTTATTTTCTGGCAGAGAAAATAACTGAGTTATATTTCACCAAGGTCAAGCGTCGGACCTACTTTTGACCTCCGCGGCCAACTCTGATGTAACCCTTGTATGGATGTTGATCTGAGTCCACCATGTTATCTGCAGGTGACGTTGCGTAGCATGCGCGCTGTCCTACTAATCTGCGAAGGCGTGTCAACTGACTCAGTCGGACGCAATGAGAAGGTTAGACACGTAACAAAGATTAATGAGCTGACTGACACCTCTTGCTGGACTGGACGGGCCAGACCACCAGTGCTTCCTTCATGGGCCTGAATAAGGCCGTATGCCAAACGTAGCGGTCATCCGTTGGTGGGCTCGTTAAGGCCCGCTTAGTTTCCCTCCACCCAGTGCATGTGTGTGCGTGCGTGTACGAACAGACACTGCAGCTGTAATTAGTAAAAAAAGCTTTAAAAAAAGATATTTTATAATTTGATGAGTTCAGTTTTGACAGTTTGAAACAAGTTGCGGCAATGCAAAGTGCGTCGTTGTGCAAGTAATATATCCACGTAGTTGCCGCAAAATTCTTCCAAACGATTTGTGAAGAGACTGGGAAGTAAAGAATTCCCTACCTGTACCTGTACGGAGCCTTCGTCTACACACCAGCAGTACGAAGGTGGAATGAGCGCACCTCACCCGTTAATAACGTTATCATGCCATTAGACTCTGCTTAATCCAACGAATCACTACACCTGCACGCAGTTGACAGATAACTGTATGGTTTAGCTAGTCTAAGCCGATCTTTGACCAATCGAACGATATCTTGTCAGTTCCAAACACAGCTGACGCTGGGTTCTTGTACATTTATTTATCTATGAGTGCAGGTGGCAAGTAGCGATAGTACGTTGGATCTGGCATTGCTCCTACTAGATGATGTTATAGTGGACGGATGGACTTAACCGGCTCCTGACTAGGAGTAATTGAGTGGCATATTTTTTTGACGGAGTAAAGTTCACAAAATTACATGTAATTTATTAATATTATCACAAAACTACAGATTTAAGTTATAATTTTAAAAATCTACAGATTTTATATTTAATTTATCACAAAACTACATATTTTGTGTTCAATTTATCACAAAACTACAGATTATATGCATATGTTTTTAAAATTACTACAGCAAATCTGTAGTTTTTTGAATATGTGACTTAAATCTGTAGTTTTGTGATGGTATAAGTAAAATATATGTAGTTTTATAAAATCTACTTTTTTTTTTCCATGTGCTTGCGAATTGTAAGCTCGCGAGGAAAGGGACCGAGGCTTGCGGGAGTCAACTACCAGCGAAATTCTAACTTGGAAGGATCAATCTGACAGTGCAGCCGAAAACAAAACATTATCATTAGGATAACAATTCTAGCAACAATAATAATTTAAAATAATAATTTAAAACAACGAAGGGAGCAGGCGGAGAGAAACAGTTGTGTGTCGATCTCGTCGGGACTGCACAGATCCGCGTCGCCTTCAATCTATTCCTGCTGCATGCATCGCTCGCTGCAGCACCTGTCTCCCTCCCTCCCTTGCGCCGGGAACCGGATGAAGGCTGAAGAGTGGGCGGCCGTCCACTCGCTACCTACCCCGCGCCTGGCAACCACCGCAGCCGTGGTCGCGACGAAGACTGGCCGGAAAGCCAAAGCCCAGCCGCGGCCTCCGTTGTGGTCTCCGGTCTCGCGCCGCCGACTTTGACGTCTCGCATCTCTCTCTCCCCTTGTGCCCTGGCAGCTGCCAAAATTCAAAGGCTGCGTTCGGCAGCGTTGCTTGTTTCCTGTAGCCAATAAAATCTACAGTAAAAATAAGTTGTTTTTGCAGTCCGCTGCAGCCGCAGCCCCACCAACCGAACAGGCCCCAAGTCAGAAAACAGATGAGGAGGCGTGCCTGCACGACTGAACCATCGCACACGCCGAGGCCGAGTCGTCGCCGACGCTGGTCGAGCCAAATCTTGGAGGGACACGGCCACTATCGTCGATCTTTCCATTGTCACGGATGTTTCCTCTCCTTAGTGCCATCCTTCCTTCCAGGAGTAGTAAAAGTCATTGATTCCTACGACGTCGATCCCCAGTGGTTGATTTTTCCTGCTGTCGTTGATGCAATATGCTAGCGCTGGGACAACATTACTGAATGAACGATCTTTGGTCATTACTGATTGATGAAGAAAACAATCACTGATTACCGGTAACACAAGCTTTTTACCTTGGACTAATCTGGAGAAATGTTGCTAACTACAAGCCGTCATCTGGTAGTTAGCCGCCGAGCGGCTGCTTGCTGACTTACTTTGGACTCAATTTTTTCTGATCGATGGGGCTTCTGAAAACGAAAGCCAAAGCCGTGTGGCAAGAACCAAAAGTTCATCTGAAAGACAAAGTCCAGCGCAGGCACACACACGCTGGCGAAGAGTCGATTCCTCTCCGTCTCCGTTGGAGCTTTTACGTACGTGGTGTTGGATCGTCGCCAACCACTCCAACTGTATTCTTGTAATCACAAAAGGGATTTTGTCTCGTCGAGCTGACCTTTCCTAGACGATGACCAAGACTTGTGGACACGCTTTTGAATGTTTCGCCGCTTTTAAATTTACATGGGAATTCGATCTTTTAGATGTGCCTGCAGGTAAAGCAAATACTATAACGTTTCTGCTCTCTTATGATAAATGCACATATTTAGAGTAGGAATGTCTAAGTTAACAAATGACTAGAATTAGTCAGTCAAGTCTAAAACATACCAAGCACTTGCAGTACAATTTTGCGCATTGTCCTTGATCTCTTTCATCATTTCATTTATCTTAACGGATAAGCTCAAAGATACATCTACACGCAAGTATTGAGCTGGTTGCAGGCGAGCGTGTAGCTCGGTGAGCGGCTTCGAGGCCGACCGGCTACTTGCGCCGGGGTAAAATCCCCCTTTCAAAAAAAAAAAGAAAAAGTATCGAGGTGGCCTGCGAATAACAAACGACTAGCGATAAAACTGACTTTCCTGCCTTTATTTGGAAATGTTATGACGCCATTCGAAACTTGAAACAAAAAACTTGCTAATGTGATTAACAAAAAAAATTCATTTCTACATCTATTTTAGTATCATATTTTCAACACGGAATTTTTGCTAAAATACTACCCCAGTGCAGGTACCCATCCACATCTCTTCATTTTCAAAGATGTCAATTTTTTTCTCCTCAAATGTTGGGGTTAGCTGATAAAATAATTAATGATGCCCAAAGAAAAGAGTGAACAAAAACCAAATCAGAAAGCGACGCGGACCCACCAACCAGTTTCGCTCCCGGCAACACACCACACCGCCGCGCGACAGAGCAAGACGCGTCTGTGCAACTGCACGTGGGCCCGCCTGCTCCTTCCCCACCGGTCAGTTCCGGTCGTCGTCAACCTTGAGGCCGATAAATAGCCGGGCGGGGCGGAGGTGGTGCTCCCCATCGGCTTCGGCTTTGGCTTCGTCGCCTCTCTCACCCGGAACTCTCACCCCCCCCCCCCCCCCCCCCCCCCCCCCCCCCCCCCCCCCCCCCCCCCCCCCCCCCCCCCCCCCCCCCCCCCCCCCCCCCCCCCCCCCCCACAGGTCCACCACCACCACCCACCTCCTCGCCGTGCGAATCCGAGACCACGCGGCGCGCCAGTACCCAACCAGTCGCAGGGCACGGCACGCGAGCGAGATAAGGGTCAGGACAATTGCGGGGAATTTTTCTGCCACGGAGAGGACCCTGCCACGTGGACTGGATCGCGCGGCTATGTCGTTCGACGAACTCGCCGACAAGGTACGCTCGATCCGTATCGCTGGTTTGGGAGGTCTCCTTCTGGGTTTTGGGTGCCCCAATTCCGCTCGATTTGTGTTCACGGAGCGGCTAGCTTGGTGCTCTGCGAGCTTTGTAGCTTTGAATTTCGAGTTTGTATTGTTTTGCTGCTGCTGATTAAATGCGCGTTTCTCTGTGCCAGGAGCTGCCCGTCTCCGACGCAATTCAGTTCGCGCAATCGAGTTCCAGCTTCCGGAGCCGTACCCCGGGGCCGATTCCGATCCCAGCCGCTCCGAGCATCAGATCGCTGGTCGAGTCGGTACGTGCGGACAACTAGATAGCTAAAATGTATGCTCATTTCGAGATTGTCACGTGGTCATGTCGTTCCTCCCGTTTGCGTAATGCTAGAGCAGCACGTGCGGGCTGGACTATCCGTGAGCCAAACGGCTTGTTCTTGTTTAAATAGAACTCGGTTGGAAATCTTACAAGGCTTTTTGGTTAAAAAAAAAAACTTAACTTCCTAGTTGGGGAATTTGGTAACAAAACAATGCCAGTTCACATGAGCTGCTTTTTTGCTGTTTTACTATGCCGAACTTTTACTACCGTTTTCAAAGTACTGGCGTGCTACCAGGATGCATTGAAACTTTTGTTGTCTTGATTTCAACTTGCACTGAGTTCAAATTCTAACAGAATCATAGATGAATGCAGGTGTTTAATGCTAAACCGCTCAGTCACTCACTCATTTGTAGAAAAGTTAAAAAATTATTTGAGACAGTGGGCATAATTTGAAACAATTCATTATCATTTAATTTTGCATTGAAGTTAATTTCAAGTGTCCCTTTCAATGAAACAAGCCAGTGGGGTATTGGTTGTGAAGCTTGAAAGTTTAGGTTGCTTGAAAATCTTAGTCGAGTGGAAATTACTTGGGGTTTTACGTATATTGAAATAACTTTGAGAGTCTAAACACATTTGTGTTGGATAAATTCATTTTGTTGGCTTCAGAATGAAAAGATAAATCTTTGATTTTTCCCCCCATTATCAGACATCTGCTCTTCTTATTGACAAACCTTGCTTGTATTTCAGGTGTCTGATGAGAAAGCAAATGTTATGGCCTTATATCAAAGTGAAAATGGCTCTATCTCTACAGCTAGTTCTACAGTTAGCTCAATTGAATCAGAAAAGGCAGCCTATGAATTCCTTGCGCAAACTCCTATCAGGTCAACAGATGCACATCTGGTTGAATTTTCAGAAGCTATGAGAAGTAAGCTTAGATATATTTTAATGGATCGTAAACCTTGCAACAGCATTAACTCATAATAACTTGTGAATTTGTGCAAATTTGTAGCCGTTGCCAAAGCATTGCGACGGGTTGCAGAAGGGAAGGCTGCTGCTCAAGCAGAGGCAACAGAGTGGAAACGCAAGTACGAATTAGAGTTGGCACAGAAACAACAGAGTAAAATCAAAGGTCAGTTTATACATGTGCAGCCAATGAATTTACCTTTCCTTTTTTGTAAGAGTATAGCTGTATCGAGGACCTCCTCTAATTGCAAAGAACTGGCCTAACCTTGCGCATGTATTTATTGTACCTTAACATCAGTCTTTACTCTTCATTGCTTATTTATTTTGATGCAGTATGCATACCAAATTTACTGTTCTGCATATTTTGGTTAATCTAGTTTCAAAGATATTGATGATTAAGGGTTGCTAATAATGACCACATCTAACTACCCGACATAGAATGACATATGCTTGAGCATATGGCATCTCAAAATGGCAAATACAAGCACATAAGCCGTTCCAAATTGGCAGGGACAAGCAGATTTTGGGACCTGGCCTTTGGAATGTTGCATCATGCTTACCGTAGGGGCCTCGCCACTACAGCCCACAAGAGAAAACTAAACTGGAATGCTAACTTGTGCAGATTGCAGCTGTTGTGCCAGTAATAACTTTGGAAAACTGGCCAGCCAACTAACACTGGAGACACCTGTATCTGATCAAAGTGGATGTTGTGGAAAGCATGGTATATGTTCTCATGAGGTTCTCCAAGATGAAGTTCCTGGACCTAACGCAAGATCTAGTCACAAGATGGTTGGACGAAAGGCATCATTTAAACTTTCATGGGGATGTAATGGGGATAAAAATGGCCAGCATAAGCATGATTTTGTGTCCTTTGAAAAAGGAGATATAACAACCGCAGAGCGGAGCAATAAGCAGGTTGGTCTTCTTGTGCCTTATCCCTATGATTCATTGACCACATGATTTATCTCTCTATTGCCTCTTTCTTTCTATGATGAAGAATACTTTTCTTTCAGATCTTACTGAAATGGGAATCATCACCACAAACAGTTCTTTTCATAACAAAACCCAACTCTAACTCTGTGCGATTTCTTTGTGCTGAAATGGTCAGGTGTGTTCTCTTCCCTGCTTTAACCCAATAACAGTTATCACAATATTGCATAGCATCACGAAAGTGTAACATTTATTTTTTCTGTAGATGGCTTAAGGAGCATAAAAATATAAATGTATTTGTGGAGCCACGTGTTAGCAAGGAACTTCTAGCAGAGGATCCCTACTACAACTTCGTCCAAACATGGGATACTGGTAAGAGCTCTGTTCCTGGTTTGATAATTCATGTGGTACTATTCTCTTACTGATGGAAAATTAGATAATAGTTTAGATACTGAATCAATTGGTTAATAAGCTAAAACTATTTATGAATAGCGTACATGTGATAACGTTCATGGCTGTATTATTCAAAGCCAGCCTAGCCACATTTGAAGAATGCTACAGATTTCGGTAAGAATACTTTTTGCACTAAGAGTAGCGCAGTATCAAGCTGTATTTATGTCATAGAGAAATATTTTGAATAGCGTATTTGATGAGGGAGAATTGCATGTGTTGTAGCGACCTTACAAGTTATATTATTATCCTTTTAAGGTCACAAAAGGTTCACATGTAGGATAAGATATAATTTTTCATTGCAGGATTTATATAATTTTAGTTATCAGTATTCTTTGTTCGTAATTTCTTAAGATCATGCTTGACTTGTCCTTAAATCAATCATACAATTAATTTATTGACATACTACTCTGCCCGACTAATTAGAAAATTATTTTAGATGACGAGACAAAGCTGTTGCACACAAAGGTTGATCTCATTGTAACTCTTGGTGGTGATGGAACTGTTTTATGGGTAAGTAAATCGATTTCCTTGATATGCCCTACTGTAATGCATCAGTGAACTTTGTTATTTTGTGGAATCCAAGAATATTTTCATCCGTTTTGATACATGTGGCATCTGTCAGTTATGTGGCTGTTGGTCCAGGCTTGCTAGAAAATAACTCGCATCTGTACTTCATGATCCGGAATGTGTAGATATACATTTTATTTGCAGTAATCTGGATGTATAGATTCTAAGAACTAATCATTTTTCCAATGAATCATTCAGAAGTAATTGGAGCTGACATGATATCTTATAGTAGTAGGTGATATTGGCAACTATCATTTATACCTTCCTGGCATTTTCTTGCTCAAATAATGTTAATTCTGCTTCAAAAACTAACTGTTTCTCATACTCTGTTTTGGTTTGTAATTTCACTTACAAGTAATTCTTTTGTATCTCTCTGCTACTGAAATTAGTTTCTTATTGGGTACTCTTTAACAGGCTGCATCATTGTTCAAAGGACCAGTGCCTCCAGTTGTTGCGTTAGCCCTTGGATCACTGGGCTTCATGACACCTTTTCGTATCCTTTGTCATCAGTGCCGAAACATTCTAATCATAGATAGAATAGAGAAGCTTTCTTCTCTCCTATTAACATTTTATTTCACGTTGTCCTTAACATGTTTTACAGCAAGCGAGCAGTATCGTGAATGTTTGGACAATGTGCTTAATAGACCATTTAGCATCACACTGAGAAACCGTCTACAATGTCATGTAATCCGTGATGCAGCGAAGGATGAACTCGAGACCGAGGAGCCAATTCTTGTGTTGAATGAAGTTACTATTGACCGTGGAATATCATCTTACCTTACGAATCTGGAATGCTACTGTGACAGCTCGTTTGTTACTTGTGTACAAGGGGATGGATTAATCATATCAACTACCTCTGGAAGCACTGCATATTCATTAGCAGCTGGAGGATCCATGGTCCATCCACAGGTGTGCTTTTCTTGAACAGTTGCATTTCCTTATAATTGCTATCTTATGTCTGAGTTGCTGCAGGAGCTTTCTGTTTTCTGTCCCAGGGCTCAAATATGTTGATGTTGCGTCTAATGTTTTGTTGGTGCATGCAGGTTCCAGGGATCCTTTTCACGCCAATCTGCCCGCATTCCTTGTCATTCAGGCCTTTGATACTGCCAGAATATGTGACTCTGCGTATACAGGTGCCGTTCAATAGCAGGGGTCAAGCCTGGGCATCTTTTGACGGCAAAGATCGAAAGATGCTGTCGCCTGGTGATGCTCTGATCTGCAGCATTTCTCCTTGGCCTGTGCCGACGGCCTGCGTGGTGGATTCAACAACGGATTTCCTCCGCAGCATTCATGAGGGTCTCCATTGGAATTTGAGGAAGACCCAGTCATTTGACGGCCCGCGAGAATGATGCAATTGTTCTATACATACATCGTTTCAGCAGCCCAGTGCCTATAATTTGAGCTGGAGAGGGCGCTGATGGATTTGGTCTCTCGGAAGCGTTTCCACCAAGTCCAGCTAACATCGACAAGATAATTGTACCTACGTGAGGAATTTGTTCTCCTTTACCATTCATACGTATAGAAGGTGTAGCGAAGAATCCAAGTATAATGGCCACGTATGTAACGCAACAATGTATACATGTGATGTGCCACAGAGATATGAATGAAATAAATCGTTGCCTATGAAATGGATGCTTGCTTCTGTTTCAATTGCTCGTCATGAGATGAGATGGGGCAGCAGTGATGCGGAAGCTTCGTTCTTTTGCCGCTGCCACACGGAGAACTGATGAATGGAGTCAATGGGGGGTCTGTTACTCTTGTGACGGCCAGATGGGTACCCGCCGTCCACTTTGGCCGCTATATGTAATTTGAATCCGTGATCAGGATTTAGCAGCATATGATTATTAAAAAGTTGAGCAGCTTTCGATGTGATTCTGTGCTGTTTTGGTCACGCCGCGTATACTAAAAACGACCGTCACAGCGCATGATTCTTTAATCGTTCCACTGATGCAACTTGCGCCGGCATGCGTGCCTCAATGGCCGTGCGGTGTCGTGTTCCGGCGAGTCGGATTCCTCCGGCGACCCCACCGTCCAGGGAGAGCGACGACGGAGCTAGGACCGGAGAACGTGAAGTCCTTTGTTGCTTTCTGTGCGTCCAACCTTACCCCCCGGTCACGGGCTTGCCTCCATCTCCGAGCACCTCCACCATGCACGCACCCAAAACACAGCTCGGCGGACCCTGTACCACCACCACCACCTCCTCCTCCTCCTCGCCACTAGATCTACCACCTCGCTGTGCGCCGCTGCCATATCTATCCCTTCTCGGAAACATTCTACACGCGACAGCCACCAGCAGCTGCAGAAATGGCAGCGTTGCTTACCCTTCTGCTCCAGCAGCACTGGCTGTTGATGATGCTGTTGCTCATTGGCGCGGTGCTGCGGCCGGGCGTCGCGTCCGACATGCCGGTGCCGGTCAACGAGGAGGTGCTCGGGCTGGTGGTTTTCAAGTCGGCGCTCTCCGACCCGTCCGGCAAGCTCGCCACCTGGACGGAGTCCGACGCCACGCCGTGCGGCTGGCCGTGCGTCGAGTGCGACCCGGCCACGTCCCGCGTGCTCCGCCTCGCGCTCGACGGCCTCACGCTCTCCGGCCCCATGCCGCGGGGGCTCGACCGCCTCACCGCGCTCCAGGAGCTATCCCTCGCGCGCAACAACCTCTCCGGCCCGATCCCGCCGGGCCTCTCCCTGCTCAAGTCGCTCCGCTCGCTCGACCTCTCCCACAACTCCTTCTCCGGCCTGCTCCCCGACGACGTCGCGCTGCTCGGCTCGCTGAAGTACCTTGACCTCACCGGCAACGCGTTCTCCGGCCCGCTTCCCACGTCGTTCCCTCCCACGCTCCGGTTCTTGATGCTGTCGGACAACCAGTTCTCCGGCCCGTTGCCGCACGGACTGGCCAAGAGCTCGCTCCTGCTCCACCTCAACATGTCCGGCAACCAGCTCTCCGGCTCGCCGGACTTCGAGGGCACGCTCTGGTCGCTCTCGCGGCTGCGCACGCTCGACATGTCCCGCAACCAGTTCGCTGGCCCCGTCAGCGACGGCATTGCCAGGCTCCACAACCTCAAGACCGTCGATCTCAGCGGCAACAGATTCTTCGGCACTGTGCCCAAGGACATGGGCCTGTGCCCGCATCTGAGCAGCATTGATCTGAGCGCCAACGCGTTCGATGGCCGCCTCCCTGACTCCATGGGGCAGCTCGGCTCGCTCGTGCACTTCTCCGCGTCGGGCAACCGGCTCTCTGGCGACGTCCCGACTTGGCTTGGCAAGCTAGCAGCGGTACAGCACCTGGATTTATCCGACAACGCGTTCACCGGAAGCTTGCCGGACTCTTTGGGGGACCTCAAGGCCCTCAGCTACCTCAGCCTGTCCAACAACCAGCTCTCGGGCTTTGTCCCGGACTCCATTTCTGGGTGCAGCAAGCTCGCCGAGCTGCACCTGGGGGGCAACAACCTCAGCGGCAGCATCCCTGACGCTCTGTTCGACGTCGGGCTCGAGACGCTCGACATGTCGTCGAACGCGCTCTCGGGCGTCCTGCCATCGGGCACAACGAAGCTGGCGGAGACCCTGCAGTGGCTGGACCTCTCCGGTAACCACATCACCGGCGGCATCCCCGCAGAGATGGCGCTCTTCTTCAAGCTCAGGTACCTCAACCTGTCCCACAACGACCTCCGCACGCAGCTGCCGCCGGAGCTCGGCCTGCTCCACAACTTGACGGTGCTCGACCTCCGGAGCGCCGGGTTGTACGGGGCGATGCCCAGTGACCTGTGCGCGTCCGGAAGCCTGACCGTGCTCCAACTCGACGGCAACTCCCTCGCTGGTCCCATCCCCGACAGCATCGGGAACTGTTCTGCCCTGCACTTACTGTAAGTTTATTAGGTATCGTTGTGTTGTGTTGCGTCGCATGTGTCACGTCTTCTGACGGTTCTTTCTTTTGCAACGCAGGAGCTTGGGTCACAACGGTTTGGATGGGCCGATTCCGGCAGGCGTCTCGGAGCTGAAGAAGCTGGAGATTTTGCGGCTCGAGTATAACAACCTGAGCGGCGAGATTCCTCAGCAGCTGGGCGGGCTGGAGAACTTGCTTGCGGTGAACATCTCCCACAACCGCCTCGTCGGGCGGCTGCCGGCGTCTGGCGTGTTCCAGAGCCTCGACGCGAGCGCGCTGGAGGGAAACCTCGGCATCTGCAGCCCGCGGGTGACGGAGCCCTGCAGGATGAACGTGCCGAAACCGCTCGTGTTGGACCCCAACGAGTACACGCACGGTGGCGGCGACAACAATCTCGAGACGAGCGGTGGCGGCGTGGGAGTGCCGAAGACACGGCGGTTCCTAAGCGTATCCGCCATGGTGGCCATCTGCGCGGCGGCGGTCATCATCGTCGGCGTCATCGTCATCACCTTGCTCAACATGTCGGCACGGAGGCGAAGGGCCGACGAAGCCGCAGCGGTCTGCAAGGAGAAGGAGCCGGAGAGCGCCGCCTCCGGCTCGACCAAGTCCAGCAAGCTGACCGCCGGCAAGGTGGTGACGTTCGGGCCGGGAAGCAGCCTGCGGTCGGAGGACCTGGTCGGCGGCGCGGACACGCTGCTGAGCAAGGCGACGGAGATCGGCCGCGGCGCGTTCGGCACGGTTTATCGGGCGTCGGTGGGGCAAGGCCGGGTCGTGGCGATCAAGAAGCTCGTGACGGCGAACATAGTGCAGTCACGCGACGACTTCGACCGCGAGGTGCGCATCCTGGGCAAGGCGAAGCACCCGAACCTGCTGCCGCTCAAGGGCTACTACTGGACGCCGCAGCTGCAGCTGCTGATCACCGAGCACGCGCCGCACGGCAGCCTGGAGGCGCGGCTCCGCGGCAACGGGCAGCCGCCGTTGACGTGGGCGGAGCGGTTCAGAGTGGTGTCCGGCACGGCGCGAGGCCTGGCGCACCTGCACCAGGCGTTCCGGCCGCCGATGATCCACTACAACGTGAAGCCGAGCAACATCCTCCTGGACGAGCAGTGCAACCCGCTGGTGGGCGACTTCGGTCTGGCGCGGCTGCTGCCGAAGCTGGACAAGCACGTGCTGAGCAGCCGGTTCCAGGGCGGCGGCGGGCTGGGGTACGTGGCGCCGGAGCTGGCGTGCCAGAGCCTACGCGTGAACGAGAAGTGCGACATCTACGGGTTCGGCGTGCTGATCCTGGAGCTGGTGACGGGGCGGCGGGCGGTGGAGTACGGCGAGGACGACGTGGTGATCCTGATCGACCAGGTGCGGGTGCTGCTGGAGCACGGCAACGCGCTGGAGTGCGTGGACCCCGGCATGGGCGAGTTCCCGGAGGAGGAGGTGCTGCCGGTGCTGAAGCTGGGCATGGTGTGCACCTCGCAGATCCCGTCGAACCGGCCGTCCATGGCGGAGGTGGTCCAGATACTGCAGGTCATCAAGGCGCCCGTGGGAGGAAGGATGGAGGCGTTCGGATGAGCTGACAGCCGTCTTCGTCTCGTCCCTTGTTGCCTGGTCGTCTCCCTAGTTCAAGTACTCGTTCTCCAGGGAAAGTCTCTGTACTCTACCGTGATAATTCTTCCACCCGTTGTACTCCTACCACAGTGCTTCTTCCTTGTTGCGTCGTTCAAGAGTCATGTGAGTGCACAGCGAAAGCGTTCGTGAAACCCGGGGTCCACCGCCCACGGCGTCTCCTCATAGCAGGAGCATCTGGGGGCTCTTGGCAGTTGCCATCACTTGGACTATCATGCTCTGGCCTGATGAAATTGACACCTGCGAGTTCTTTACTCTGGTCTGCATGACAACAAAACTGATCTCTAGTGGAGTCGTGCGCTTGTAATATCATTTGAGACTTTGAGTACGTACCAACACAGGGCATACCATTTTTTGTGGCGTTCCATCTCGAGACCGGTGGCCGCGGAACGGGAAAATTCCCGGCTGAAATGCGCGGACAAGGGCGAAACGCCATATCAAAGTGCGGCTCGTGGTAACGAACGAGGCAGCATGTCTTGTCCGCACCCCGGATACAGCACGGCAGTTTAGTACTAACCGCGTCATCGCCCAGTTTACCTGCTGCGACTTGAATTTTGAGCTCAAGCGTACTTGGTTACTATAACACTGGAAGTTTGAATTCCTAATGTTGTATGCTGTTTCCCCCACACTATCATGCTCCCCTTCTTTTCTCGACGGGTCACTCGTGAAAACATGAATTTCATCACGTACGAGTACTCAATAAGATTAGTGTCCAATTTCCCAAAGCCGGATGGCAAATGAAACAGTTATGGATCATTGGACCACCACCAACCAATTGAACAATTCGACACCAAAATTCGCCTACCACAAATCAGCGGGCAGGGGTCATATTGGGTAGCGCAAACTTTACTCACGTCTCTACTGCGATCAGAGATGCTGAATCCTACTCCACTAAAAGAAATCACCAGGCGGTGCCTCTCTACGCAGCAACCGGTGACTGCTTAGGGCCATTGACACGGGTGAACCTCGCATTCCCCTTCTGGAAGGGACGTGATGGGTGGAAACCACTCCCGTTGGGGTGATAGCCGTTCCCTGGTGGTGGTGGTGGTGGTCCCCGTCCACGACCTGAGAACTCGCTCCGGTTTCTGAAGTTGTTCCTCCGGTTGAAGCTCTCAGCATCATTCCTACTGTTGAAGGTCTCGCCATCATTCCGTCGGTGGAAGTTCCCGCCATCATTCCTGCTGTTAATGTTCTCATCGTTCCTTCCGTTGAAGTCATCACTGCCACGATAGCTGGCATTGTTCGCGTAGCCACCTCCCCGTCCTCTGAAATTATCACCACGGTACACTCCCCTTCCTGATTGGAAACGTCCACCAGCACCATTGTCACCACGTGTGACAATGACACCATTTACAACTGAGGAAAGAGAAGAAAAACATGTCAGGTATCTCGCTATAACAAATGCATGGTCCAGATGGCGCATTTTATCAAATAGAAGTAAAAAAGGTTCAGAGCACAAGGAACCATGAAAGGATGCTATTTCATACCATCTTCTTTCAACAGAATCCTATCCCAAATACTCCCCAGGATGTATTACAAGGGTAATAAGAAAAATGTGGTGAAACATCTCAAATTTAATGAACTGAAACGCACTCCCAAATTGTAAGGTCTTAACAGATAATTCTACATTATATATTGTCTTTCACATCAGAAAGTTTGCTCACCTCGTGTAGTTGTCCGTTTCTCCTCAACACAGACCTCTTTATCGCCCACATGAATTGGAGATGCCTACATGGCAATTAGGAAGTATGGCTTAGGTATGGAAAATCAGTCAAAAACTCAAAACTGTCAAGTTACAGGCAGAACAGGAAAGATCAGCCAGTTTCTGGAGGAAAAAGCTGCATAACAAATCGTATCAAGCTGAACTGACATTACCAACATAAATATATCTAAGGGTCCCATGACATTTTCGAACCTCAGGTAAAAACAGAATCAGAAATTCAGTGACTACAGCACAACTTTTCATCACAGTTACAAAGATATGGTCCAGAAAAGTCACTAACAAATAATACGCCATTGATTAGAAGCACTGAAGAAAAGGCTGACCTCAATAGCTGCTTGCATGGACTGCTGGGATTCATATTCAATAAAGCCAAAGCAGAAACCGTCAGCCTGCAGTAGTAGACATTGTTAGGAGGGGAGGGGATAAAAAAATTGCAATTAAACCTAAAACAAAAAAGAAACCCAAAAGTTACTAACCCTATTCCTGACTTGGATGCCACCTGGCTTGATGCCACCAAATTTTTTAAACTCCTCCTCAACCATCTGAACCGTTGCGTTGTAAGGCAAATTCTTCACATAAACTGAATAGCCTTGCTCTGCAAAAAAAGGGTATAACATAAATACTCGTAATAGTGCCAAAAGGACTGCATATATTACAGTAAAATCCAGGACAAACCATTACGAGGAGGGTTGTTTTCAGCAGCATTTTTATCAGTTGGAGCAGCTTCTGTTGCCATTACTTGGGTACGTTTTGCAGAAGGCAAAACTTGCTCAACAGCCTTGGTGACAGGTTTAGGTGCTGTATTAGTTTTGGTAACTGGAGTTGGTGGGGCTTCCTTCATGACCTTCACCTGTGAAACAAAAGACAATTCAGGTAAGCAGTTGATACAGACTGAAATTTAACAAAAAGTTAAGAACTAATACAAGTCAAATGAATGTGGCACCAAAGCTTCAACAGTAAAGAACTTTTTTTTGTGAAACTGTAAGGAACTCTATTCATTAAAGTGACCAAATGGAGAAGCAAAGGATGAAAGAGAGCATAAAATAACTCACAATGGATGCATAGGATTTCTTTGTAACATATGTCTGTGTTGGAGCAGGAGGGGGATGGTGAGCAACAAGGGCATTGTTCGCATCCTCTTTGGCCACTTGCACAGGGGGCTTGACAGATTCATTATTTTCAACAGTAGAATCATTAACAGCAGGGTTAGTAATTTGCTCCTCTGTGACACTGTTCTCCACAGCTACATGTTCTGGGATAACATTCTCATCAACTGGAGTAGTTTCTGTTAATGCAAAAAAATGTTAACACACAAGGACTCACAGGTTGTCATAAAATCATTAATAAATACTCTAACCTGTCTTTGATGCAGACTTAGCATTCTGACAGTCTACATTTTCTTGAATAACGACATGATCTATCACTGCTGGTGGCCTTTCCACTATGAATCTAAACACATCATTGAGAACAAAATAGCCACCGCTTTCTTGAGGAGCTAGGAAGAATGTCTGGGTAAATTTACGAGAAATGCCTTCAGATGAAGTCATGGATCCAGTAACAACGATAAGCACTCCATCCTTGTGAGATGACTGTGCATCTGCAGTCTCTATCTCCGTTAAACAGTTTCTGAAGTCCACAGACATGATTTTTTCATTGATCTCCTGCTCAGAAAATGTAAATAAGCATAATTGATCTCGGTTATAAAGGGCATGTCAATGTTAAAATAAATCTTCATACTAAATCTTACACGCAATGTGGTTACAGACACCATGGTCCCATTAGAATCTTGTCTGCCAAGAGTGCTGGTATCTTGATAAAACTTGTGCACTTGATCTGGTGATTCATGTAGAATGTGGTAGTATTGCTGAACAAACACACCACTGATCTGTAATAAAGAAGAAAAAACATATTGACCAACATTGACATTAGCTGCAAGTACCAAACTCACAAGATAAGACAGCTTACCACATGAGGACTTATTGTGTGATTTACTGAGTTTCCTGACTGTGCTGCCATTGCTGAAGTAAAGTACACATTAGTACCTCATGTCAAACATAACTATGCAAATATAATCATGACAGAAAAAATATAACAGAGAGCTTAGCAGAATAAATGTTGTCCAGAAGTTTTAAGGAATAAGAGAACAAGCAACATATTTCTAAGATTAACAAATACATAAAGATGACAAAGAGGGCTATTGAAGACACTGGACAAAGCACCTTGCTGTTCACAATAATAGAAACACAGGTAACACTGCAGCTCGGCAATTTGCTATATATGTTAACATAAACATCATCCTCTACAAGAAACGGTCTCAAGAGGATTGAATGTCCCATAAATCTTTAAGCTTTGTCCATAATGATAAGAAAAAAATATCAAGATTTCAAACCTCCTATATTTTAGCAAAAATGTGTATTGCTGAAATATGTAGTATTGTCGATTGAAAAGACCATAATCTCCTCAATAATAATGGCCAACAACTCTCAGAGCTATAGCAATGAATAACAAGATTGCATACCAACTCTTTTACATCCACCCGATCAATGCAACATGACATTGTACAAGTTTTTCAGCTCTATGCTTAAGATAAATGCGGCTTCATGGCTTATATGACTGGACTGTACTGCATCTGAGGAGCTATCTAGCTATCTAACGAGTACTATTATCGACTACTATCAAAGCTTTCTCTAACGTTTTGCAACAACTACCTATTCTTGAAACAAACGCGTCACATGAACCATTATTCAACTGCAGTAAGAAAAGGTGCGGCCCTCATCATTCCAGTTCGTCAAAAAGGAAGAGAGAATTGCAGATTTATAGCGCAGAGACTTCACCTTGATTGCTTGCAAGACAACAACAGCGCTGGAGTTCTGAGAGGGCAGACCGGCGGCCCTCGGGTCTTGGCGGTCTCCTCCTCTGCTCAGTTCGACTCACGATGCCCTCCGGCGCGTACGATGCCCAAACAGGGGACGGAGTCAACAAATGCGTGGAGGAGGCCGACCCCCGCTCCCTTTACGAGCTCGGGCAGGCGGCGGCGGCCGGATCGAGAGGAGCGGCGGCTAGGGTTTGGCGAGAGGAAAGGCGAGGGCCGGGCGACGGGGCGAACGATTATTTTTCGCGCGGGGACGGCGGCCTCTTCGATTCCGCGGAGTCAGTGTCTGGGCCAATCGAATCGCTCGCCTGATTAAATATAGGTTAAGGTCCGGTTTTTACGGGCAAGGCCCCACAAACTTTTCTCACAGTTTGGATCGGAATATGAATCCGTTTCCGCTCTGGAATCAAAACAATTTTAAACAGACGTTTTTAGATAATACTACTAGTTTTAAAATTTTCAGATAATACTACTAGGGTTAAATTTTAAACAGACAGTATATAGCAATGTCGACTGAAAAGACCATAAAATTTAATCCATTGAAATTGTAATAATTGGCTCTTTGAACTGTAAATATAAAAATGTCAATCTAGTGTTAAATTTTAAGATTAAAAAATAAATTATAAACAATGTAATTTTTTTTTTGCGTGACTGGCTCATTCTACAGTCTTTACAACAAAATTTTTACATGTCTTCTATATACAAATTTGGTGCTGTTATTTGCCTTAGCCTAAATATAACCTAGGAGAATTCAAAAAAAAAAGTTTGAAAAAATCAGTTTTTTTTATGTTTGTTCACCTCAGAATTCGCTCGCCCAGCTCCGGTGACCGACCGGCGCTCCTCCGCCTTGACGTGGACGAGCGAGGCGCCCTTGTCGTTGGGAGGGGAGGGTTGGTGACAGCCGTCACGGCAACCTTGTTGATTTCCTCGGCTACTTCGTTGCCTCCGCCCCCCACCGCCAACCCAAAGTCCTCGGGCTCCTGGTCCTCCTCGTACATAAACCCGCCGCCACCACGCCGCCTCACCAACTCCGCCATCCCTGCCGAGCCCGCACGCATCGCACTCTCTCTCCCCTCGCCATGGCCTTCCCGTTCTCCTCTTCAGTCGCCGCCCCGTCCTCCCAGCCGGCGCCGCTCCAGCTCCGTCTCCTCCCTCTCCGGCCGCCGCGGCTCTACCTGCCGCCCTTCTCCCGCCCACTCTCGCTGCCCCTCCGTCTCCGCATTCCCCATCCCATCCTCCCCGCCCTCCCCCACGCGCTCTCTTCCTCCGGCGGGGGCGATGACGGCGGCCACAATAACAACAGTGGCGGCGGCAGCAGCGGAGATGGTGAGCAGAATGATGGCGGCAACGAAGACGGCGCACCCGACCACCGCGGTGAGGCGCTGTTCGTGCTCGCGCAGCTTGGGAGGAAGCTCGAGAGCCTGCCATCCGATCTCGCCGCTGCAGTGGAGGGCGGCCGCGTCACGGGCGAGATCGTCCGTCGCTTCAACGAATTGGAGGGCTCGGCGCTCTTCCGTTGGCTGCTCCAGTTCCGAGGCTTTAGGGAGCGCCTCCTCGCCGACGACCTCTTCCTCGCCAAGCTCGCCATGGAGTGTGTCGTCGGTGTCATAGCCAAGGTATCAATACTATTCTCTACCTTTGTTTTTATTTATTCTCTTCAAAAAAATGAATACACTTGTCTTCGGCATGGCTGTATCGCATGCACCTGGATAAAGCTTCTAATTTGATGATTTTCACACTCCTCTTTTTGTTTAGACTGCAGCTGAGTATGAGAAGAGAAGGGAGAATTTTGTCAAAGAGATTGATATTGTGATCGCTGATGTGGTACGCCAAAGTTCCTCAAAGAAGCTTGATTCTTACCCTTCTTTTGTGATTCTGGACTAATATCGTAAGCTAATAAGACGGCCTGTATCATGTCATTATGATCAAACTTGCTGGCACATTGAATAGCCTCAAAGCAAGCAAACCACCAAAATATGTTATAACCTTTTGCCGTTGTTAGCACAATATAAAAAAGGCAGTCCGGTGTTCCTTATTGCTATAACTTTAGATCTTCTGTTTTGTAACGGATTCAATTTTTGTTTCTGTTGCTACCCAGGTCATGGCAATAGTTGCAGATTTCATGCTTGTCTATCTCCCCGCTCCAACTGTATCTTTGCAGCCACCACTTGCAAGAAATTCTGGAGCTATTGCCAACTTTTTCCACAACTGCCCAGATAATGCTTTTCAGGTATTGTTAACCTTTTCCAGGTTTTTTTTTTATTTTGACACTTTCCTATTTCTTTCCCCAGTGAACACGTTAGAACTCTTTTGCAGATTGCTCTGGCTGGAAGGTCCTACTCTCTTCTGCAGAGGCTTGGAGCTATTCTGGTACAGTAACTTATTTGCCTTGAATTATTAACTTCATTTGTTTATCATCTATGTTGGTGAATTAACAGCACCTTTTTTTTGCAGAGGAATGGCACAAAGCTTTTCGCAGTCGGAACAAGTGCTTCTCTGGTAAATGACCTTTCTCATCTGTATCTTTTTTTATTGATAAGAACTTTCATTTTTCATCTCAGCGATTAACAGTTAGATCTGATCGTATTATGTAATAACATTTATACAGAAGGGAAGTTACCTACGACTAATATCTTTTTTGCAAAAATAATTTATGGAATGATGACTTTACCTTGCAATATTCTTTGATATAGTTTGGTAATCTTTCAATGCGTATAAATTTGTCATATTTCTCAGATTGGCACTGGCGTCACCAATGCAATTATCAAAGCAAAGAAGGCTGTTGACAAAGATCTTGCTGATGAAGTGGAGGATATTCCAGTTGTATCAACTAGTGTTGCCTATGGTGTATACATGGCAATTTCTAGTAACCTAAGGTAAGCGTAGCCCCCAAAGCATTCAGCATTTGATGTGATTAATCTTTTAAAAATTGTATTACTTCTGCCCTTGTTTTTCCATGAGGCCCCTGGGGATTTGCATTTACACGAGAAGGGCCCCAAGGGACGAAGCCCTTCCATTGACTTTATAGTCTTTTTAAACTGAAAACCATTGTTAAAATCGTTTTACAATTAGCAATGCTCAGATGAAAGTTTGGATTGCTATTTTATGATGTAGTTATATTTTAATAACAAGACCAAAATGTGTACATCAGGTATCAGATTCTGGCTGGTGTAATTGAACAGAGGATGCTGGAGCCACTTCTTCATAACCACAAGCTACTACTGAGTGCAATGTGCTTTGCCGTTCGTACGGGAAACACATTCTTGGGTTCTTTGCTGTGAGTAACAATTAAATCTGCTGGAAGTGGAAATATTGTACCTATTACTGTAGTAGTATTACTCACCGGTGAACTTTATGAACAGGTGGGTTGACTATGCCAGATTGGTAGGCGTCCAAAAGGTTCAAGAAGAGGCTTGAAGATCTAGGCATGCTCTTTTGTTACTGGCATATTCGAAGTACCTACAATGGCTTGTTTGCCCTATAAAATATAATGCTTATTCTCATTGGACGCCCTATAGGCGATTTTCATTTTTGTTTTGAAAGCTAGAAGTAGAAAGATCTGTCGAATTCTTGTGAGCAACGCTATTGTGCTTTTCTTCCAGTTTTAAATTGTTGATGTTGGTTAGTACAACTCTGCACTAACCAATATCAACAGTTTAAAGCCGGAGGGAGTAACTTGCAAGGGCTGTCAATTTGGGTTTATACTACTATAATACTACGAATTCCATGACACTGCCTGTGGGTTGTCTTCTCTATCTGGAGTATTCAGTTTGTCGTGTACCGTCTGGTCATCTGGTGACTGGTGTTTTCCTGCCGTGCTGCGTTTTTTTTAAAGGACGGCGTTAGTTGTGTTTTCGATGGCAGCTGCATATTCACCAACCTTTACATATTCTATAAATCTTAAGCTAACTTGTATTCTTTATTGAATATTTTCTTTGCTATCGACTCTGCAGCTTTAGTCCATTCCAAGGTACTACTTTTATACGGAACGTCCCAAGCGTAAAGATTTCTTGTTGGAATACCTGATGTGGTGACAATGTTATATTAACTGGCCACTAGTTCCTCTGGAAAAGATTATCATTTTAGGCCTCCTTTGAAACTTACTCCTTTGGTTCACAAAAGAAGTCGTTTTTGAACAATATTTTAGTCAAATATTGAGAATATAAACTATAAATAACTTTTAATATATTAAGTTTAGGATATAAAAATTATAAAGTACTTTCATAAAAATATGAATATATTACTTTTTAATAAATATTTTTATAAAAAATATAAGTTAAAATTATGATTTAGAGATCGTATCGCTGTCAAAAAAAACCTTGGAGGGAGTAGGAATTTCACAAGAATTAGGCGAGAAATTCCTGTATTAGTATGTGAAGGTAACATTCATATTGATTAGGTACAATAAAATTAATTTTATCGTAGGAATTCTTTGCTTGGTGGATTATTAATTATCATAATCCCACTGTTTTGATGTTAGGATACGAATTCTAAAAAAAAAGCATGAACTAATATGTTCTCCTAACGCCATGAATTTAAAAATGGAGGGAGTAATATCTTAATTTGAAAATGCCAATAAATAATTAATAACATAAAAATTAAGGTATATGCTGACTTGAATTTGTATAGACATCTTAGGATTAAATTATTAATAACACAAAAACAGCAGACAAAACCTTG
Source organism: Zoysia japonica (assembly GCA_001602275.1). NCBI lineage: Eukaryota > Viridiplantae > Streptophyta > Magnoliopsida > Poales > Poaceae > Zoysia > Zoysia japonica. Next base: position 334,329 of record BCLF01000034.1, on the reverse strand, counting down.
GGCTAATACAATTGCTGAGTGCAGGTTACACGACATACAAGGTACAAGAACAATTGCAGATCAAGATTACCTAATCATGTTAGATAATCTGGTTAGGAGGAAGTTCCATTCCATTCGCCGTACCTTACAGAATCATACATCAACCATCGTCTAATCGTCAAAACAAAGCATCCCCACCGTCAAGCATCATGTCTGGTTCAAATGTTGGGATGAACACGCAGTATTCTCCGAGGACCTGAACAAGGGTGGAAGGCCCAAAATCACGTCTTGATCGTTCTCCCCATTCGACGATGGGCTCGTCGTGCCTTTGGTGCCCAAGGCGATGAGCAGAGATGCCGATACCATGCTCGCTGGTGGAAGTTAAGGTCCGTTCCACGAAGTAGATGCAGCCAGCTTCGACGGTCGGGAACATGTTGGCGTCCACGGAGATGGACCTAGTTTGGCTGACGAAGATTGCCCGGCTGCCGATGCTCTCCACCGGCTCGAGCAGTTTCCTAGCAGTATCCACCTTGTCAACGGATACAACTGCAAGACCTTCTGCAGCGGCCCATCGAAAGCTCACAAGGAGCAGCTCCCCTGCAGACTCCACCAGATAGTAAGAAGCGCCGCCCTTCGCTGACGATGCGCAGCTGCCGGAATCATGGTGGTCATCGTGATCGTCGCGGCGGATGGTTCCTGGCCGACGACGACGGCACCCGCAGACAATGAGAGGATGGATCCGTGGCGATTGATCACGTAGATACCACCGGCAAAGTGCGTCATGGCGAGAAGGTCGTCCGGGTATTGTACGCAGAACGAGTCGAACCGTGCGCTCTTCAGATTAGCCCACCCCACGAAGTTGTTACGCACGCCGGAGATGAAAAGCGTCATCGGCGACGTGGTCACAGCCACCTTCCTGACGTCGTACCCTAATACGGGCACTGATAAACGTTGAGCACACGAACGCCGCCGCCATGGGGTGGCTCCTCCAGCTCCGCCAGGACGAGGAGGCCTCCGTCCGTGGCGGCCACAAGGAAGGGAGAACCGTTGGTTTCTAACATCAGCATTGGTCATTCTGACTTATTTAAAAAATTTATTTAAATGTGTAAAATTTTGTTATTATTTGATTTATTATCAGTGAAATTTAAATCACAACTAATAATTTTACACATTAAAACAAATTGATGTTAAAAGTCAACGGTGTCCAAAAATTTAAAATCGAAGAGAGTAATTGCTAAGCGCAGGAATGTTCTTACTCAAGAACCGGCCGGTGCCGAGGTTGACGAAGGAGAAGACGACGTCGCCTTTGGGGTCGTAGCTTTTGGAGCACGGCCCAGTTTTTGGGATGGAAGCTAGGGTCCGTGCTGTCCGCCCTCGGGTCGGGAGTGGCGGAGCGCCAGCTACGGCAGAAGGCACGGAAGTCCATGTAGCAGTCGAGGTCGTCGGCGCCGAGGAGACGGTGGGCTAAGCGGCGGATGAGCACTAGGTCATCGGGGAGTTTAGACCAGTCCGCCGCCATCGTAGCAGGCGCTGGGCATTGATCGGAGTGGGAGCTGGATCTTTGCATCTTCGGGGTGGCAGTGGCCATGGGCACGGAGAGAGCATGATCAGGTACGTGCTTCTGTTGTTTTGCAGTGTGCCAGCCCTACTTGTTTAGTGAGCATGTTTTGATTTGGCAAGTGATGTCGAAGTGGCCTCTTATTTGGTCTGTGTTTCAGCCTGGTTTCGTATAGCTGTATATGAAGAGCATGTATAGTGAGCATTTATTATGTAGCCAAAGTTAATCATGTACTACTTAAGTGTTTACAGCAAGAAATGAAAATTCGCATTTCTGCACTATATTATTAACTGGAAGAATTGGTTGAATGAAACGCAAAGAACCCAAAAAAAAAAGGAAAAAAAAACTGACTTTGCGGTGTAATGGGCTGATGGTCTAACGGCCCAGAATTGGAGCCGAAACTTCATCAGCCCGCTACCGAAATGAGCGGTCCAGCCTTTTTAACCAGGCCGGTGATTCCTGCAGCGCATTTCAGTTCTGCCAACTAGCCGGCCCAACCAAGGGGGCAAAAAACCCGTTATGGAGCTCGAGACGACCAACTTGCCCATGCACGCTGCATGGTGCTCCTCCGACTCCTCGACTGCCTCTTTCTTTTTTCTTTTTTTCTTTTTTTTTGAAACTGTAACCAGATCCTTTCATTTTCATGGCTTTCAAGCAGTCGTTCCGTCAAAGATCTATCAAAAGCACCAAGATTTTGTTCATAAGCAGCAGTAGTAAAACTTTTTTACTAATTACAAATTTGATTGAATTTTTCCAAAAAAAGGGGTGTCATCTGGACACCTGGCCCTGTCCACCTAACGTTCTGTCCTTTCCCTGAATTTTATACCAACGAATCGTTCCTCGATGACAGGCATTGGATAGGTTATTCTGAATATAATTGGCAAGTCAAGATAAGGTATGAATTCATTGCCTTGCCGTCCTATCAAATTATTTATTCAGTTCAACATCTCAGTTGCTTGCGTTTGGATCCAACCCCCTGGACAGCTGGACTTGCCTCTTCGTACAAAACACTACTAATACGAATCTAGGATAAGGAAATACTCTATGAAATTTTAGATATTCAGAGAAATTCAGTTTTTTCTTCAGGCGCCAAAGAAACAGAATTACACTGACAAGGTAGTTCTCTATATGCAGTGTATATAATTCTCTCGATGGTAACCACTGCATTTACGATCCTAACAACATCAAATATAATAGCAGTATTAGTCACTAAAGTCTTAAAAAAAAACTAAGTAAACTACAGAGCACTTGTACAGATGACCGAAAAACCACCACTTCATACTATCAAACTTTTAGCCTAGTTTACTAGGTTAAAAATCATGCGGTCTAAACAAAGTTTAACTCGTAAGCTCAGACTCATAAGAGAGAGAGAGAAATATTAAAAAAACATCAAATATTCTATCACTACAGACCAAAAATTTTATCTTTTTATCAAGTATTTCGCTATTCAAAATTAAATGTATCATGTATTTTGCTTGAAGATTTCAACAGAACTAAATGTATTTAGTATCAAAAATTACAGCGGAGCAACGACATCTGAATGGAAAACTTATTAAGTAAAACGACTAATAGATATCTAAACTGAGTACGTAAACATTAATTTAGATACTTAAGTGAAAAATAGCAATCGAGCATTAACCTATATCAATATCTAAAATTTAATTATTGCCATCTTTCAGGCCTTGTTTCGGGCCTCCACTTTTATCCATCTTGGGGATGGCCGGTCGCTTCTGTTTTGGTCGGACCATTGGTTGCATGGCACAAGCATCTCAGATTTTGCACCTAACCTCCTATCTATCGTCAAGCCTCGGGCTCGTAGCGTTAGGTTGGTTGCGGATGCTTTGCCCGAGAATGCTTGGGTACGGGATTTGGCAGGGGCTCTTACAGTTCAGTGTCTGCTTGAGTTTCTGCTTTTGCATGAGCTCTTTCAAGGGCTCGCCATAGACCCTCTTGTGAAAGACCATTTTGTTTAGAAGTGGAGTTCTTCTGGGGACTTCTCTTTAGCCTCCGCTTACCATGCCCTCTTCCGGGGGGGGGGGGTCGTCGGTGCTTGGGGCGGCCCAGCTCTGGAAGACTCGGGCGCCCAACAAGTGTCATTTTTTTGTCTGGCTTGTGTTGTTTGGTCGATGTCGAACGTTGGAGAGACTTCAGAGGTATAACCTGCCGAACTCGGGGCCGTGTGCGCTTTGCGACCAGCACCCTGAGCTAGTTGATCACCTTCTATTTTCTTGTGCTTTCAGCAAGGAGGTTTGGTTCAGAGTTCTTAGGCATTGTGGGTGGCAAGCTTTGTGGACAGGGCAGGACGCTCGTGTTGTGGAGTGGTGGCTCGTCAACCGAAAGCGGGTGGTCAAACCTCGTCGTAAGGCCTTCGACACCCTAGTGGTACTTGTCGTTTGGGTGCTGTGATTAGAGCGTAATGATTGCGTGTTTAGGAGCCACTCCTGTCTCGCTCATGTGATAGCAAACAAGGTGTTAGATCTAGCGCGTCTTTGCTCTCTAGCTGGTATGTTAGAGTGGTCGCTTCTTTCAGACATGTAATTTTCGTTGTGCTTAGCTCGGTCGCTAGAGGGGTGTGTTGTATCTCTTTGCTGTCTATTTCTTTGTATGTACTCTCTTTCTATCGTAATACGAAATGCGCATCGCACGGGGTTGAAAAATTATTGCCATATTTATTAAATGTGGTAACATATATAGCAATATTTTAGTATTATCTATGTATATTTACTATTTAAATATCTGTTAAAATTATAATTTTAATTGACACATGCATTAAAACTAATTTTAGCTAAAAATTTTAAGTATGCCACAGCATACTTAGGCCTATCCTGTGGCAGAACCGCCTCAAAACACTGGACGGCTCGCCTAGGATCAATATCGGGTGATATTGAGCAACAATACCCAAATAATACAACACGAGTGATAATATAAAATAGGAAACCGATTAGGTCGTACAATAAAGTTCAAATAGTCTTAAGAGGAATAAGTTTAAAACAGAGTTTTAAAACATAGAGGAAGTGACATAGAAGAGATACGACGGTTTCCTACGATGAAACATATCTTACCCTAAGACATGCTTCACTCCTCGCGACCGGAGTTCGGTGAGAAGAGAACCGGTTCACAGGACCAGTTCGCAGGAGCCTCACCTTCGAACACTCCTTGGCCGCAACAGCCACACCAACCTGCAGGGAGAACTACACACACACAACAAAAAGGAAAAACAACAAACCGTGAGTACTAATTACTCAGCAAGTTTTACCCGTCAAAAATGGCCAACTACAGCCGACTCTTAAGCATGAGAGGCTGACTCAAGGAATGGCCATTTGCATAAAATATAGCTTTAATGTGGATCCTTACTTTCAACTTTTAGCGATAAGTTAAGTTCACAAAATGAAATTTAATGTGCACTTTAGACTATAACAGACATGGTTACCAAGCAATTTTCTATAACTAAGCCAACGATCATATTATCATTATTATTAGTCCAGTTGTTACTACGACATGACACAGTGAACAAGTGGTACTCGTTACTGTGAGGGGCAGCGATTATAATCGATTTACACCAGCTGGGAAAAACCCGAAGTACATGACACGTACGCGCTTCTCAGAAGCCGCACGTGACCACCTTTCACAAAATACCATAGGGTCGGTCCGACGCGCACCTCTCCCAAGCACCTGGTCCTCCATGCGATCACCGCGTCGGGTGCATCTATGGTTAGATCCAAAGCTTTTCTCTACTCCCCGCCGAAAGAGAGGTAGGGTCACGTCCAACCACTACGGTATCAAGCTACGTCAGTTTCCTGGGTCCCATGTCCCAAGTATGCCTCCGGTACAGTTCAAACTTGCTCAACAGGGCCACACTCGAATCGGTCCTTAATCGACACAGACGGGGCTACCACCGTGAAGGCCCTAGCCTCCTCAATCCCACCTATACTCTATCCCCGCCCGGTCTCAGGTTTATTCAAGTGTGGGATAAAGTCTAACCTATAATCTCGCGAGTGAGGTTTCTCATTCACTCGACTTCTACCATTGATTAGAACTCATAGCCTAACTCTACATCGAGTTACCTGTACCAATATATACTCAATAGAGGTAATCGGTACTATCATGCATTCTAGGGTTACAAACAACTCCTACAACTTAATGCACAATACATTAGCTATACAATACATGGTGATAAAGTAAAAATTTTAAAACAGGGTAATGCACCGGGGCTTGCCTTCGGTTTGCGGAGAGTTAGCACAAACAAGAGAAAGATCTTCAGCAACGGACGACTCCGGAGCGATCAGCACTAGATCTTGATCTTTCGCGACGTTTTCTAATTTTGTGAAATGATGTGCGAGTGCAAATAGTTATGCCTCTAAAAACATCTAGAAATTTTTTTGTCATCGCATGTGACAAGGATGTTCACATGCTATGATATGCTTATGAATGCATATGCCAAAGATGAAAACGCGATGATATGGTAAGAAGAGTATGATGATGCTTTCTTGGAAAGGAACTTTATTAGACCAAAGTGCTGCTGGGATTTATAAGAAATGTGCCTAAAAAGTATTCCTATATTATACTAAATAGTTTATAATATAGAAGATTAATTTCTAAATTCTCTTAATATGTTTCTTGAAGGCATATCACAAATTTAGTTGCTCAAAATATTAATAAGGCTATAAACTTATTTCTAGGCCAATTTCATATTTTATTGCAATGTTATGAATTTTCTAATGAATTAATTTGCATCTAAGAGTAATAAATTATTTATAAATAAAATATAAGTGTATAAATTCTAAATAACTCTAAAATGACATATATTAATTAATAGACAATATTTATGCATTTTTCACATTTTTAATATGCAGGAAAAATGAATATATGAACTAATGCATGATATACTT
>BCLF01000034.1:314475-327711 GCA_001602275.1 Zoysia japonica | reverse complement strand
CGAGGATCTTCTCGACATTCTGCTGCGTCGTCAGAAGGACTGTGGGCTCAAGACCACGCTTTCCATGGATATTATCAGCTCAACCTTGTTCGTGCGTGCCCTTCCTACTCCTTAATTTGATAAATGAATTTACTTCTTTTTTTGTCTTAGCAAGTTTTACTAATTTGCAAGTGTATGATCATGTAACAATCGTATCATCAGGAACTTTTTTCTGCGGGTTCAGAAACCACCATGACAACGATAACATGGGCCATGTCCGAACTTATGAGGAATCCGCGCGCCATGGATCGAGCGCAGTCTGAGATCCGGCAAGTGCTGCAGGGCAAACCCAAGGTTAGAGAGGAAGACATGGAAGGGCGCCTCCACTACCTGCAGATGGTGATCAAGGAGACGCTCAGGCTGCATCCACCGGTGCCAATGCTTGTCCCAAGACTAAGCGCTGAAGACGGCGAACCCTGCAAGATCATGGGCTACGACGTCCCTCCCGGAACCACCGTGCTCGTGAACGCCTGGGCCATCGGCAGGATACGAGAGGAGCTGGACGAACGCCGCGGAGTTCAGGCAGGAAAGATTCGAGGACGGCGTCGTCGACTTCAACGGCGCGAATTTCAGGTTCCTTCCTGGGGGATCTGGCCGGAGGATGTGCCCTGGCCTGATGTTTGGGGTGGCCAACATTGAGCTTACACTTGCGAGTCTTCTTTACCACTTTGATTGGATGTTGCCAAACGGAGCGAGCTCTCGTGAACTGGACATGAGCGAATCGTGTGGGATCACAGCGCATAGGAAAACCGACCTCTGGTTGGAAGCAACTCCGTGTGTGCCCACCAGTTGAAGCAGACATGTAGCATGTGTGCCTTGTTTGATTGGAAGTGTGGTTAGTTTGCCTGAAATGTAAGTGTTGGTCATAATACGATTGCTACTACTGTGTTTTCCATGAATCTATCAAAATGTATTTTAAATTTATATTCAAAATGAACATAACTGCAATTCAATTCTACATAATGTCAAATTAGCTGGGAAGTAAAGCGTTAAATAATTTGAATCGGCGGGTATATTTTGCGTGCCACACGAGAGAGATAAACAACCTTCCTGCAAGTAATCCCTCGCGGCTTGCGGGTCTACCGTATCTGGATTATTTCTTGTTTATAATCTGTTTTGTGTTGTGCTATGAACATTTAAAATGCCACCCAACCTTTGACTCTACTGGTAACCAGTTCATATTGGTTGGAGATCGAAGGATCAATCAATCACCCTTCCATTTTGCTCTATATAACGTCAAGACATCCATCGATCGGCTTGCAGCTCCCAAAGAATTACCAGCAGTCTGCTACAACATCGTCCGTCGATCTTTGTCATGGCGGAAATCACATTCACATCCACTGCGTACGGCACCTTGCTCTGCCTCCTCGTCGTGACCGTGCTCCTGTGGCTCAAGTCGTCCTTGCTGTCCCGCCACCACGCCGGCCTGCGCTTGCCTCCCGGTCCGTGGCCGCTGCCGGTGATCGGGAACATGCCCTGGCTGCTGGGCGCGCTGCCTCACCACGCGATGCGGAGGCTCGCGCAGAGTTACGGCCCCGTGATGCTGCTCCGGCTCGGGGAGGTCCGCGCGGTGGTGATCTCGTCCGCGGAGGCGGCGAGGGAGGTGATGAAGACACACGACGCCGTGTTCGCCGACCGGCCCATGTACGTGACCATGGAGGTCTTCACCTACGGCGGGCGGAACATCGCCTTCGCGCCATACAGCAGCAGGCACTGGAAGGAGGTCCGCCGGCTCTGCGCCACCGAGCTGCTGGGCCCCAAGCGCGTCCTCTTCTACCGCCCCGTCCGCGAGGAGGAGGCCGCCAGGCTCGTCTCGGCGATCGCCGCGTCCAACGCGAAGGTCAACTTGACCGAGAGGATCAAGGCCGTGATGAACGACATCCTCATGAGGTGCGCCATCGGCGACACCTGCCCGATGCGGGACGAGTACATCCAGCAGCTAGATGAGGGGCTGCGGCTCATGGCCGGGTTCAACCTGATCGACCTGTTCCCGAGCTCAAGGCTCGCCAGGACGCTCGGCGCCGGGTCCTTACGTTCTGCCCGGGAGGTGCACGACAGGGTCCACCGCATGATGCAAGCCATGATCCAGGACCACGAAAGCAAGAGAGCTGACGGCCATGGGGACGCCATCCTCGACGTCCTGCTACGGCGTCAGCGAGACGGGGGGCAGGAGACCGCCCTCACGCCAGAAGTTGTCAGTGCGGCGTTGTTCGTAAGTCGCACGCACATCATCTACTCCTATCTTTGATGAATATCTTTGCTCGGCTTCCTCGTGCATATATTCTACTCCTACTATACTATACTGTCAAAACTTGATCAGGATGTCTTCGCCGCGGGCTCGGAGACCACAGCAACGACGGTCATATGGGCCATGTCCGAGCTTATCCGGAAGCCGAGCGCGATGGCGCGAGCACAATCAGAAGTCCGGCAGGCTCTTCAGCCCAGATCGACGGGCGCGGAGGCGTCCGACACCCAAGGACGTCTCCCCTACCTGCACATGGTGATCAAGGAGACGCTCCGGCTGCACCCTCCCGTGCCGTTGCTCCTCCCACGGCGCTGCGCCGAGCCCACCAACGTCCTGGGCCACGACGTGCCGCAGGGCGCCACGGCGTTCGTGAACGTATGGGCGATCGGCAGGGACGAGAAGTCATGGCCGAACGCCGGCGAGTTCAGGCCCGAGAGGTTCGAGCACGAAGCGGTTGATTTCAGTGGCACGGACTTCAGGTTCATCCCCGGCGGCGCGGGGCGAAGACTGTGCCCGGGTCTGGCGTTTGGCTTGGCCAATATTGAGACGGTGCTCGCGAGCCTTCTCTACCACTTCGATTGGAAGCTGCCTGGTGGTGCAGATCCGAGCGGGTTAGACATGGCTGAATCGTACGGGATCACTGCGCGACGGAGGACCGATCTCTGGTTGGAAGCCGCTCCTTTTGTTCCACAGTGACTATTTTGTGATCGCGTTGATCTTCTTTTTGTGTACTTATGCTCAGTGTGTGTGCAGTCAGCACTGTCTTGTAGTACTATGTATAGTATCAGCATGTTAAAAAATCGTTCACATATATAAAGTTTCAAGTAAGTTGGTATCGCAATTATGATTTTTTTTAGCGTATAGAAATTATGAAGTATTACTCTGTCCGTCCCATTTTATAAGTCATTTTTGTCTAAACATAGGAATTAAGAGAAATGAAAAAAGTAGTACTCCCTCCGTCTTAAAATAAATGTTGTTTTAGATTTTTAAACTTTTGTTTGACTATTTGTCTTATTAAAAAAGTTTTTTTAAAAATATTTATTTTATTGTGAATCAATTCATTATTAAAAGTAATTTAAGCTTGACTTGTTCATTTTTGTATTTTTAATTTTTTTTAATAAAACGAATAGTCAAACATTGATTTAAAAAGTCAAAAACGACACTTATTCTAGCACAGAGAAAGTATGTTGTAAAAATAAGTAGAAGAGAGATAGAGTATAGATGTATTGAAAAGAGAAAAGTTGTCTCGGTAAATAAAAATGACTTACTCTCTCCAAACTTATAGTTCAAAGACGTTAGTTGATCAAACATTAGAAATATAAACTATAAATAATTTTTAAGTTGTTAAATTTAAAAATAGGAAAAATCATATTACTAGATTTGTCTTAAAATTACTTTTATAAAAGTATATATTTGTCATTTTTTGATAAATATTTTTAGAAATAATAAAAGTCTAAGTTATTCTTTGAAGACCGCATCGTTGTTTAAAATGACTTGAATTATAAGTATGAAAGGAGTAAAATTTAGAAACTTCACGAGCAACTTATAAGTGTCGGGCCTTCGCGGGCTACTTAAAAAACAAAAAAGGTTTTAGATTTCGGACCGAAAACTGCCGAGCCGCGGTTTGACGGTTTTCGCGAAAACAAAAAAAATTATTACAGTAAACTAGAAAAATCGAACAATTTGAAAATCAAATTTTTGAGAGAAAACCGATCGGTTTGACCGGTTTACTCTTTTTGAATTTGAAATCAAATCGGTTTGAAGTTTTTCACCGGTTTTCTGATTTTCAAATTTTTTGAATTTTCAATTTTTTTGAATTTTCAATTTTTTTTTAAATTTTCAATTTTTTTTAATTTATTAAACTGAAAACCGATCGACTCCCTAAACCGAATCGGCTCGGTTTGACCAAAAACCTTAAAGCCCGGCCGGTTTTTGAAACCCTGACTGTGATAACCCTAGCGGGCCAAAAGAAAACACGAAACAGCCCCTGCCGAACTCGATCAAAACCTCCCGGTTTTCGAAACCCTGGTTGTGATAACCCTAGCGGGGCAAAAGAAAACACGAAACAGCCCTTGCCGAACTCGATCAAAACCCCCGTAAGCCCTTGGCGGCCCTCCTCTGCCTCCTCTCACGGCGGCGCGGCCATGAAGCGGAAGCAGAGAGCCTCGGCGCCCGCCGCCGCAGAAGCCGACCAACCCTCCCAACCCTCACTCCCCCTCGAATCCTTCTCCGGTGATGTCTGCGCCGCCCTCACCGCGCGCTACGGCCGCTCCACCGCCCCGCAGCACCGCCACCTTCTCGCCTCAGCCGCCGCCATCCAATCCATCCTCCACGACGACTGTCAGCCCCTTACCCCCGCGTCTTACATCCACGCTGCCATATCGGCGCTCCGATCAGCTGGCGCCTCTGACCCCACCGCCGCTGCGGCCCTCGCTTCGCTGCTTGTCATCCTCTTACCTCACATCCCCTCCTCCCCTTCCGCCCTCAAACCAAAAGCCGCCTCCGAATGTGCCTCCGCGCTTGCGGACTTTCTCTACACCCCTGATGCCTTCCAGCTGCCCACCGGCACCTTTCGTTCGGTGGTGAAGTCGCTCGGCCTCCTGGCCCTTCATCTCGACCCCGCAGATTGGGATGCTGTATTGGAGCCTATGGAAGCTCTCCTCTTGTCTTCGGTGGACCATCGGGCGAAGGTGAGAAAAATTAGTTCGAATTAATGACAGGATTTAGTAACCTCTCTGACTATGAAGCAAATGTCACTTCCTGCCTTGTAGGTTCGAAAATGTGCACTGGAGAGTGTTGAACAACTGTTTTCTTACTTGGAACAGTCAGATTGTGCGAAGAAAGCTAGCAGTGCTGCAATTGGCATGTTTGAAAAACATTTTTCGCCAGCAGAAAGTCTTATCAATTTGGATTCAGATTTTTCTGAGGGTGCAGAGACAGAAGTGGCCCACATGCTCGGTGCGATGGTTGTTTTGGTTCCATATCTGTCCAAGAAGGCAAAGAAAAGGGTGTTCTCAGTTGTTTATCAGCTATTGAGCCCTTCTTTTACCCCATTGACAAGGCATGTTCTAAGGCTTTTAGGAATCTTGCTGGATCATCTGAAAGTTGAGAATGTTGAATCAGAGGTGGAGAGTCTTGTATCCTTGGTGATCGCTTACCTGCCTTACGATGACAAGAAACCTGATGACACCATTGTCTCAGCAATGCACCTATTGAAAAGTTGTTTAGCCAAACTCATTGGTCAACCCACATTGTGGACCAAGACCCTTCCAGTTGCCTTTATGGCTGTTTCAGGTCTGTGTATCTTTTACCTGTGTTATATATCTACCTTGTACAATTATATTGTTGTGTCTATGATATACACACATCCATTTGAGAAAAAAAAGTGTTACACTGTTCAGTCTGTCATAGTTGGTTCAACGTCTTAAGAATTAGTGATTTTCCTTGTGTACTTATCACTGCTGCATACTGAACCAAGTACAGTTTCTTCTTCAGTATTCTGGTAGGAGTTATCCCTACGCTCTTCTGATATTTCAACCCTATCTTATTTTTTGGGGCTGCTTTTGAAAGAGCATCATTTTCTGTGTTACGTATGCTATCATCATTTTGTTGCTTGCTAAACTACTTAGGTTTCTTGTGATCTTGCATCCTTCAGGACCTGTTGCATTCATGTGCGCTTTTTTATATTTTGCCGGTGCACCCTTGTAATGACTCTGTTTTACACTTTTCCCTTCTTTTCATCCTTATTCTTTGTCTGTAATATACTGCTTACCAATCTAACCTCCTGTCAAACTCTCAATTTTGCAGGGTACATGATGGATAGAAAATTTTCTGATAATATAGCAGAAGTGTTTATAGACTGCATCGATGCCCATGTTAACCAAAATATGTTTGTTACTAATGGATCACAGCTAACTGACTGTAACATTGAGGGTTTGAGCAATCAAGATGCCATCATTGCCATGGAATCAATCTGTTTATCAATCAATAACAGACTTCGCTTGTTTGCTCGTCCTCCAGATAGTATCTTACCAATAATCTTGGTTTTGTTTCTCAAACTTGGTATGTCTTAGCTATTTCAGCCCTTGTCTCTTATCTAGTTCTGCTGTATGCTATAGATATACGGAACTCCTAGTAGCAGTTGTCTGCTTGACCTCATAATCAGGTTTTAGTTTGAATGTGATATACCTCTTCATGAAAATGGAGGTGCCTTTTCGAATACTGTATGCATTTCATATTTGTAAAATGTTCATGTGTATTACAGATAGGCATTAGGACATTCTAAGGTGCACAGGGCACAATAAGTTTCTATTTGCTATGAATTATTGGGAATACAGTGTACAGAGTACAATAAGTTTTTATTTTTGCTATGAATCAGTGGAGGTACCCAAGTTGCTGTTTTAGACAAATCAAAGACTGAAAAAGAGTCCCAGCCCCTAATTAAGGATTAAGATGCTGTAGATCATTTTTTGCATGTATCCTCTTGGTCTGCTCTACATATCATTCACATGATTGACTCATTAACTCTTCTGCATGAATTAATTTCTGCTGCAGGAGAGAGTTCTTATGTCTTGATGAAAGATATCCTTCTTACTTTGTCACAGTTGGCTATGAAAGGAGATAAAGAATCATATGCGAAGGATGTAAGTTCGTTTACTAGTATATTTGTTTGCATATAACTATCATTCCTTTCAACAAGAAGCATCTCTACCCTTTATCCTTCTCAAAATTATATTGCATAGCGAGTTTTAAGTTGCATATATTTAACTTGTGTCACATAGGTTGAAGAGTGTGTTGGAGCAGCAGTAGTTGCGATGGGACCAGAAAAAATAATTTCATTACTTCCATTATCTTTTGACAAAGACAAGTTGACATGCTCAAATACATGGCTTCTACCCATTTTGGACAAGTATGTGTATGGAGCCACATTGCAACATTTTTTAGAGTGTATTGTGCCACTAGCAAGATCTGTACAAAACACTTGTAATAGGGGTAAGTAACTAACTACTCATGACTCATTCTGTCATTCATGCACATGTAACACATCTTCATACCTTTTTTCTTTTAATTTCAGTGAAGAAAGCACGGATTCGTAAAGAGTTGCTCTCTTGTACTGATCAACTTTGGAACTTGCTTCCTGCCTTCTGCCGCTATCCCACTGACATGCGCCACAGTTTTGGTTCTCTGTCAAAGTTACTGATAGAAATATTGAAGTCTGATAAATGTCTGCGCAAACATGCTACTAAAGCCCTGCAGGTTCAGATGTCATATGCTGCCACATTTTGTTGTTAATTCCTTTTGGATATGGATCTATAAAAACTGTTCATGCCCAATCTCAGATATTTCATTTTGCTGTTCCTCAGCAACTTGTAGATGGAACTAGAAGACTAAGCAACGGCGATGGTGTTGAAATTTGTATGGAACTTTCAGCATTGTTCTCCTCAAAACCCAAAAAAATCAATTGTGCACGTTTAGAGAGATGGTCCAAGAAAGATGCCTGCAAGACCATGAAAGTTCTGGCATCACATTCTGCCAATCTTCTTTGCACTTTTGCAGACTATTTCCTTGAATCATCACCAGAAAAGCGTGCTCATCTGAAGGTGCATTTTAGTCGTCTGTTTCACTTTGTTAATTGATTATCTTGTGACTGGGTTTTTTTGAACTACTTAATCCAATCATGTGCATTTTGAGAACTATGTGAAAAATATCTAGTTTGTTAAGGGTAATACTCTAGGGTATTATTGTAAATTCCCTCTCTCTTGTGTTTCCCTCTTGTGTACTCTATATATATCCTCATTGGGGCTGGGATCAATACAATCGGTTTCCTTAACATGGTAGGTTTTATACAACATTGAGCTACTATGCACTGACTAGTTGTACCCAAAAGCTTAAGCTGATAGGGAAAGTAGGCCGTTCACTTGTACTTCAACAGTGTCCCCACATTTGAAGGCTTAATACTGAATAATGTGACTGGCAAGCATATTTTATCTCAGCTTTAGCATAACATTATTTGTTACTGCAACCTATTCTTATATTACCTTTTAGCAAAACACATTAGTTAAGGCAAATCTGAACCTCTTAACTGTCATTTAACCTTGTTTGGTTGAAATATATAGAACACATGTGGTATTTGTGGAATTTATTTTGGAACAAATGGAAACATTTTGTTGCAGCGTGAGTTTTACCTAACGTAGCTTTTACTGTTATGGACAAAGCATAAGGGGAAAAAACTTGTTTCTTCCAAACACGCAAAAAAAAAATGCTCAGTATGAACTGAAAATAAAGCTTCCCACAAAACCCTTAAACAGTCAAAAAATAAATTAAATTGACGTTTTCCTTTTTTATTTCTTTCCTGAAACGTCAGTTCTAATTTGGGAGGCACCATTTTGTTCTTTGAGAATGATCTATTAGCTAACTTGGTTTTAAACTTACTCTTTCTTGGGTGAGCTGAAATAATTTATATGTTATCTCCAGTGGTTGTAAAACTAATTTTTCGTAACACTAAATTATTTTGTATTTGGTCTGGTCATTCTGTCTGTTCCCAGGATGCTTTGAGATGCCTAGCTTTACTTTCCAGTAGCGCAAGCATTCGTGATCTTTTTGTTTCACTAGTACAAAGGTTTGATTTAGAAGACAAACCCCTGGGTCCAGAGAGTATAGAATGTCAAGCCAATGAGGCAGAAAGAGCAGATAAAAAAAGTACTGGTGTAGCAGAAAGTATAGAATGTGCTAATGGGGTAGATGGAAAGGATAAGAAAGGTGCTGATGCAGGAGAGAGGCTAAATGATAAGAGGTTTGTTACTTCTTCTATCTACTCATGTAAAAGATCTGTTCTTTTTTGTATAGGTGGTTATTATGTGTATAAATAAAACAGAAGCGGCTATTGCAAGCATGTTATGCATTATACATCAATAGTTCCACTTCCACATGTCTCATCCAATGGAACTCACAATAACATGCATTACTTTCTGCTGGCTAAAGCTTATCATATTTATATGATTATTCTTTTTCTTGTGCAGATCTGTTCTATTGGAGCTCATTTCCACGTTGGCAGAAGCTGCTGATGAAGATCTGCTTGATATATTCTTTGAATATATTAGGGCTTCTCTGCTGGTACTGTTCTCTTAGTTCTGTTTATATTACCTTCAAAGGTCATATTGTTGACTGGGCATTCTTTCCACACCCCTCTATCTTCTCCACAGAACAGCAGCAGGTCCTGTGACAGCAAAGCTCTCATTGCACTGAGTGCAATTGTAAAGGTCAGTGCATGCAAACAAATTATCTGTTGACCTTTTGCTGTTCTGTCTCATCTTTTTCTTCCTTTCAGGAACACAGTGGATATTCTTTGGCCCATTTGGATGAAATTATGATGTTGCTTCATGGCGCAAAGCAAGATTTGGATAATGCAGTCCTAGAAAGCCAATTATTATGCTACCAGTATTTATTAGTTCACATGATTAAGGTAGATAATTGATCTTTTCCATTGGTCTTAATAGAAAAGGTATTTATTACCTGTTGGAGGGCTTGCATTATGTACTCTCATTTTCTTTTTTCTTTTTTAAAGTGCTCTCTGGACCATGCATTTTTTTTTGGGTCATCTGGACTATCATGCAGAGGCAAACTCGTAAACTGGCAAAGACTTATTCACCTTGCTTGTTTGCCTCCTATGTCTATTGTCTAAAAAGTATGACATTGTGTATGTGTATTATTTTTATACCACAAATAAATTTGTACTAAAAAGCAGGAGTCTCTACAGAACTTAAGTGTCCGAATCACACATCTAATTGTAGTCGTGGAATCCACAAAATACTCAAACCAAGCTTCAGGTCTTCAGAACTTCAATCAAATGTGATTGTAATAAAGCTCCATGCT
This sequence comes from Zoysia japonica, assembly GCA_001602275.1. Taxonomy (NCBI): domain Eukaryota; kingdom Viridiplantae; phylum Streptophyta; class Magnoliopsida; order Poales; family Poaceae; genus Zoysia; species Zoysia japonica. The sequence continues at coordinate 317,555 of BCLF01000034.1, read as the reverse complement.
AATTAGACCCAAGGTAAATCATAGTCAGTTTTTCAACGTCCTCTGTTTAACTTAATATGTATCAATCTCCTGGGTGAGCAAAAGCCTTAATATCCAGCAGCCTCAAACATTTGTGCTTGTTTTCTTGAATTGCCTTTAGTTAGGCTACTTACCTGCTTATCTTGGTTTATTTGTCTGCTTGTTTGATGTTATATATGTTTATTTGACTTTTGTGTTACTATTTCAAGGTTAATGAAGAGAGCACCGACAAGAAGGCGTTTTTGATTTTAAATGAACTTATACTCAGGCTAAAGGTTTTCTTTCCTACTTCATGTGTTAATTGATCATTAATTGTGTATTAGATAATACCCTGCCAAACATACATCTTTCCTATCTGGAAATGCTTCATTTTTTTCCCCAATTTTTTGTATCTATTAAAGCATGTAAGGTTGCAACAAAAGGTCTGTGACTTGAATTTCTCTATATCTTCTGGCACTATGCTTAATTTTATTCATATATACCTTTCTTTTCCTCCTGCAGACTAAGAAAGAAAGCAGAAAGTTAGCTTACGATGTACTCATGGCGATCAGTTCTAGCTTGAGGAGCTCTGAGTCAAATAGTTTAGACTCAGGTCTCCAAAGACTTTTCACTATGGTTAGTTGAATCACCTCTCGCTATTCTCAAGATATTGACTTTTCTGTTACACTTTTATTTTCATTTCTTAACCATTGCAGCTCAGTATTCGAGGGGAAAAAAACAATCGCAGCTCATATTTTGTTATTCGTGACAGAAATCTTATTGCATGTTTCTTCGATCCGAATTTATATTTTTGCTATGATGTGATTGATGTTTACTGCACCAAATTTAAGAATAAATCTCAAGGGAAATTCCAAATTATGAAGCTTGTGAATACAAAAAACCTAGATATGAAATATAGCAAGTCTGTATTTGAGTAGACATAGAAATTCCATTGTTGAAGCTTATTGACTATTGTCTTTCTTTTCAGGTAATGGGATATCTCTCTAGTTCATCTCCTCATATATTGAGTGGAGCAATAGCTGCACTTTCATTGCTTATATACAGTGATGCTAATTTTTGCATGGAAGTTCCAAATCTGATACCATCGGTTTTAGTTTTGCTGCAACATAAAGCTATTGAAGTAACTAAGGTGAGTTCTGTGACGGTATGCCCATCTTAAAAAGTTTTCTATGTTCAGTCTTATACGTTTTTCTTATCTGATTTGTGGTTTTTAGGCATCGTTGGGATTTGTTAAGGTATTGGTAACATCTTTGCAATCAAAGAAACTATTGAATTTGCAAGCAGATATCCTGAATGGGATATTACCATGGTCATCAGTTACAAAACACCATTTCAAAGCAAAGGTTAGTGCAATTGTTTCAGGTTTTAATTTCCAGTTTCTGTTTGTATCCTGAACAGGTGGCTACCTAATATGACATGTCGCGCTATTTTGCAGGTTGCACTGATATTGGAAATATTGATTAGGAAATGCGGTTTTGATGCAGTCAACTTAAATACACCTGAAAAGTTCAAGGCCTTTATTAGAAGTGTTGAAGAGGTTAGACTCCCATTACTAGTTTGTTACTGTTCATTTATGTAGAACAATGTATATATGTTTTCATCCATTTATGTTTTTTTGTGAATTTAGTTAATATAATTATTTGGTGAGTCACGTTTGTACCCTAGTTGCCCCTGATTTATTTGGTGATTTTGCTGGACCCCAGCTATGCTCGGTTTGAAACTAACTAAATTGGTAGGCTTATGCCCAATCCAGATGAAATTTTGTAGCAGCGAGTTTTATCTGTCCTTTAGTTCCCCATATGAGAGTCAATTAGTCAAAGGATTAAACAGGAGGCTTATTGGAAGATCAGTTATATCATGTTCCTCTTCCGAGTTCCTCTTTTGTTTCCTTAACACCGTACATAGATGTGAGAGTTTTAAGCATGCCATCTGACATATGACACCTGATATCTTTGAATAATTCAGTTTTGAAACAATAAACACCATGGTCCAATGTTTAAACTCGGTGTAGTTTGAAGTAAACAACTCTTTACAACTATAATCATGAAAAGAGCTTCTGTACATTTATTGTCCCTATGTTCTACTCATGAACACACTTGCATGGTACTCACATGCAGGGTCGCAAGGGAAATCGCAAGGGAAATCATAACGAAGCTGAAGGTGCAGAGTCTGAAGCACGAGGACATGCACAACATGATGCCAAAAGGTACCTGGTTCAGCTATTCTCTTACAGTTCTTTACATATTACTTAAATACTTGATACTTTTTTTTTGTATTAAACAGGAGAAAACAGGTTGATTCTGGTGCTGAATCTGAACAAGAAACGCCTAGTCAACCTCCATCGAAGGGTTGGTCCGCTGAAAAGAAGCCACCAAAGGATTTTCACTTCAAGAAACAGGCAGGGCGAGGTAACTATCATGTTGCCAAAAGCCAACGAAGCAAAGCTTCCAGCGGCAAAGATGATAGGTCTAACTTCAAATTGAAGTCGAAATGGCAGCCAGGAAATAGTCAAAGAAATAGATGCGATAAATCACCTGGAAGCAACAAGAGAACAAGAGACGGTACCTTCAGCAAGACACAAGATCGTGGGAGCAGAGCACCATTGCACTCGCGCAGTTTCAAGAAGCATAAAAGTGGGGCCACAACATGAGACAAAATGGTTTCGTAACTTTCGTTTGCACCATCGGGCTACCGGTCGTCGGTCGAGCTGCATGGCTTAGGAACATGACTCCATAAGACCATTGAAACCAGCTCTTTGGCCAACCAAGATCTCTCTCACCATCAAGATCTGCAAATCTGCCAGATCACGGAACCAGTGGACGGAGGGGAGGGGGGGGGGGGGTGCTAGAGAGAGTAGTGCGTATGTTGTAAACTGCCGCTTTGTAAAGTCAGTTTGACTTCTGGTGGATAATTGGATTGAGTTCTGCCTTAAGTTTGTTACTGCTAATTTATGTCGTACGAGATGTAAGAGAGTGCATACATGGATTTTGTTGAGTTCTGCTTTTCTTCAGGTAATTGTACCCTTTTTCTTTTTATGTATTGTAAATAGTAGTCCTCTGTTG
>BCLF01000034.1:292081-307634 GCA_001602275.1 Zoysia japonica | reverse complement strand
AAATGTGGTTGCCCTAATTTGTTGCTGATGAAAATTAAAATGAGAGCTCCTAAAATGAATATTGGCCTGATGAGCCAAAAATGTAATGAAAAAAATCTAGATCGAATAATGGATGTCAAGTGGAAGCTAGCGTGCAAACGTTGGCGTGGAACACACCTCCGTATATATCTCCCTGTATTTAGCTATAGGAGCTATCTAGAATTGTAGATAGAAGATAAGTGAATATGTGGTGGTCGGCTGGTTGGAATCGATCATGTAATGTGTGGGGTCATGAAATATGTGTATAAGACTCCATCTGTTTTAAAATATAAGTATTTAGTCAAAGTCAATTTTAGTTAGCTTTGACTTAAAAAATATCTAAAATATCTACTATTAATAATCAAAGTTAAAAAAATTGACTTAATCCAATTCTAAAAGTACTTATGTTTTGAAACGGAGACAGTATGAGTTTGATAAAAAATCAAACAATTTTAACTTTACTCATGAGTAACAAAAAATATAATTTTTAATCAAGTATAAATAATGTTATTAGCAGATTCATCGATTGTTAAATCAATTGTGTTATAATATATAGCCCTTTGTAAATAATTTTACTCAAATTAAGGAAAAACACACAAAAAAAGGCGCCATTCTAGATACGCCTATATTTGGCGCACTTATTCCAATGCAAGGCGCCATGCAAAATAAGGACGGGGGATGGAGACATGAGACCAAGCGTGCAATAGTGACATGCGCGTGCAGACAACAAACAACGTGTATCATGCCCGTGCGCCCAACCTGGACGTCCAGTCTGTCACGGATGTGGTACTCCATCACTTTGTACTATTGTGCTCGTTGCTAAATACACACTCAAAAAAAAATCGTATACTCCAGCTGGAAATCGTATGTCGAATACTCTCGGAAATGACACTCGATCGAAAATCGGAGAGGTCAGATTTTTTTTTCTATAACTTGTTTCATGATATTTTTGACATTTCACAAAAATATCCCGTTCTAATATACTAATGTTTAGCGTGTATCCATCCATCTATATGGTTGCATTTGTTTCCACTTCTTTTAAGTGGCTGTGGCTGTGATTTCTGTAGCACCTAGGTCATTTCACTGCTAACAGCGGCACTAAAACGAACAGGCCTTGTATCGTTGTGCATGTCACCTCTAAGTGTGTTCGGTCACATTACTTTTGACAGTGCCCTAGCTCCTGTAGTGAAAAGTTAATTACTCCCTTGGTTCATTCTTTTTCGATGTCATTCTAGCTCCGGACGCAGTAATTAAGAAAAAGTATTAGGAAAAGATAAATACGTATTGAAAATAGAGAATGTGTATTAGTAAGTGAGAAAGTTATCTTAAAAAGAGAAATATGTGTTGAAAAGATAAAAAATTATTGAGAAGTAGGAATGATAAGTATTTAAAAATAAAATTTTGAATGGTAAATAAAAGTAAACAGTAATATACCACAGCAGCAAAGCCCGAAAGCAGGGCAGCCGAACGGAACCTGTACTGTTCAGCGAGCCGAGCTGCACAGCGCCAAAATGACCGCCCAATTTTGTCGGGCACTTGGGCCGGTGAACAGAAAGGCCGTATCCTTCCCTTTTAGCTGGACCGGACCGATTTTGGATTGTGGTCCAAATTGGGGATCGCTATCCAATATGGAAGTCCAGATAATGGTCCAAGATAGTTATCCACCGGGCGGTCCCCTCGGCCCAGACTCTCCCGCGGCCCGCCGCCGGTCTATGTCTGCGGCCGGACAGAAAGCCGGAGACCTTTCTGCAGGCTGTTCGTTGCTGCTTGCTTCCGTATCCGAGCTTTCAAGAATGGATGCAAACAGGGTGATTTCCTTTGCCGGTTTTAGAAAAGGAGGGGGAACCATGCAAGACGCGCTGCCGGTGGATATTATAGTTTTGACGGCCGCACGTTACAAACGCGGACTTCAACGGGATCGCTTCGGAAACGCAGCTTGCTGCTTCGTGTTGCTCGTCTGGTGCCCATTGCCCACTAGCACACCGGTCGGAACAGGGTTCACGCAACCGCAGTAAATCGTTTGGTTTTTGCGGTTTTTATTTTACCGCTGCAGTTCAGTTTTATCAAATGATTGGTTTTTGTTTTAATTTTTTTTAAAAAATTTTAAAAATTTGAAATACCGAAAACGATAAAACCGCTCGGCTTACCGTTAAAACCGGTATGATTCAAATTTTAAAATCTGAAACCGTGAAAACCGAAGAAAACGATCGGCTAACCGGTGAAACCGAACGGTTTACTGTAGCAGTTCGTTCAAATTTTAAATTTTTGATTTAAAACAGTTTTGAATCGATTTTTATGTTTTTCACGGTTTTCATCGAATCAGTCTCCACCGATTTTTAAACCAAAAAATCATAAACCTGGTCAGAACAGGGGAGAGCTCAACACCACACCACACGTTGGATTATAGATAGAGAGAGGTCGCACATGAGCTGACCAGCAACTTGCCGGCGTCACGCGTGCACCGCGGGCGCTTGCGTCGAGGCCGGATTGAGTCGTCGCCGCGTGTGCGACTGCGCGCGCGCCAACAGGAACACCATCCCCATCCGCGTTGCTCCGACGACCTCCGTTTCCATGTGCCCGCGGTGCGCCGGGACCGCGAATCCTGCGGGCATGCGGATGAGCGGAGCGCTATAAAAACGCGGCGTCGCCACCACGCCTTTTCCATCCATCCACCACCCTCTCTTCTCGTCCATCGCATCCAAGCGCGCGCACACACACACAATGCTCCTCGTCGCCGCCCTCGCGCTCTGTCTCCTCGCCGGCGCGCTGCACGCGCAGCCCTTCGACTACCCGTCGGCGAAGCCGTCCACGACGTGGGCCAACACGGACGCGTCCCTCGCGCACCACGTCACCTACACCGACGGCTCGGTGGCGCGCGCCGCGCTGCTGCGGCTCAACCCGGCCGGCTTCGGCCCCTCCTTCGCGTTCGGCTTCTTCTGCACCAACCACAACGGCGCGCCCTGCGCCGACTTCCTCCTCGGCGTCGCCGTCGTCTACTCCAACAGCGGCGGCCTCATGACGTCGCTCACTGCCGGCATCCCGCAGGTCGTCTGGTCGGCCAACCGCGGGAGCCCCGTCAGGGAGGGAGCCACCGTGCAGTTCACGGCGCGGGGCGACCTCGTGCTCAAGGCGGCGAGCGGTAAGGTGGTCTGGTCGGCGGGCACCGCGGGGCGGTCCGTCGCGGGGATGAGCGTGAACAGAGACGGTAACCTGGTGCTGTTCGACGGGAAGAACAGGACGGTGTGGCAGTCGTTCGACCACCCCACCGACACTCTGCTTTTCGGCCAGTCACTGAAACAGGGCGCGCGGCTCACCGCCAACGCCTCCGCGGTTAACTGGGCCGAGAGCCGGCTCTACCTGACCGTCACCAACGACAGCTTAAGCGCGTACGTGAACGCCAAGCCTCCGCAGCGCTACTACCAGCTCAGGTTCAGCAAGACCACCACCGGCGCGTACGCGTCCTACGCAAACGGGAGTCTAACAGTGTTCGCGCGGCCTGGCGGCGAGCAGCTGACGGGCATCCAGCTGCCCACCGCCGCGTCGGGGACGGTGCAGTACATGCGCCTGGAGCACGACGGCCACCTCCGGCTGTACGAGTGGCGGCCGGCGGGGTGGGCGCCGGTGTTCGACGTGCTGCGCCTCTTCCCCGACGACTGCGCGTTCCCGACGGTGTGCGGCGCCTACGGCGTGTGCACGGACATGCAGTGCAGCTGCCCGGACGCCGCCAACTTCCGCCCGGTGGATTTCCGGAGGCCCAACCGCGGCTGCGTCCCGACCGCCGCGCCGGTCTCGGCCTGCGGCGCGCGGAGCAACAAGCACCGCCTCGTGTCGCTGACTAACATGGTGTACTTCAACGACCATGCCACCAGCATGAGGGCGCTCGAGAGGGTGAGCGAGGACGCGTGCAAGAAGGCGTGCTTGGACGACTGCAGGTGCGTGGCGGCGCAGTTCGTGTATGGCGGCGATGCACGGGATGGTTCCTGCTCCCTCCAATCGGAGGTGTTCTCGCTGGAGACCTCGCGGCCAGAGATCATGCACTACAACTCCACCGTGCATCTCAAGGTGCAGACCAAATGAACCAGATTTCGGTAGACGAGGGCCCTGGATTTTTTTTTCTTCCAAGTTTCAGTCGTGACATGATATAATAAATGGTCTCTTTTATTTCTCAGTTCATAGTGAAGTTGTAAAATTTACCACGTGGTATCTGAGATTGAAGCACGTGTTTGAAATGCATATCAAGGTGCAGGAAAAATTTCGGGCACTATCGTATAGCGACCCCTTATTTAAGCTCAGAGAATATGAAAACCCCAAAAATCCAAATCGCCGAAAAATATTTCAGATGTATACCGCGACCACAGTCGCACAGAACTTGGGTCTGGCCCAACTACGTCCGGTAGGCCGGCCCAAGTCAGTGACACTCTGGCTCTGCTATGCAGTTACTCTTTCCCCTCTCATCAGGCGTTCCATTCCGCCGCCGCTCTCTGCTCTTCCCCGTCGTCTTCTCCGACCCCGGCAAGCCCCGACCCAGTGAGTACCGGTTCCAAGATTTTTTTTCCCTATCTGTCTGAATTCGTTTGTTCGACATAGGAGCGGAGCGCCGCATGAGAACACATAGCAGTGTGATAGAGGAACAGGCGGAGGCCGCGTGATGAAGCCGGTGCTTCCTTGGATCTGGTTCCGTTTACTCCCACTTTCTCGGTGAGTCGAGCCACCGTATTTTTCAATTGACGCTTTGCTTGATTAGTACTATCATGAAGCAGTTGATGGTAATCCGTGGAGCTAATTCATAACGTCACATGAAGCAGGCAACTTTGTACCCTGTTATTGAAGTTTCATGTTTGTTTTAAACCCAATCGCTCTACCTGAAGTGGGAGGGGCTCCGAGGATCTCTAAAAATACCATCTTGGGAGCTTGGAAAATCCTTCACTTCTGTTTCATGCCTGTAGCGAAAATGCAGATGATCCATGTCTTTTACATACATTCTGAATCTTTGAGCCTGCCACACTGAAGCTCCCGTTCCTCTTGCAGGTGAGACCCATTATTCCGAGTAGATGTGACCATATCACCCAATTTGATTATGCTGTGGCGTACTAGTAATTCTAGGCCATGGCAACCCGTGTCCTATTACATCAAAATATGAGAAAATTGGCTTCGTTAACTCTCCTTGACATATCTCAGAGGCAACTTATTTCACATTACCCTCCAGGTCTCAGGTAATTTAACTGTCTTTCAGTCCTCAGTTGTATGCATACACATGCAGAAGGAGAAACATGACTAGAATTTCTTGCTGATGTCGTGGAAATTTACAGTTTGTAACTTATCTCTGTCCTAATGTTCTGGAACTTCACAAGCTGCAATTTATCTATGAGTACTCCCTCTGTCGAAATGTTTCTTCTTATAATGCAATACCGGAAAGTTCCGAGCCTTTTAGGAAAAAAAGTTAGTAGCAGGGTATAGCTCGTTACTTTTGGTTATCATTATTTGACCCATGATAATTTTTACCTTCCCTCGTATCTTTCTGTGTCACAGATATGCTGTTGTTTCCCCTAGTACATGCTTCAGCCCCCTTAACCTATTTGGTCAAACATGGGCTGTTAGATGGGCGAGCTATGGACAAGTAAATCTAGTTCTATCGGATGATGGCAAGCCCAAGTTTCAGATTGAGGAGGTGGAGCCCTCCAAGAAGAGGAGGTATTTGACAAAAAAGCGCTTAAAGGTTCAGAGGAAGAGGGAAAAGAATAAGAGGAAGGAGGCCAATAAAAACGATCCACGACGCATCAGACCTAAGGGAAAGAAGATAAAACAAAATTTTCCCACAGCTGAATCTAGGCTCAAATATAAGATTGAGAAGGTAGCCTATCACCCATTTTGTCATACCTAGATAATTTTAATAAAAAATGTGCTTGTTCTTCGTATATGTTATTATCCTGTAGTGCCTAAATGTATTCAAATGAGCTATTTCTCTTTTAGGCCAAATTGAAGGAAGCTATATTGGTCGAAAAGCTAAAGAAGTACAAGGTTGCCAAAGCTCAAGGCCCTTTGGCTAAACCAGATGATCTTACTGGTGAGGAAAGATTTTACTTGAAGAAGGTTTCACAGAAAAAGTCAAATTATGTTCCTGTTGGAAGGCGAGGAGTTTTTGGAGGTGTAATTCTGAACATGCGTTTGCACTGGAAGAAACATGAAACTGTGAAGGTCATATGTAAACCCTGCAAACCAGGGCAAATACAGGAATATGCTAACGAGATAGCCAGGCTGAGTGGTGGTATCCCTGTTAACATCATTGGAGATGACACCATAGTCTTCTACAGGGGAAAGAGCTATGTTCAGCCAGATGTCATGTCACCTATTGATACACTGTCAAAGAAAAAGGTAACTGGGTTAGATCTTTCATATATTTTGTTTCTACAGATATATTGATTCAATAGATTGTTGACTATCAACTGGCAATGTCTTTGTTTCCTTAATGATGATGCTTTGAGTCTCTACTTAATACTAGTAAACTAGCACTTGATAACCACTCTGAATCATGTAATACAATACACAGCTCATGCTCTGCAATCCTTTGCTCATTATAATTGACCGTTTGACTTATTTATATCTGTGTACAGCTATTAAATGGCCTTTACATCTGTATATCTTTTTTTATCATTAGGCACTTGAAAAGTCAAAATATGAGCAATCACTGGAGACAGTTCGGCGTTTCATGGCAGTATCTGAAAAAGAGCTTGAACTTTATTATCACCATGTTGCACTTTATGGAATTCCTCAGTCCCAGAATGCTGATCTGAATTACGGTCATGATAGAAACGCTTCTTTGGTGGAAATGGGGGAAGGGAATCAAGGCGAGGACCAAGAACTTCATTCATCTGACCATACTAGCAGTTTCTCTGATCTTCAGATGAGTGACATTTCTGAATCTGATGAAGAAGATAATTCCAGTACTGAGTATGACTCAAATAACGATGATGCTGAAGATGGCATCTGCATTTATGAAGAAACACTTTTTTCTTGTCGTGACGGGGTTTTAGCCAATATGGAGTGATGTGTGATTACCTCTTCCAACATATCACATTGTTGACTTCAAAATAGAAATTGATTAACCAGCTAGTGCCTTTCATTTGGATACTGAAATGTAACATTATGTTGATCGCTAGCTATAGATTTCTGATTCTTCTGTTGCGAGCTAAAACTAAAGCTTTCTTGGTGGTATTCGGTTGAAAATCCTTGATGCATAACAACTTCAGACTTGATCTGTCATCAGCCATAATGCGGATCCTTGCATATGCTTCTTAAAGTGTTCTCCTCGTTGTCAAGTGCTTAGTTTGTGTATTGTGGCCCAGAAGACAGCTGTGGAAAGTGTACACTATAAGGTAGTAAGTAGTACACTAGTACTGATCACTTGTCAGAGATGCTATATTTTACTGCCAAGAAAGTAGCCACTGAGTTGGCCTCACTACAAAGCCATCGACATCTGAACAAGTGAGGTATTTCTTTTCTTTTCCAATGAACAGCAAGATAGCAAAGTCAGGCATGCTAGTCTGGATGTGATCATAGGGAGTAATTCACACGACACACGGAACTCCGATTATCACACCATGATGTGCAGCTTGACCGGCCGTGCAGCACTTGGTGGTGTTTCTCCTCTCTTACCACTTTCAAGGAACAATGCTTTGTGGGCAGCATGTATTACTGAAGAATTCTGTTCAAGTCATGGCTGATGTCTATATAACAGTACAGAAGAGAGAGTTGTTAATACTTTCATTCTTTCAAACTCTGTCGCTGTCGTTACAGATTTGACTTAATCCTTGCATTTTTTTATCTCTGAATTCTTCATAATTCTGTCACTATCTTTGGTAGGCTTTAACTTTATCACCTGAGAAGGGATTCATAGGCCAAGAGTGAATCCATTGACTTTAGGAAGACGATTAGTTGCGTCGGTTCCCTTGTGACGCAAGTCTTCATGCACTGAGAAAAAAAAACTAATGCAAATGGCAACCTTAACTATTCGACCAGAAAAGCAAGGCTAAGTCGGCGATATCAAAGATGAAGACTGCGACGCGGTTCTGTTCCTGTTGACCGTGCATTGCTGTATGCACCTTTCCGGCCAGGCACTAGTAACACAAGCCACCAACTGCATATACGTAAGTAGTTGTAGTTCTCATGTTCACCTCTTCTTTTGCATATCCAGAGTTAGTGGATACTAAAAGAATCATACTACAAGTAATTCTTACTCCCTCCGTCCCCAAATATAAGCATTTTTGAGTTCGGTCAAAGTCAAACTTTATCAACTTTGACTAATAATATCTATAAATTTAAATAATTTTTTATATAAAAAATTACATATTATGAAAGTATGTTTCATGAAGAATCTAGTAACATAATTTATATATAATAAAACATTATTAATTTTATATTATTAATAGTTAAAGTTAAAGAAGTTTGACTTTGACTAAATCCAGAAATGTTTATATTTAAGGACGGAGGTAGTAAGAATTAATTTGATACATGCCATTACAATTTTGTGAAATTTAAAATATGCCATTCGAACTCACGTGTCATTTACTTGTAAGACTCTATCTGTCATTGACACGTTAATGATATATTTCAAGGTTTGCAAAATTGTAATGGCATATATCAAATTCGTCCAATTCTTAAGTTAACACCCAAAGTTAATGTTTTGCAGCATCTCAGCCCTGAAAAAAAGAAAAAGAAGGAAGAAAAGGGCCATTACTGCAGCAAACACTGTAGAAGAAGGCTACTGTAGCACGATATTTCGCCTCATATTGGAAGTTGGAAGAGATGGAGCCCAATTTAAAAACCGGACTTTGGAATGCAGTAATAACTCGAGTTAACTCTTTTACGCGAAGCGATAACGAAAGCGTAAGCAGTTATTCTGCGATGTGGGACTTGCACAAGTGCGCACGGGTCCGAAGCCGTATTTTAGGCCTGAGATGTTACAGAATGGTATCAGAGCCGACTCTCGCGGTTTTACGGACGTGTACATGCTAGGGGCCCGGATGCGGTGTGCATGACAGGTGGGTCCAACGTGGACACGGCATGGCACGTACGCCGATACTGAATGTACAGACATAGTAAAAAGAGGAGATTTTGGATACATCTGTCTCAAAAATATAAATTGGTCCACTTCTCAACGAGGACGTTGAGTTCTAAGTGAGAGAGAATACAGTATCTCAGCCCTGAAAAAAAAAGAAAGAAGAAAAGTCCCACTACTGTAGCACGAGATTTAGCCCCACATTGAAAGTTGGAGGAGATGGAGCCCAATTTAAAAATCGGACTTTGGAATGCAGTAATAACTCAGGTTAACTCTTGTACGCGAAGCGAAGGCGAAAGCGTAAGCAGTTATTCTGCGAGGTGAGACTCACGTGCGGTGCGAGCAGGTCCGAAGCCGTATTTTGGGTCTGGGGATGTTACTAATCTATATTTGTGAAGCTTGGTAAAAAACTATCTGTACTAGCATTGGTTTGACCATTTTGGACAAGTAAGATGCTACTAAAAGTGGTATACTTCCAATTGCAGCGCCTTCCAAATTAATTATGCTCTTTTTTAAACCAAATTAATTAAGATAATATATTAATCTATCCAACTTTCTTAGCTGTATGACGTGTGTGTGGTGACCAGATCTTTGCGTAGCTAATATCCATGCCAGGACCTAGCTCTAGCTAGTTAGTTAGAATGTGTTCTTCCCCACTACTTCACGAGGTAGGTCAACTGCAAAAGCACAACGCATACATATGTTTCTTTCTTAAGCAGAGTAGAGCGATAGATATACTTAAACCTACCCTCCATAGGAAACAATACAAGTTGCTGTTAGTGTGTCCGGCTGTCGTCTCATAGAAGATTCATGCAGTACTGGTCTCCCACTCAGCAATATGATCATGGTGACCTTTCTGCGACAAGATTCACATATTCGATCTCCCTCTTTTCTCCCTTGGGATATTTGGTTGCTGAATTCTCTGTCGGTTGCGCACCTTTTTCTTTTGTCATTTTCATAGCTGGATTTGGTCACTTCTTGATATTCACACCTGAACAATTTGTTGGTTGTCGTCCTAGAATATATATGTGTTCACTCTTTCATTATTTGGACCACGGAGGAATATCGTGGTAGGAGTATTTCATATAACTGCTGCTATAAAGGGTGCAGTCTGGCATACAGATTAATGCTCTTTAATTAGGACAGAAATTAGTTGTTACAGAAGGAACATTAGTACTTTGGGATTTTACTCTGAACGAGCGCCTACAGTGTTTATGTGGATCATATATACATACGTATATATGATGCATGGAACTGGAATGAACCAATAATAAGTAGCTGTGGTTAACCCTGGTGCTGCATCATGCTGCGGTCATATGCCTGGGTGGATCGGACCCAAAAACATCGAAGCAAAATGACAACCCAAAGCCAGGCATATAACGTGCCGGCAGGTCCTACGACTACGACCTTCTCTCGTCTGGTTTCTCTCTCTCTCTCTCTCTCTCTCTCTTTCCCTTCGTCTGCAGCTAACTTTCGCTTCTCTCTCTCTCTCTCTCTCTCTCTCTCTTGTTAGATAGAGGAAGCCAAGCCAGGCATATCCAGCAGTCTAGCTAGTTAGGGTTGGTGTTTAGAGCCTTTCCTCCCTTGCATATCAAGCCTTGATCACACCTCACCTTTTCGGCTCCCCAAACACAAAGTTCATCGATCCTCGGTTGGTGGAAACTGGACAGATCAAAGGGGAGAGAGAAAGAAGGAGGTTGTTCTAGCTAGCCAGAGGAGGAAGAAAGGAGATGTCTCAGGCGATGCCGACCGGCGGCGCGGGGCAGTTCGGCGACACGACGCTCACGAAGGTGTTCGTGGGGGGCCTTGCTTGGGAGACGCACAAGGAAGGCATGCGGGCCTACTTCGAGCAGTTCGGCGACATCCTTGAGGCCGTCGTCATCACGGACAAGAACACCGGCAGATCCAAGGGATACGGATTTGTGAGCTCTGAACTTGCTGCGATCTATCTATCCTCTTCTTTTCCCCCTCATAATTCGTCCCCCTTTTTCGCTGTAATTTTAGAATCCATTCACACGTCTAGCTACTGTGTAGCCTCAAAGTTGATATGTTTAACAAGAATCCAGTATACATCTTGTTGCATATAGTATTGTGTATGCCCAGTGAAGAACCTAGTGGATCAATCGATTAAGGCCAGCTGTGTTTAGAACATAACTTTAATGCATATCTACTTCATGAGTTTTGTAGGTTACGTTTCGTGAGCCGGAGGCGGCGTTGAGAGCATGCGTCGATCCATACCCAGTGATCGACGGGAGGAGAGCAAACTGCAATCTGGCCTATCTGGGAGCCAACAAGTCCAAGGCAGCACCAGCACCGCTGTATCTGCAACCGTATGGTAATTCATTCAGTCTTCTACAAATTAAAGCAATCCGATCTAAATTGTTGCATGTTAGAATTAATACTGGTTCTTCAACAGAATTTGTGCCTTGAATGTTTTTTCAACTACATATATAATTAGCAATAAGCTGCTAAATGCATATGCATATTTCACTTGTTCTTCAGTTGCCAAAAAAAAAAAATCACTTGCTACTTTAGGAGAAAGATCTAGCTCACGTAGATAAAATGATTTTGCCTTTTGCATCTTTGTGTATAATTTTATGCTAATGTATGCCATGCCAATATAAGCTACTCTGCTACTAAACCTTGTTTTCTATCTTCTTGGTGCTCCCCTAAACTAAACATGATATTGTTTTCAGGCGCTAGCTGCACTTTTAGAATCAAATCAACATTGTCGAAGCTAAATTCGTCACAAATTGAGCATTTGACATGCTAATAATTGATTTTTTTTTGCAAAATTTGATATGCTACTTTTGGTGGCAGCACTTAACCACTCATTATGCATAGCCTTCCAGCTACAAGATACTCCACATACAATGAAAAAGAGTCAAATTAAAGAACATAGTATCGGGGTATCCGACCGACAGTATTTCACTCAAGATGAAAAAAGCTGCATCCCCTCCGGCTTTCTGCAAAGCTCTAAAAGCAAGCGTGGTTAGTTATTCTCGGGGGTTGTTCCTTCTTAGTCCAGGGCCTCCAGGCTTGCCTTGATTCTTCCAATCCCGCGGCTGCAGTACA
Source organism: Zoysia japonica (assembly GCA_001602275.1). NCBI lineage: Eukaryota > Viridiplantae > Streptophyta > Magnoliopsida > Poales > Poaceae > Zoysia > Zoysia japonica. The sequence goes on along the minus strand of BCLF01000034.1, from coordinate 295,486 downwards.
AAGTTCAGTGCGCTTTGCTGTCCTTGTCCTCTACGAAATTATCTTCTGCGGCTGTTCCTGATCGTACTCTTCTATTAGGAGTAACTAACTCCCAACTGATCCACTGTAGCACATATATAGAACATTGCACATTTATATCCTGTTGATCCGGTATTTTTCGTAGCAGTGCTTGTCCAATGCCTTAAATATCGACTTAGTAAACAGCTCAGATTCAACAGTGAGACCGTTGGTTTCTAACCTGAATACCTGTAGACATATATCAGCAGTGGCGGAACTGGATGAAAAATTTAGGGAGGCCGGTCAATCTGTTTCTCACCGTAACCCGCTCCATCTCCAACAAAGATGACTCGAAGCTTAGGCCATCTATCCTATGTACGTTGTCGCAACTTCTAAAGAAATCGAGGTGGTTTCAACGTGTTGGCTATCGCGATTTACGATTAGGCAAATTAAGCGACAGAGTTGAACGAGATCATAACTTTCATCTATTCCACGCTGCTGGAGCCACCACTCAACGAAAATCGCACCCTGAGACTTATATTAGCTAGAGCCAAGTCACTTTTTGGATTGCTAAATGAGCTGAAAACTCTAAAAATAAACTAAATTCCCGCTCCATTACAAGAAAAATATTTTTTATCACCAGGATAAATTGGTTTCTACATGTTTAATATTACTCATTATAGATATTTTATAAAAAAAAACTTGGTCACACTCACTAGATATTTTGTCAGAAAAAACTTGGTCGCACTTTGATGACAAAAAATACTTGTCACTGTATGTATATAATAATTAACAATTGTATATATTGTTCATTGAAATTATATAGCAATTATGAAACCTTTAGTAACTAAATACATGTAGCAATAATTATCATACACAATGATCACTAAAAATGTATATTCAAATAAAAACAAAATCTTTATCACTATTTATCAATTTTTAGCACTAAAACTCAATGAAAAACTCTATTTTTAAATATATTTTATATTGTACTATGCATAAAATCATGGATACTGCATTGCTGTATGAATTTTATAGTATTACTGCAATGTAATAACTCTTTTACTGCCATTTATCTGTACTTCTCAAATAAATGTAACCTCGATCAGTTTAAATTAATCAAAAAGATTAACTAGCTAGTGCATGATTATTACTCTTTTACTTTTGATTTGGTGTTGATGCATGCATGGTAAATGAAGCAGCTCAATTCCACGGGGGCGGCAACATGATGGCAATGAAGTCCATCCAGAGCGGTGGTGCCAGCCTGAGCTTTGTCCCGGCCGATCATGGCATCCAGCAAGGAATTCCTACTTACAGTGTTTATGCGGGGTGAGTAAGTACTGTGAGCATGCACTTGACCACCACCACCACCACGCACCGCACCGCCGGCTGGCCGGCCGGCCAGCCTCCCTGCAGGCCAGCTCTGTGTGTCTCCCGGCCTCCCCCATCGATCTGCAGTAGCTAGTGGCCTATTGGCGGGAATGCATGGCTAGCTGTAAAGACATGGGTCGTCGGTTAAAGCCAGGCGCTCCTTGCCTGCTCGTTAATGGTGGGAGGGGCCAGCGACTGCACCGTCCATCATCCTTCCATGTGCATCTCGTCTCCCTGCATGTGCCAACAGCAGCTCGATCGATCTCTTAGCTAGAGTATCTCCGGCTAGCTGTGTGTGTGTGTAGATGCTGCACTCCATCCAGCTGTGTTCAGTGTTCATGCATGGCAGCGGCACTGTGGCAGTGGCAGTGTGTGTGCAACTGATAGAGCTATAGCATAATACGCACTTGGTAGATTAACTAGTCCTGGCTAGTGAGAATGCATGTGAGCATGCATGTGCTTGGACTCCAAACCCTATTCATACGGATATGGGTTGGCAACAAGTACATGGCTTGTATATACTACTGCTACCTCGGATACAGCGACTGGCATGTGGGGCAAATCGCTTTAGAAAAAGTCGATCGGTCGCTTTGTTCTTGCATGCGGCTGGCATGCCCGCACGCACGCTCAAGGGCGTGCCGCGCTGCATTGATCTGCGTGTCCGGTCAAGGCCGGGCGAAACATCCCCTTGTTTCCTTTTCATGCATGGATGCATGGCAAATTGTCAAGAACAATTGATCAAGTTGATTGCTGATGCTAGGCTTTCTAATTAATTGGGTAAATTAATTGCAGGTACTCTCCGTATTTCTCTGACTACGGCTATCCGTTGGTACGTATCTTCTATATATATATATGGTGGTCTCATATATATGCATCTTTTTCTTGCCTTGTCTTGCTGTTTACACTAATCAAATTATATGGTGTGAAAAATGTTTACAGGCAGTGCTGAATCTGATGTCAAAAGCTAATTTTGCAGAGCTACTATCAAGCAGCAGCAGCGGCAGCAGGCTATGACGGACTGCATGGAGCCCAGCAGTACGCCGTCTTCGGTGGCGCCGGCGCTACGGTGGCACCAGGGCAAACGATGGCACCACCCAATTACCCCACCACCGGCATCTACCCCTACCTCCAGTACGGCCCAGCCGGAAGTGACGCCGCCGCGGGGTACGGCATGGCGCAGTACCCCCAGTTCTACCAGTACGCAGCGGGAGCCACGACGGCGGTTGGCGCCGGGGGCCTCCAGCAGTACGGTGGCGGCGCGGTGGCGCTTACTCCTAGTCCTGTTGGCCAAGCAGGTATTGTACGTAGTTTGATTCCTCGTCGTGACAAACTAACTACTTCTCCGTTCTTAATTAATCTTGGAACCACTTGGCATGCATGACAATGTCCGTGATTAACAAACTTTTCAGGCGTGACAATGTCTCTGACGGCTCCAACTCTGCCTGCATCCACGGCGCAGTACCAGTACAGCAGGCTCATTGTTCCCTCTCACCTCGCTGCAGCGCCGGACCAGAAGCCCAGCTTGGCCTAGAAGTCTCGGTCCCAGCCATGCATGCCGCACCTATCTTCTTCCTTCCATACCCATGAGTCCGTAGTCAAAACCCTTGTCGTAGCTGACCAAATGGAAATGCATGCATCGTCGTCGACGTAGTCCACCCATACTTGTCTAACCTGATGCCAACGCTGACCGCTCCGGGTTGAGTGGTGCATTTGGCAGACTAACCTGCAGCAAGGGCCACGGCCGGTCCGGATTTTCCATCATGTGATCCAGTTCCTCGATCCATACATGAGCAGTCCATGCATATATAGGTCATCCATAGTTAGCGTCTCTTCGATCTGTTAGCCATTTAGTTCACATAAACTCCTCTTGTAGGATCAATTACTATAGGATAATATATCGTGCCTTGGACTCTTATGGAAGAGTGCAAGGATGATCGCTGCTTGTTTTTCATGTGCAGCGTCGTCAGTCAACCAGCTAGCGCCATCGATCATCTCAACAAGCTGCTAGATGGCTTTTTTGTTTAGTTTTGCACCCCC
>BCLF01000034.1:279374-292063 GCA_001602275.1 Zoysia japonica | reverse complement strand
CCCCCACCTCTTCCTCCATCTCGCACACAGCATGCATCCATTACCGCATCACATATATTGATCCTTTTTTCAGTACCAAGCAAGCCGGTCATCGATCCCGGATCAGATGATCGATCACAGTGACTGTTGGACGCCCTCGATCAACCGGATGTTTTATCAGTTCACTATTGTTATATACTTCCTGCTACTTAATTATATATAACTGCTATATATATATGTGAAATACTCTTATGTTTAGCTTCTTTTTGAGAAGCTAATGTATCGGTACCGTTCATATCTTCAACATTATTTTTCCATGAATTCTTCTATTACATTGGACGATTAATACATCTGTCGAGCATTTATACAGCACTTCAATTTCTATATGCATGTGTATGATGATGTGGTCTCCACTCTCCAACACCGTGTTTGTGGGCTAGCCTTGCTGTTGTTGTTGTTGTTTTTTTTTTTTTTGGCTTTCCTAGTATATATTACACCGGATGTAGAGGTTGATTTTGACGCATGGTCTCTTGCGCGCCGTTGAAGGCCCTCTGCTGGGCAAGCATGTCCGAGGTCGGTAGCCTGAGCCTGAACAGGTGGTGACCGCGGTCGTCGCACGGCTGGAGGCAGGTGACCTGCTCTGCCCTGCCCTGCCCATGAATTCTCTTTCTTCTTGTGCCGTGTTCGATCGATTCATCGGCGTCGGACTTGACGCCTCACCAAACCATCATCGACAAGCCGACCAAATCATTTTCTTATTTTCTTTGACGAATATATATATATATATATATGTGCTTCCTTCCAAGCCTTCCAGGATGGACCGATAAAATAAAAGTCCACGGCCACCAACTACAGTTCATCATCCTGGCATCCTGCATAAAGAAAAGCCTTGCTGTTTGACGGGTCACGGGTGATCATCAATAATATATGCCAACTAATTTTGATCAGGCATTATTGATAACGGCTCTGATTGTGGTCTGTTGGTAAAGAAAGTTCTCAGGACCCTTTCCAAATAACGCATATCGCTTTCTTTCTCCATAGATGCTTTTTTTTTTTTGCGATTCACGGATGAATGTTTCAACGTTGCTTTCTTTCTATTAGTTCAATTAAAGCTATCTAGAAGGGCAGAAAATAAACGGTGTGCGCACTTTTATTTGTCCAAAAGGAATGAAAAACGACATTTCAAAACACAGCACATAGGTTTTGAAAACGACTGAAAATGAAATCTAATAAGGCAGAATACTTCATCGCGAAAAAAATGGCAGTATACTTGTATATCCAAGTAGTACAGGCATACGTTGATAGATTTTTTTTTAAAAAAAATCTGCTGCGATCTGTGGGCCTCGCTTACCGACAGCTCTCAACTTTGACCAGAGGAACTGCGAAGAAAACAGAATAAAAAATGGAAAACAAAAAGAGGAGACCCGAGCCAAATTTACCTCTCCTGCCACTAGCCCCCTTTTCCGCCACTTGCCCTCGCGCTCCTCCTCCCCGAGGAAGAATTTCTCCGGCCTCCACCGGAAGAGGCCCGCCGGAATCTCGCGCCGCCCCTCGGCCCCGGTCAACTGGAGTTCAGATCCATCGTCGGCTGGTTCTCTTATTTTCTTTCTCTTGGTAAGTAGAAATCCTGACTTGCTGATGATTACTGACTCTGTTTGTTTGTTCCCAATCCCGTCCAGTTATTAGCTGCGCATATTCATGTCCTGCTGATCGAATTCCATCCTTACATGTTTGGATATATAGGTCCCTCTCCCTCTTTGTGTTTCCCTTTCCCCAAAAATCAAGGCTCATTCGACGTGAATTCCCCGAAAATTGGTGGGATTCAAGTTCAACTGATTCCCCACGCGCCACTCCAAGCTTGCCCCTTTGATCCTACCAGCATCTGTTATTAAGCCCTCGGCTGTTTTGACTCAGCATATCGTCCACCATCGTGGAGCGGCTGGAAATGGCACAGAAGGCCATGCAGAGCACCGCGGAGGCCGCGATACGGTCCATCGGTCTCGGCTTCGACGTCGCCAATGATATCCGTCTCAAGTACTGCAAGCAGCGCGGTTCGCCTGACCCGGTGCTCATCGAGCTTGACCAGGGTGAGGTTCAGGGTATCACGCTTCCCGGTGGTCTGACTGTTGCCGGTGTGCCCAAGTCGATTAAGTGTGACAAAGGGGAACGGATGAGGTTCCGTTCTGATGTCCTGTCATTCCAGCAGGTATGCCTCGTGCTCCCTTAGTTTTTCTCTTCAGCTGTTGTTGTTACACTGTACATGGCACTATTCTGCATCTATATATCAAAAGGGACCTAAAATGTGATTTTTATGTCTTGTTTAATGTGAGGAGAAAAAAAAAAGCCAGTTGCCCACTTTCCTCGAATTCTGAAGCATTTTTGCAGATGTCGGAGCAATTCAACCAGGAGCTATCTTTGTCTGGGAAAATTCCATCCGGCCTGTTCAATACCATGTTCGAATTCACTGGCTCCTGGCAGAAAGATGCTGCGAGCACCAAGTCACTTGCTTTTGATGGTTGGTACATTACGTTGTACACTGTAGCACTCTCAAAGGCACAGGTTGTACTCAAGGATCATGTTAAGCAGGCTGTTCCATCAACCTGGGAACCTGCTGCCTTGGCAAGGTTAGATTCATATGCGATTCTTGAGTTACACACACAGAGTAAAACAATAGATGATCATCAGTAGAGTTTCAAGTCTTTTTTTTGTTACCTTTCAGGTTCATTAAAAAATTTGGGACTCATATAATTGTTGGTCTTAAAATGGGCGGAAAAGATGTGATTTATTTGAAACAACAGCATTCATCAAACTTGCAAGCAGTTGATGTTCAAAAGCGATTAAAGGACATGTCAGACAGGAGATTTCTTGATGCAAGTGGACAATCTGATTTGAGTTTCATGGATGCACATGGGAAGAATAAGGTTCTCTCAAATTCTCTGAACTGTTTTTGCCATCTGTTTTCCCAATATGTTCATTTCGTACCATTGATCATTATTAATTAGTATCTTTTGCTTTTGTAAGTCCTGAGGGATTTTAGTAGTTTATATTATTGACTTGTGAAATTTGTGTTATCACCATGATTATTTGGCAAGCAAAATTTTAAGGAGACAGTTTACTTTCAAATTACTTTGAATTCCTGACAAGTTCTGACCACTAGTTGTCTGCCCCCTAGCTTCAGGCTGTGGTCATTGTGCCTGATTGCCTGTCAACTGAAAAAAATATGTTTGATGGCAAAAAAAAAAAAAAAAGGCTGAGATTCATATGCGTGTTTCATTTTGGGATATAGCACGTTAATAGTTCTTCTCAGTTTTGCATGTACTAGGTTATTTTGAATTTCATAATTGGACCTTACTGTTGTCTAGCATTTCTTTTGGGGGCAGGGGTTACAAATGGGTGATGTTTGGCATAGGATTTTCTTAGCTTCCTAAACGATTTACATTGTTGCACGCTGTGCAGAATGACACGAGAGAGCAGCCCCTGAGATTTGTACAGTCCAGTCCACTAAATTCATACACTTCAACTGAGGTACAGAGCTTTGTGTTCATGGTATTTATAATTGTTCAGAGGAAGAATCTTATATTTTTTTGCATGAGGCATATTTTTCTTTGTACCCATTTCAGGATTTGGTTATGATGCCAAAGCGAAGAGGCGGAAGGGATAAACATTTTATGTCTCATGCCGAGTGGCTTAGTACTGTCCAAGCTCAGCCTGATGTTATCTCAATGTCCTTTATACCGATTACTTCACTGTTGAATGGAGTTCCTGGCAGTGGATTTTTGAACCATGCAATTAATCTATACCTTAGACGTAAGTGTTAATTCTCCATATTTCATGCTGCTGCAGCAGCTGAGCCCCACAAATATTTGAGCATTGGACCAATTACTGAGTAGGCATAAACATCCTCATCTATAGTTATATAAATCATAGTACAAGAAAATTAAATGTATACCTGCAATACACTAGAAAACAATATCATTATTGACTTGAAAATTGCTTATTGTTCTTGCCCTAGCCACAGCTTCCTTACCTCCAGTAGTTTCAAAAATTCTGAATGAATGGTGTTTTTAGATTTGATTTTCATGCAAGTATTTCCACATACATTGCCAATTCGCTATTCAGATTGAGAAACCCTTCCCCATCCTGCTGTGGTGATGAATGCAAATACTGTAATGCTTTTGATTTCATCCTTCTGATTATTAGCCATCATACTGTGGTTATCGTAATAATTGTCAAAGATGCACACAATCTAGCAGAAGCAGCATTAAGCCGAATTTAATTTCAATGTATCACTAACCAGATGATATATTCAAATTTTTTGCAGATAAACCCCCAATTGAAGAACTACACCAATTCTTGGAGTTCCAGCTTCCAAGGCAGTGGGCGCCTGTTTACAGCGACCTCCCTCTGGGACCTCAGAGGAAAAGACAAAGCAGTGCATCTTTACCAGTAAATTTAATTGGCCCAAAGCTTTATGTTTGTACCAACATTGTAAGAAAAACTTTCTTTTTATGTTCCATTATTTTTACTTTTTTAAAATGCAATATAATCACTTCAGAAGTCTGTTTTCACTAAGATAAGGCTTCAATTTTTTTATGCCTTTTCCCCTTCGTCTTTTAAACTGCACGTCAAATATGCTGCAGGTTGATGTAGGTAAGAGACCAGTTACAGGACTCCGGTTGTTTCTTGAAGGAAGAAAGAGCAACAAATTAGCTATACATCTCCAGCATCTGTGCTCTCTTCCTCCGATTATTCAGCTTCAAGATGACCCTTACAATCAACAAACTCCAGAAGCATATGACCGCAAATACTATGAACCAATTGGATCGTGGAAGCGTTTCTCTCATGTCTGCACAGCACCAGTTGAGTCAGATGATGATTTATCTATTGTGACAGGGGCACAATTAGATGTGGTCAATCATGGCTTCAAGAAAATACTTTTCCTTCGCCTACATTTCTCCAAAGTCTGCAATCCCGCTGTAGTCAGGAACACTGACTGGGAGAATTCTCCAAACATGGCTCAGAAATCAGGCCTTATCTCAACACTCATAAGCACACATTTTTCCACAGTAGCTCAAAAGCCTCCACCACGCCCTGCTGATGTGAATATCAACTCGGCAGTATACCCTGGGGGACCACCTGTTCCAGTACAGACACCAAAGCTGCTCAAATTCGTGGATACAACAGAGATGGTGCGTGGGCCGCAGGATTCCCCAGGTTATTGGGTGGTTTCAGGCGCAAAGCTGAATCTTGAGAGGGGTAAGATATCATTGCGAGTGAAATACTCACTGTTGACAGCAATGTTGCCTGATGATGAATTTCCCTCTGACGATGAATGTTAAGACCTGGAACAAAAGAAACACTATGTAGCTAACCTACAATTCATGAGACAGATGAAGGGTATCATGATTTTCATAGCTTTCGGGCGTTTGTTTGAAGCATCTTTCATACACTCTTGTTCAAAAACGTCAATGCATAAATGTGTGCTCTATCCTGAGGGAAGCAAGGGAAATTATTGTACCCCATTTGAATATTAGATGGCAGATCAGATTATTTGTATATATGAGGAGGAAAAAAGAACAATATTTTCTCCTTTTTTGTACTCTGTCGCTTTAAGTTGCTCGAAGTCATCTAGTCGTGCCCTTTTTAGTACAGATATGCTGGAAATACGTATTTTGCAAACCAAATTGCTGAACAGTGCAATATCTGAACCTAAACCTTATGCTACGCTATTCAAGTAAATCAATTTGCTCCAACTATACAAACCCATTTCAGTGAAAGAAATTTACGACACATCTGCCAAATGGACCTCAATTTTTTCTACGTAAAATCTGAGATTTAATCAGATTTGCGACATAGTCTGCAACCCAAAAAGATCCAGCCTCTGTGCAACAATAGCCGTGCGTGTGACCTTCAGTTTCAACCGTCAAGGCCACCCCGGGTGCACGCGTTGAGACCTGTAACCCTCCAATGAATATAATTAGCTCCCATCAATCTAATTGAATATTACTGGATTAACAAACGTTCTGTTCACCTCTTCTAGGTGAGATAGTGGACCCCAGTGATCGTCCACACCAAATAATAGAGCAATTTCGTTTTGTCGTGCTCTGATGAAATTCCAGTCTGGTTCTTCAGTAAGCTGGAGTGCAAAAGGAAACAGTCAGCAGCTACTATGCAAGTAAATACAGGATACACACTGTAACACGAACTGTATGCTGTGTGATGCGTGCAGCTGTTTATAGCAATGCCAAGTACTCAACATGGTGAGAATTACCTTTTGGAACTCCGTCATTGCCATGAAAAGAACATTGCGCATCGTATGATACTGCACAGTTTGAAGGAACAAATGTCTCAACATTTCAAGTCAGGGGTGGAAAACAACTCGCACAGGGGGTCAGGGGTCAATAAAGTCCAGAACTCACCCTTAAGAGATGGTAGCATGCAGCATCAACGGCTGTTTCAGACCACGAAGGTCCAATTAACCTTTTCACAATGCTCCTTCTAACTGTCACTTGGAGTGACCCAATAAGAGATACAAATGAACTAAACCCTTTACTAAAGAGAGATGACCTGCTCAAAGTATATATTGTCCACATCGTGATTTGTCAATATGAGAATCGATTCAAACTTCCAAGTCTAAAAGCGAAGTGCCAGTTAACTTCTAAATCATAGTGATCAGTCAGCGTAGTATCACAGTGATCAAACATATGTTATATTCAATGTTGAAGCTACCACGTTGTTTTAATTCGACTTTCATGATTCTGAAGGTGGTGGCAACATGATTTGGTAACAATGGAAAAAATTGATGAAACCACATAGCACATTTCAGTACCTTGCAATATATCCGATTGCCGATTGCTTTACAGAATTCTTGTTCAATGTTAAAAATGGATAAAGTCCCACAAGAAATTTTATCTGTCCAGGAGAAATGAAAATAAAATTTAGTAAACACTAGGGATAGACCATAGGACAGGATGTCAAGACTTGGTTAAGGATCCGAACCTTTGTCTGAAGTCTTTTGAAGATTTCCAGGCCTATGTAAGCACCAATTGAATGGCCAACCTTCACTCAAGACAAAAATATTAGTCCTATAACAACTAATTTTCTTATGAAAGCAACAGACAAATTGAGCAGCAGTTCTAGCAGAAAGTGAATTACATATATTATTAGAATATCAGCAAACCCATATTCTAGCAGGAATTGATCAAGATATCCAGAGTTATTGAGTACAGCAAATTGAAGTCATAACAGTGACATGATATCACAGTGATGAAAGTTATATAATACCGTGGATTCACAGTATAGAAGTGAAATGAACAGCATCTAAAACTTTATTGATTAAGATATCAGACCCGAACTGATTAAGTTAGGCCACAACAACACTTGTGCACATCGTAAAAGAATAATCAGAATTTTTCATATTCCAAGCTTAAAATTTAGCTAGTCTGATATGTATGCTTTTTCAAAACTAGAGATGTCTGTATACTGGTTTGTCAATTAAAAGTATTGGAGTTTATCATTTAATGCAGAGAAACTCAGAATGGGGCCTTGTGGCATGAATGTGAAAATATACCAAAACTATGGGTTGTTCAGAATGTTCAAGCTCTTCCTCAATGAAATCAACCTGCGTGCATGGATACAAATTAAACTGGAGAAGTGTGTGGTAAGTGCATAAAGAATTTAATTTTGACAATGCAAATAAGTGAGAAACTAAAAATTTAAGCAGCTAAAAATGAGTGAACATTACTAGAAATAAATGAAATCAGAACTTTTGAAGGCGATGGTAGGAACCATAAAGATGTGATATCACTCTTTATTTCGTCACGGCAGGACTGGTTTTATGTTGAAAGACATGCAGTAATCAAAAGCTGTCGAAGCAGTGACAAAATTATGAAGATAAGTTTTGATTTACAACTCATGCAAAGCACACCTTATGGTTGATTTGTTCGTGCAATGAAAAGAGCCGCCCGTGTTCAGCATCCTGTCATAAATGGTGCAATGGTCAGCTCCATAGCCAATACTAATACACTGGCCAAGAAAATCAAACAAAACCAAATGAGAGTCTAAAAATCGATGGGCCCCTAAAATGTGTTGACTACAATGTGCTCTGTTGACATTCATTGTTGAAAGAGAAGGGTAGGAACTCTGGCTATCTATACCAAAAAAAAAAATGCAGTCTTTTAGAACTCTGTAAATTTTGCAAACTATCCAATGTTTTTCATGTAGAATATTTTGCCATCATTGTTGCACTTGAAGCAAGAACATGATGATAGTACAGACCTACAAACAATCTTAATGCAAGCATATAGCAAAGCATTAGTGAGGCTGTAAATTACCTTCTGGCTATGTGAAATATGCCCTATCGCTGGACAACAGATAAGGTTCATTAGCAAACGGCGAGCTAAATAGATTGGCAAAAAATGCACGAACCATGCTCACCGGTAATAGACGCTTGGCCACCGAGGTTTTCATAGAGAGCTTCGACAAAGTCCTTATAAAATGCAACAATGCCTGCGAACACACACTGGATATGTTCATGAGCATTTCAGCAAGTGAATTCTAGCTTAACCTTCACTATGTCACCGACCTGGATTTCCTGGAATAAGAAGCACATGGAAGGACGGCTCTTTGGATCTCATCTCGAGCAATTCTGTAGCGAAGCTGCATAGAATTGGGGCACTTTGTGTTAAGAACTCAAGGCAGGAGCTGGGACCGATGTTAATGCGATGAAGGGTACCTTGAAATCATACAGACCCTTGTTGCAGCTTGCTCCCTCGGGAACGGCGTGAGCCTCGCCCTCTCCATGGATCCAGCACCTGACTTCGTGCAGCAAACAGACCTAAACAACCTGAAGCGCTAGGCCGAGAGACTCTACGTCATGGCCGGAGAAGACGATGTCGGGAACAATGAGACTGAAGTCACCGAACCAACCTGAGTGCTGCACAGATCAACGGCGCACCGGAGCAAGGGTGGAGGAGAGCAGCAGAAAGCGATTGGTCATGGGAGGAAGAAACAGAAACGGGAGGTGAACTGAGGGGGTGGATATGCTTACCCATAAGGGCAAATTAGATATCTACCATTATAATTTTTTCAGATTTGAAATATACCATTACAACTCACAAAATTTTGTCATTGTAATTATAATTTCACTAAATTTTGAAATATACCATTACATACTCTTTTAATCAGTTCATATGTACGTTTAACATGCAATATTTTAATATAGACCAAAATACCTCTATGTTGACTCTTTCTGTGTGCTGCTGCGCCTAGATCTCTCGAATGAGCAAAACAATATCAATATATTATAATTTGACTAGAGATGGGAAATGCAAATATTATAGTTAGATCAAAAGAGATTGATCACAAATCTAGACTAAATTGTTCACCACAGAAAGGCATTCAGGTTCATTACAAAAGCTGATCACATACGTGTTTATAGCCATCACCATAACCACCACAGTAGACCATAACAGGTTCATTCCAGGTACTTATGTAACCATATACAAGTTACCCATATATGACATGTTCGCAAAAACAATGACATAAACAGATATCACAGATTTAGCCAAGATCTAAGACTCCTAACAACTCTGAGAGGTGGTGCTGTAGCTTCTCTGTTTTGCTTCTTCTTTTTTGGAGTTTTCTTCTTTGGAGTCTTCTTTTTTTTGCTACTGGAAGTCCCTTCATGTTGTCTCTTTCTGAAAATAAAAATATGATGATAAATATAATAAAAAAATAGCTAAGAATTAAAGTATTAAACACAATACCTCTTCTTAGTAATTGCTTCCATGGGCTCATCCTTCTCATCCGGTGCCTCTGTAAGTTTGCAGGTCTTTTTAAAGTGCCCAAAATCACTACATCTTTTACATCTAACCTTTTTTTTGTTCCTCCTTCAATAGCACTTCTGATCCTTTGTACTCGAGGCCTCCCTAGAGCTCTTTTTTGAAGAGGCAGGAACACTTTAAAGCCAAGATCCACATGAGTCCATTGGGTCCTGTCCGGCATTGTTGGAACTCTCCCTGCATGTGCTTCTCTAAATCTGCTAATAGAGTAGTAATCATGTACAAAATCCTTGATGTGGATACCTCTATTGCAGCAAATCCACCCCAATGCATGGCTGCACGGCTTTCCTGTGACTTGCCATTGTCTACATGAACATCTTTGATTTTGCAGATCCACTGTGTGTCTTCTAGTGATGTTGTCAGGATCAACAAGTGTTATTTCAACAAACTCATTATCACTTCTCCCCACCTTGACCACTCTCAAATTAGTACTCTGTTTGTTGAGCTGAGACTCCACACTAGGAAGTATTCCATCTGGTGGCATGTCCTCTCCAATTCTCCTCCTAAGGTACATCTTCTCCATTATTAGCTCCCTTAGGCTATCAACAACCTCATGAAGATTTAGACCTTTCAGTGGTTTTATCTGGTTGTTAAAGCTTTCAGCCACATTATTTGTCAGGTAATCATACTTGCTTAATTCAGAAAAACCACACCTATACCAGATCCTATTGTGATTTGTGTCGAGATAATCTACAACATCAGGAGCAAAAGCAAATATTTTTTCCATGTGCCACTTGAACTTGTCTTCAGTATAGCTCCTTGCTGCTGGGTACAAGTGCTCAGTAAAGATAGGACCTCGATACCTTTTAATGAAATTTCTATACAAGTGTCTCATGCACTCTCTATGCTCAGCCTCAGGAAAAACTAGTCTAACAGCACTACCCAATCCTTTGCATGCATCAGTGGACACAACTAAGCCTATGGGACTTCCTATAGCCCTATTCAATTGTTGCATGAACCACGACCAATTGTCATCTGTTTCTGATCCAAATATTGCATATGCCACATAGAACAACCAATTATGTCCATCCACAGATGTTGCTGATGCTAATTGTCCAGTATACCTACCAACCAAACTAGTAGAATCTACAGCTAAGTATGGTCGACAACCTGCCAAAAATCCATCTATACAAGGCTTTAAAGCAATAAACATCCTCTTAAACCTCATTTTCTTACCAGACTTTTGTAGTTCTATCACCACAATTGAGCCTGGCGACCTCTTCTCAATCTCGGCTTTCCAATTAAACAAAATCTGAAAGCTCTCTTCATACTTGCCATGGATCTGATCAATTGCTAACTTCATCCCTGCCCACGCCTTTGAATACTTCAACTTGATTTGATACTGCTCTTCTAACTTCTCTTGTGTAGCCTTTGCACCCTTGTTTGGATTCTTCTTCAGCCAATCCCCAAGCCTATCTGCAACCCAACTTTGTGTAGCCATCTTTCCTTCCATGAGTTTGGTAGTTGGACAGTTATGTTCAAAGGGAAGCACCTTTATCTGCAAATGAATAAATATCAATGTCACTAAATATGTACAAGCGAAAAAATGAATAAATTTTAGTCAACCATAAACAAAATTACCTGTATTGTGCAGTCATCCTGCAACTTAGATGCATGGATACGCCATGGACAATCCTCATGCGCACAAGAAGCAATGAACCTTGATTTATCTGTCTTTAAATTAGTAAATTCAAATCCCCTTTTTACAGCATAATGCCTAATTGCTTTTCTGAATGAAATCATATCAGGAAATAGAGCATTTTTCCTAATCACTGGGTTCTCTGGATCATGAATCACATTAGCTATTGTTGGATCTGCATCAGTGATTTCTGCCTCAAGAGGCACTCCTCCTTCAGCATCAACTAGAGCAGTTCTGAAGGCTGCGCATTATATGATGGTGCAGGCTGTGTAGGTGGAACAACAACATAAATGTGCTCATCATTAACACCTACATATTCCTCATCAACATCAAATGGATCAGGCTCTGAAACATCAAGTTCTTCAAGTGAACCACTAGAATGAGTAGCAGGTTCTACATGCTGTGGCATAACAAACTGAGTTGCAGGTTCTACTGATGCTATTTCAACTGGAACAAGGCAACCAATCCCTGTTTCAGTATGTAGCTCATGTAAAAATTCTGCAACCTTTGTATTGTCAACCACAAACACAAGAAACCGACCACACATCTCTGACTTATGCATTTCAAAGAACTGAGCCATCTGATGTTCATCCACCATTCTAACATTCTCACCCACTATCTTGTCAAAGAACCAAACAGTTGCTGTCTGATTCGTGCCCCATGTTAGCTCACTGTATAGGCTTTGCATCAAATGTTCAAATGAAAAGCAATCTAACTCAACATTTCACTTAATAGTTCTGCCCTTATTATAAGATTTCCTACCATCTGAGTACATGGCATAAGCTTCAACCTTAATCTCTAATGCAAAAGTGAGCCTACGTAAAATTAAACCAAGTCAATCCTACAGAAATCAACACTCCCAGAGACTCATGTCAGTCCTAAAAATTGCTATCACCTGCCACTTATACAGATGGACTAAGAAAAATTGAGCCTACTTATGCAGTTAGATTGAGGAAAAGTACCTAGGTTTAGAGGGCACCATCTCCATTGCAGCCATCTCACGTGAGGAAAAAGACAGAAAGCCTCTTAAAGGGTCGCGTACCATGGGGATGAAGCCGAGTCAAGTGGCAGCAGAGGAAACGAAAAGGCTGTGCGGCAGCCGAAGGGCTAAGACGAGGTTAAGCGGAGCCACCACGGCAGCCCCGACGAGGCTGCGCGGCAGCTCCTCGCGCACGCTTCGCCAGCTCAGCAGAGCCCCCGACGAGGCTGCGCGGCGCCTCCTCGCGCAC
>BCLF01000034.1:268289-279369 GCA_001602275.1 Zoysia japonica | reverse complement strand
GCACTCGGCAAAGCCCTTGACGAAGCTGCACGTTCGCCGCCTCGCGCAGGCCTCGACAGCCGTCGTCGAGGCTGCGCAGCGCTGACTCACGCGCGCCTCGTGTGCGTCGATGCAGCTGCAGGAGAGGCCGAAGATCTGCAAGATTCTGTCGCCGCCGACATCAACGCCGCAAGATCCAATCGCCGCCGCTGCCGCAGCTTGCTATCCGGCCTAGGGTTTGATTTCGAGTGTTTTGTGTTTGAGTCACGGGACTAGCGGCCAGGTTGTGTTGTCTATCCAATGCGGGGGGCATTTTTGTCTATACAAAAATACAGCATGGCTAATAGGTATACAAAATGGTCATCTACATACATGATGGTATATTTCTAAGTTGGGTGAAATTATAATGGCAATGAGAAGGTTTATTGAATTGTAATGGTAAATTTCAAATCTAGTAGAATTGTAATGCTAAATATCTAATTTACCCTACCCATAAAGGCGCCGTTTAGATCGAAGGAACGAAAAACGTTTGAATAATTATTTTTTTTAGAAATAAGAAAAACATAAAAATAGAGAAAGTGAGAAAACCGTAGAAATAAAAATAAAGAAATTAAAAAAATTTGGTGTTTGGATTGTAGAATGAAAAATGAAGGAATACAATAAATATTTAGAGGAACTAATATACACCAGCAAGGCTTAAATTAATATAAAAGCAAATAAATTTTTTTCCGGGGCACAACCTATAAAAGAAAACAAAGCATACGTATTTTTTTATTTGCAAGGCGTTCATTTCTTGCCTTCTGTTTTTTTTTTACCTGACGAGAAAAAATGGCTTTCACAAATAAAAAAAACCAGTAACAGCAAATAACATTCAATTTTAAAACACAATGTATATAAAAATGTGCTGTACAGTGTAGACGTGTGACTGTGAGCCCTTTCTTGCTCCAGCCCATCTGATAGGCCATTCTTTTTATTATCTATAAAACATCAAAAGCTTCACCTGGTTGGAGCAGTGCAGCGGGCTGGCGGGCGGGAGCAGGAGAGCTGGAGCGCAGGGGCAAGGCCAGGGGCCAGCGGGCACGAGCAGGACGGCCGGCGCAGAGCACGAAAGCAACGGCGGCGGGCGCGGAAGAAAGTGCAGCGGGGGCAGCAGGCGCGCCGTGCGGGAGCAAGAGGGTGAGAGCGCGCCAACCATTCCCTTGGATCGGACTGCATTTTTTCATTCCCGTGAATTGGGTGTTCCTTCGTCCCTTTCCTCCGGAAAGGAATCGTGCATTCCTCCGTTACAAACGATGCAATCTCTTCCTTTCCACAGGAACAGTTTCCTGAGAAATTTTCTCTACACTTCCTCCGTTCCAAACAGAAATTTTACAAAAAAAAATAATTCAATTTTTTTAAAAAAAGAAAAAAATTGAAAAAATTCATCTGTTCCAAACGCGTAAGAATTTTAAAGGATTTCAGTTCTTTGGAATATAGAAAATGTAAAGGAAATTTTTCATAGAAATGCCCTTTTATACCTCTATTTCATAAAAATTCAACTAATAGATCATACCTTTTAAAAAAATTTCTATAAAACAGAGAAATATATCATTGCAAACCCTACACTTTTTCAATTTCTTTAACTTTTTCAATGCTCCATTCAAAAGGGGCCCTAAAATTGCAATCGGATCGGCGGCGAGGAGCAGGAGGATTCGGGGATCCGCGAGGCGAGACGCCGCGGGGCGGCCGAGTGTGTGTCAGCTGCGCCTCGGGGAGGACGCCCACGGCCCACCGTCCCACGCCCAACGCATGCTTTGTTTTCCACGGCCACGTAGACTGATCAGGTGCATCAGAAATTGGGCCCCCAATGGCATCCGGCCCGGTAGAAATTGAGCCCAGTGGCATTTGTCTACCACCGTCCCCTCCTCACCTATACCCTCACGGTCCCGTTGGCGATAGGTGGAATCCCCGTTCTGCCTTCTCCCCCATCGCTCTAAACCCTAGCCTGGCCGCTGTCGTCGCCGCCGGGGACGATGGCAAAGCCTCCGCGCGGCCGCTCAGCCTCGCGCTCCTCCTCCGGATCCTCCTCCCGCTCCGTCTCCTCCGGCTCCGTCTCGTCGCGTTCGCGCTCTCGCTCCTTCTCGTCGTCCTCGCCGTCCCGGAGCCGCTCCCCTCCCGCAGCCAAGCGCAGGTGAGGCCCAACTCCATCCACTCCGTGGATCTGCTAACTTTTGCTTACCCCTTAGGTTCCATGCTTTTGTTCGGAGATTTTGAGGTGTTTCTTTTTCAGCCTAAGATTTTGAGGGTTTTAGTCAGTTGTTGTGTGCTGCTCCCGTATGGACATTGCCCCTGGATTAGAGAATTGAGTTGCTTAGAACTAATTTTTTATGACCCGCTGCAACTCGAAGGAGTTATCATAACAATATAGTTTGGCTTTTATGTTCAAACCACTCTGTTGGATAGTGAGTACAGTCAGTCCTGTTGGCGTTCAACAGTACTAGTTGTAGTCATTTAGTATCTAAAAGCACTATATTTTGGTATTTATCATGCTCAGATAACTGGAAATTAAAGTTAGATGAAAATTAATGTTGGTGTCTAGATTAAGAAAACAAAATTCAGGAGGCACCTTCAAATTGTTAACCACCCATCTTGTGACAATGTTAAGTCTGCTGCGACACTTGCATGTTATGAGTCTTATGACTTGCATTTGCTACTGGAGTCAGTTTATTGTGGATCATTTTTGGATTCATCCTACCTTATTTTTCTGTTTGCTCCTGTCAACTTGTATTGCTTGACATCCTAACTTTTTTTTTTTGGATAACTGTTATGTGTTGTATGTGTGGTATCTTTTATATGATGGCATTTACTTATGTATGCTGTTGTCCACCCAGCTCACCTGGAGCACGGAAAGGCCGGTCACCTTCACCACCTCCTAAAAGAGGTTCACCCTCAAGGAAAGGCCGTTCTCCGTCACCACCTCCTAAGAAGGCTTCACCTCCTAGGTACAAATATTCTTCGTAGCTAATTTTAATCCCCTGGTGCTATATTTATTAGGATTAAGTGTGTTTCTAAAACTTTTAGTTTTAAATGTCCTTTTTTTTTTTTTGCTATGGTGATGAAATTACTATTTGTAACATGCTGCTTGTGGGGTAACGATACAAAGCTTACTTGAATCTCTATGTTGGCAGCACAAAGTACTACTCTGATTTGTAGTACCATGCTTTTTATTTTAGCGTTGACATTGGTACATAAAAGTTGTATTCGACTTTTATAAACTCTCTATTTTTCTGAGGCAGATCTTTTCCACATACTTTTGAGCATTTGCGATACTGCTTGTTTCTCATCATATTAGTAGTACTCCTATGATCAGATATTTTGTAGCATGATTTTTTTGTGGTGTCTCCTTCTACTGTTACCTCTACATTTATATATTATGCCCAACAATAATGAAATATTGAAAGTGGTTAAATGTTCCAGGAAAGAGTCTCCCCCACCTGAATCAGTTGTTCTCCACATTGAACATTTATCAAGGAATGTTAACGAGGCTCACTTGAAAGAGATATTTGGTGAGCCTGTGTTTGTGACTAATTTTTGTTGGAGTTGTGTGATGACTTTTGTTATTATTGAATGCAGTATATTTGCATTTGAGTCTTGATTTATATTTTTATCTGCATGAGCTTTTCACCTGATAGTTGAACGAGTTCTAATATTTAGGCTGTTGATGATGCACATTTGTGAGTCTTTAAATGCAACTCATGCATGATGCACCCACTTGCAACTAAGGTTTTTTAACGCTAACCATGCATAACTTCATGCCACATGTGCTCTTGTGCGTGTTGCTATTGTTATAGCAGTGAGATGCAGAGCGCTATTTGGGCATCTTAAATATGAAAACCATACCAGAAAATATTTTGGCTAATTACCCATATTTTGCAGGAAATTTTGGTGAAGTGGTGAATGTTGAGCTAGCAATGGACCGACTGGTAAGTGAATGTATGTTGGCCTCATGATCTCGAGGGAGCTTGTCTTTATGCCTACTCTTTATTCTTTAAGGTTAATCTTCCTCGTGGGTATGGATACATTGAATACAAGAAGAAAGCTGATGCTGAGAAGGCTCTTCTTTACATGAATGGCGTATGTAATCTGCGATATGTTTGGATCTATCTTTTTGTCTCACCTTTCATTTGTAACAAAATGGCCAACAACTTGCTAAAAATCTGTCCAGGGTCAAATTGATGGAAATGTTGTTAGGTTGAGATTTACTCTTCAACCTCGCCCAAGGGTTTCATCACCTATAAAAGCTCCTCCTCCTCCTCCTCCAAAGAGGGATGCTCCTCAGAATGACAAAGGTGGTAGCATTGTTGAAAAGGATGCCCAGCAGCATCCTAGGGAATGTAAGCTTCTAAAACTTTTGCAAGATTCTGTCATTTGAATTTTGTATTCTATATTGGTCTTCTGGTTCTTCCCTATCCACCTTTATATATCCCTTTTTTTGCTTTTGCTCTGATCTAGAATTTGATCTGAAGTTGCTGTCCTCTTATGATATGACTGTTGACTTGCATGTCTCTTTCAGCATCTCCACGAAGAAAGCCTGCTTCACCTCCACGGAAGCGGTCTCCAAATCGAAGAGTTGAGTCACCCAGGCGTCCAATGGACCCTTCACCTAGGCGTCGTCCTGATTCTCCACCTGTTCGTCGCCGAGCAGATCCTTCCCCTGTCAGGCGTGGTGACACACCTCCTCGCCGAAGGCCGCTATCTCCAGTTAGAAGGCGTTCTCCTTCACCACCACCTAGAAGGCACAGGTCACCTTTGCGGTAAGCATTGTACAAACACCTTCTGGAAATTTAAGGCATTGTGACTTGAATTGCTGACACTATTTTTGCAACAGTCCATCCCCTAGGAGAGGTCGTGGCAGTCCATCACCGCGCAGACGCTCCCCTGGACCTCTTAGACGGCGGTAAGTTTCTTTTATCTTGACATGTTATCACCATAGAATTTTATTTGATATACATATACTAATGACCTACCATGAGATCATTGCATAAATTATCCCTCTTCTGATATGCTAACATCAAATATTCTCCAGTTGTAGTTCATAGCTTAAATTGCTCTTGTATTATGTCTATGCTTATTCTTTAACATGATTTTGTGGCTCTTCCTTTTTACTGTTCAGTAAAATTTCTTCAGTATTGATTACTTGTATGCTTCTTATTCTATTGTGCCTGAATGTTCTGTTAGAATTTCTCTCTATTCTGTTTGGTGTCCTGTAGACATATCATTCTTACCTACTTTACCTCTCCAGCTCACCACCGCCAAGACGGTTGAGGAGCCCACCTCCAAGGAGGCCACCACCACCGCGTCGCTATAGCCGTTCTCCTCCTCGCCGTCCCCTTCACTCCCGCTCCAGATCAATTTCTCCTCGGAGTCGAAGGTAATGGAGCTGTTTAACCCTCCCTCCCTGAATTTTATTTCCCCAGCGTTGCATGTTTATATTCCCATGGTTCTAATTCTGTTTATATTATTGTTAGAAGGGTTCGAGGCCCTCCATTGAGGCGTGGAAGTTCAGATTCATCCTATTCTCGCTCACCTAGCCCACCACCAAGAAAGGTGAGTAGTATATCTCTCTTGGTATTTTAACCTATAGAAAACAGTTCGTATTATTTGACATTAATGCTATCTCGTGTTATCTACTATTTGTTTGTATGTTCATGCGAAACATGGTTAAATTCTAATATGTTTTGTGGTACAGGGGCCAAGAAGAGTATCAAGGAGTCGCAGCCCTAGAAGGTAATTCACTTTCATAATGTTTAAAATATTCTAATGTGGTTGAATCAGTTCTTGAAAACTTTTTCATTTCTTGCAGGCCTCCTAGAGGAAGAAGCATCTCTAGTGACAGCCGGAGCAGCAGCTCACCTACCCCTAGACGCCGGTAGAGCGCCCTGAGTACCTGGCAGGTAAACCTTTTATTTTGTGAAAATATGAGTATGTTTGCCTGTGCCTGTTACTTGCTGTGAGCTCAACTGTTGGCTTTGAGGAGATTATGAGAGAACCCTGCGGGCAATGCTTCCACTGGATCTATGCTGTATCATCTTCATGGAGTCCGGCTTGTGGCTTGTACCCAGACAGTAACTTGTTCGGATGGCTTATGTGCACTGAAGTCACTTCAATTTCTGAACTTGTATTTGCTCAGAAATATGGATCTGAATATTTTGTAGTAGGCCTTGTTGCGGAATGCTATCTTTGCGAACAGTATTGTGAACTATGTTTCAATGGGTCTGCTTGCCTCAGTTTCGCTATTAAGTAAACAATGAACTGTTAGCGTTTGGCTCCGATACTCGTTTCTTTTTTTATGTTGTGGCATTTGCAAAGCTAGATAGATGCTGTCACATGGAGTAGTAACGTTTATGCTTCGGGGGAGTGACCATAAGATACCTGTCTGTCTACGAAAAATTTCCGTTTTTGGAGACGTAAAAGGAAATGTGATTCGATACATAGATGTCTGATGATGCTGGGGTTATTATAATCCAAAGTGTCTGGCAACAAGAAACAAATGAATTCGTTAGTGACCGTATGGCTATACGAAGACACACAACAACAACAGTCTTTGTCCCAGGCAAGTTGATAGGACAGAGATAAAACTTCGAAAGACAACTTAAAAAAAAAGTAACAACCGGCAATCCAGATTTCTTCTATTGCTCACCAACAATTGACCTAGCAACGGACAGTAATCTCTACTAGCAAGCGGCAGAAACATTTGTGCACTCCAGACTTGTAAAAGTTTTGATGAGATTGGCAAGCAAAGGTGTGAACTTTTATGGAAAGCATGGAGTATTTCCTGAAAAAAAAACTGTCGGATAAGATGTGGTAAATCTCATTCGAGTTTATTTACCTGTATATCCAACGTAATTGAAGAGAAGATTATATACAATGAGAATGCACATAAAAGTACGCATGGAGGATGCTCTTTGTGAATACGGAGCAGTAATATTGCTATAAGAATCCTAGAAAAAAAAAACTCAACGAGATCGAACGGCTTGACCGCACGGCACCCAAATGCCTGTTCAAACCTCTCCCGCCTTTCCCTTGCTGCGACGGAGGACGACATGCCTCCGCCACCGCCTCCGTTCCCATCCATGGACGCCTTCTACCTCCACCTCCTCCGTTCCTGCGCCGCGCTGCCCCACGTCGCCGCCGTGCACGCTCACATCGCCCGAGGCCACCCGGCGGCCTCCCTCTTCCTCCGCAACTCCCTCCTCGCCGCCTATGGCCGCCTCGGAGGGCCACTCCCCGCCCGCGCTCTGCTCGACGAAATGCCCCGCCGCAACGCCGTCTCCTTCAACCTAGTCATCGATGCGTACTCCCGCGCTGGCTTGGCCGACCTCTCCCTGGGTACCGTCGTGCGCGCTATCGCCTCGGGGGTCAAGGTTGACCGGTTCACGTACGCGGCCTCGCTCGCCGCGTGCTCGCGGGCCGGCGACGTGAGGACGGGCAAGGCGGTGCACGCGCTGTCCGTTGTCGATGGTCTCTCCAGGCAGGCGTTCGTTTCGAACTGTCTCATCAGCATGTACGCCCGGTGCGGCGAGATGGACAAGGCGAGACGTGTTTTTGACGTCGCCGTTGAGCGTGACGATGTCTCGTGGAACTCACTCATCTCCGGGTACCTCCGTGCCTGCGAGTATAGGGAGATGCTCAGGGTTTTCAGTCTGATGCGGCGTTGTGGTATGGGTTTGAATTCGTTCGCGCTTGGGAGCGTCATCAAGTGCTGCTCTTGTGGTGTTGATATTGGACGGCGCGTTGCAGAAGCAGTTCATGGATGCGTGGTGAAGGCTGGGTTGGACTCCGACGTGTTTCTTGGAAGCGCGATGATCGACATGTACGCTAAGAAAGGCGCTTTGGGCAATGCTGTTGCGCTTTTCAAGTCGCTGCAAGAACCGAATGTGATTGTTTTCAATGCAATGATTGCAGGTTTCTGTCGGGATGAAGCTGCATTTGGCAAGGAAGTCGTGAGGGAAGCATTAGCTCTGTATTCAGAGCTGCAGAGCCGAGGGATGGAACCTACCGAGTTCACATTTTCAAGTGTTCTACGGGCATGCAACTTGGTTGGTGACTTTGAATTTGGGAAACAATTACATGGACAGGTTCTAAAATACAATTACCAAGGTGATGACTTTATTGGGAGTGCACTCATCGACTTATACTCGAACTCTGGCTGCTTGGAAGATGGAAACAGATGCTTTAGGTATCTTCACAAGGAAGACATTGTCACCTGGACATCAATGATGTCAGGGTGTGTTCAGAATGAGCATTTTGAGGAAGCACTGAGATTGTTCCAAGAATCACTATGTTATGGATTAAAACCTGATCTTTTCACTATATCGAGTGTGATGAACGCATGTGCCAGTTTGGCTGTTGCAAAGATAGGCGAGCAGATTCAGTCCTTTGCCACAAAATCTGGTTTTGACAGGTTCACTGTCATGGGGAATTCATGCATACATATGTATGCTAGGTCTGGGGATGTTGATGCTGCAACTCAGAGGTTTCAGGAAATGGAATCCCGTGATGTAGTCTCTTGGTCTGCAGTAATATCAAGCCATGCACAGCATGGATGTGCAAGGGATGCTTTACGCACTTTCGATGAAATGATGGATGCAAAACTGGCACCTAATGAGATTACTTTTCTTGGCGTCCTTACTGCATGTAGCCATGGAGGATTGGTTGATGAGGGACTCAGGTAAGCCTTTGTCATTTTTTGAATCACATCATTCATCAGCTCCTCCTGGTGCAGTATTGTTATTACTCATGTCTCATAATTCCATCTCCTTTGTTGATTACTTGCAGGTATTATGAAATTATGACTAAGGAATATGGTTTGAGCCCAACCATAAAGCATTGCACTTGTGTTGTTGATCTCCTTGGACGAGCTGGGAGGTTAGCTGACGCTGAGGATTTTATAAAGGATTCAGTGTTCCATGATGACCCTGTTGCTTGGCGATCTTTGTTGGCCTCATGTCGTATTCATGGAGACATGGAGAGAGGTCAACTTGCCGCAGATCGGATCATGGAACTGGAACCCTCTTCCTCAGCATCCTATGTGATCCTTTACAACATGTACTTGGATGCTGGGGAGCTTTCCTTAGCTTCAAAAACTAGAGATCTGATGAAAGAGCGAGGTGTGAAGAAAGAGCCTGGCCTAAGTTGGATTGAACTGAGATCTGGAGTTCACTCTTTTGTTGCTGGAGACAAGTCCCATCCAGAGAGCAATGCAATATATGCAAAACTGGCAGAGATGCTTTACAGGATTGAGAAGTCAGCGATCAATGATAATGTCAGCAAAGAGTTGAATGACATCGCTAGCGGAGAGCAAAATCTGATGGGTTGCCACAGCGAAAAGCTGGCCGTTGCATTTGGAATGATCCATTTGCCCCAATCAGCCCCTATAAGAGTAATGAAGAACTTGAGAGTTTGCCGTGGCTGCCACTCGACTATGAAATTGTTATCAAGGAGTGAAAACAGAGAGATAATCTTGCGAGATGCCATTCGCTTCCATCACTTCAGAGATGGTTCTTGTTCCTGTGGGGATTATTGGTGATGGCTCATTATTCTAAGGCTGAACAGCACATTCTGTAATTACAGCTTCCATTCGTTTTTTTATGTTTGAAGAATCAAGTCGATTTGTAGCAAAACTTATATTATTTTAAACCGAGAGACTGAATCCACAAGCGGGTTGTTTATATAGTTATCGCTAGAGTTGTTAATATAAAGCGAGTTAAATGCAGGAATAGAGGGGATGTAGCTCAAATGGTAGAGCGCTCGCTTTGCATGCGAGAGGCACGGGGTTCGATCCCCCGCATCTCCACCGACTCTCCTGTTTCCCTTTCTTTTTTTCCTTATTATGACAATCGCCCGAGTTACAGGATTAGCATGGGTTAATCACAATCCATTAGCGATCCAGCAGATTTCCTCTGGCCACCAAGGCATTAACATCTGGAACTAGTTAACTGAAGAAATCGGTCGGTTAGCTACAGTGTCAGGACCGATTTTCACTTATCTAAATCGGATCGGTTTTCGGTCTAAAACCTTAATTGCAAAAAAAAAAAAAACCAGTGGAGCAGGTCGCTGTCGAGGAATACTCATGTAAAGATATGGCCCATCGCAACATATGGCATCGCCTCGTTGGCACAGCTTCAGTCTCCACGCGTAAAACTACAAAATAAACGACATTGTTAAAAAAAAACAGATGATGTCGTTTGAGATGCTTGTCTGGCACGGAAGTGGAGTCTTGATCATCGGTCAAAGGCCAAAATCAGTGATCCAAGCAACTCCCCTCCCAAAAGATATTTTACTAATAAATAAAAGCAGCCTACTGTCTATTACTAGGAGTATGACCAGTAATACGCACTGCTGACCACGTGCCTGCAATAAATAAAAATATCGGGAGCACAATACTAGTTTGAAGTGGCAGTCTTGCTGTGGAAGCTTGGAGCCAGCGACTAACGTTTGGCGCAGCTACACTCTCCTAGTATAAATTAGTGCGTGCCCAGGTTTAACCTTCCAACAAAGGTATACGAGTAGTAGTAAACACTTGCGCATCTGAGACACAGCACGAAGCTCAAGAGAGATACAGAGGCATTGCTTGAGCTGCAGCCATGGGCTTCTCGTGCGTGCCATCGTTTGGCAAGGTGTTCCCCAACAAGTCGCAGTCCTCGTCGTCGTCTCCGGTGAACGAGTCTGACGATGACATGAAGCAGCAGCAAGAGAAGCAGAAGCAAGTCGCGAAGAAAGAAGAGGGTAAGAAAAAGAGCAACCTTGATAAGGCTGCCTTGACGACGCCGTACTTCCCCTTCCATTCCAGGCCGGGACTTCTGTAGGCTGCCTCTTGTTCCTGCTCTGCAAACAGCTTGCCTTGTTTTGCTTGGATGAACATATGACTGTGTTCCCAGTTGCAAGATCTTACGGCGTGACAGCTTGTGTCTGAAACTGTCCCGTGCATGAAAATCATGAAATGATCGTTCTAATCATGCAGCTCAAAATTTACTGGAAAATGTATCAGCTTAATTGTAATATGTTTCATCAAAATGACAGCTTTTATCCACAGCTCTCTTTCGTATTCTAAGTTTGAAAA
>BCLF01000034.1:253811-267629 GCA_001602275.1 Zoysia japonica | reverse complement strand
GCTCCCTCCAAATGAGAAATACCCGAACTGGTAGGAAAAGAGAGATGAATCAGATAAATTTACACGTTAATTAAAGAGTCAGAATTCTACAATATAATGAGGGACACGAAGATAAACCTCATCTCCTTTGTGAACGTAGTCTCCCTCCCTTTTTAAGAAAGTAATGCTGCCCACCATTGTTGCTCCAATGGCAACAAATGCCACCTGACGCAAACCATAAGAAAAAGAATCACGGAATGAGTGTGGACAGGTAAGAAAGCCTACCATGTTGCTCTACTATTGACCCAAATAGTACAGACAATCAAAGCTACTGGTCATTCAATAACTTCGACGATAGTGATGCTTCAAGCAAAAATATGCAGAAAAGCAATAATACACAAGCATTTTCTCAAGCGATCTTGACAAATAATAGTTTAGTAGTCCTGGTCCTGATCCAACCACCAAACAAAGAATGGGAAAATATTAGTGTTGGGCGTCCTTTTTTGTTAAGCTTGCTCACAAATGAGTAGAGTACATTTATTCCATAATTCAAACAGCAATGCCAACCTTTCCGAACTCGGGCGTTGATATGACTGAGATAACTCTTTTATTTTCTGTGAATACATTGCAGTACTTGCTATTCACAGCGATGGGATTGACCTATCAAATGAGAAGATGCAGTGTCACTCAGATTAAAAGAAATGACAAAAAGAACAGAACACAAACACATCCATTCGCGCGCACATGCATTAAAGGATGCCAATAAAAATATATTCTATACCGTGTACAGGAATCCAGGAACTCCCACAAATTTTTCCACAGTCCCTGAGACTGGTACATGAAACCTATGGTAATCCTGCAAATAAAAAATTTACATAAGATCAATAATTGGTTCTTTACAAACCAAAAGGGAAACCCCCAATGTTGAAAAGTGAGGATTTATTTTCTCAATAGGGATATTAAAAGATGTACCTGAGGTGCCAGCCGGAAAATTACCAGTGATCCATTGTTTAAAGCATTTGAGTTCACACTCTTCCCCAGAAGACCCTCTATCGAAAATTTACGGCCCTAGGAACAAAAAAGATCTTGTTACATAGCTCTCAGTGTATTAATTATTAACTTGTGGGTAGAGTTAGACCAAATACTGTAACCCTAAACCCTTCTAAGGCCCTGTTTGGTACAGCTGGAACTTAATAAAAAAGCAACTTATTTTTTCAGCCGGTGAAAAGTAGCTGAAAAATAAGCTGCTGTTTAGTTCATTCTGAGAAGCTGCTGAACTAATAAGCTGTAAAATATGCTGTTTGGCACAACTTCTGCTTATTTCTGTAAATAAGCTGAAAATAAGCTGTGCCAAACAGGGCCTAAATTTACCTAACAACTGTAACTTGTGCTTAAAATAACATGTCACATAGCTCTCAGTGTATTAATTATTAAATGTTACTGCATTACAATGTT
This sequence comes from Zoysia japonica, assembly GCA_001602275.1. NCBI lineage: Eukaryota > Viridiplantae > Streptophyta > Magnoliopsida > Poales > Poaceae > Zoysia > Zoysia japonica. The sequence continues at coordinate 266,195 of BCLF01000034.1, read as the reverse complement.
AAGAGTAAAATAATATAACAATCAACATATACTTCCGTTCTTCTCATGTTATCCTGGTATTGAGGTTCATCTTAATATCAGTTTCCTGAGATTATAAGCAAAGAAATACAAAAAAAATGGCATAACCTTGAATAAGCCAAATGCCAAAGTCTACAGCCCTTAACTATCTATTTTCAATTAGGTTGATGAGCACATCCAATTAGTTATTTGTGATTTTGAGAATTAATCTTTCATTATATGGTGAACCATTGTATTGTACATGTGCCGAAGATTACGAAGCTTGCTCAAACAGCATTTTTATTATCAATGACATTATGAAATCAAACTGAAAAACATTGGACATGCAAGGGAAGTCATTGCGACCAGATGGGAAGGGCAAGGTTGAAGCTTCTTCGGGTAACGACCTTCCGGAGATTTGCAAGCATAATTCCCATATACTTGAAATGTCCAATGTCATGCCAAAAACATCTCAGATATTCAAAAGAAACCTGAGCCAAATCCATGGGCATTATAGTTTTTTCCTTGCTGTGTAAATTCAACCCCAAAAGTGACGACAATGGTATTCTTCAACTAAAATTGCTCTGGGATAGTATTTAGCAGCTCAAGTTCTTTGTGATGTTAGTTTCCAAGTCCATGAGCTTTGCAATGGCATCTCTAAATTTTCGCAATATACATGTAGTGCTGCTGCTGCTGCTGCTGCTGCTGTTGTCACATAGTTATTTACTGATTTAAACAAAATTTCTCGAGTGATTTTACCTTGATCCAAAGTCTTGTGCTCTCATCAACAGAACTAAAAGCCATTAAGCGGCTATCAGCAGCACAGGTAGCAATACCATCTTGATCACTGTATGCAATAGGTCTGGCACCAGGCTTCAGGCTTCTTATGAAAAATTCATTAAAAGTCTGCGATGAACCAGTGATTCAGACTATATCAAAGCTATTCAAAGTTAAATGCGCTGTCAAACCAATAGACAATGCTTAATTAATACATCAATGTCAGGTGTGTAATGTCAGTGTGTGGGTATTCTATGGGTTCTTGTCCCATTTTTCGTCTTGATATAATGATACGTAACTCTCCTGCGTGTTCAAGAAAAGAGAAAGGACAACATCTGCAGAAATCTAAACCAATAGGCAGATGACCATAAACCAATGTATATGGACGCTGGCATTACTATTGTAGGCTTGCAGTAACATACCTTAAAACTTTCGATAGGATCCCTGACTTCATCCATATTAATTTGGTCCTGGATTTGAATACAATGAATATTTAGGCTGACAGTTATGGTCTTATATAAATTTTAGACAGAAAATCAATTAATGGGGTCGATAATCAATATATAACCAACAAATGACTAGCATTTAGCAAGAATTAATATGGATGGTCAGACTACCATCAAGGACACTTGTCATTTTACTGAATTAAAATGATCTTCCTCTTCAAATAGCACATTCAAGACATAACAGACCATGCACTATTGGATGCAATTACAATAATGCTAGGAAAGCATCACAAACTGAGTGAATGCAGGTATTAAAATAGCTCTGATAGACAATGATACATGTATAATGTAAATAATGCTATATTGCTATGGAAAGAAAATAAGGACAAAAAATCTCTTACTTTCACCACATAATATTTCACAATATATATTCCATTTTTGTTAGGCTTGTAAATCATGTGAATGTTCCCATGTGGGAATATTCGGTCCATCTAACTCACCTTAAATAGCTCAAGGAACTTGAGGATATCCTTGGCAGATTCCGGCGAGTTCATCTTTTTTCCTTGCTTCTCAGATAAATTCTTCAAGATGTCTTTAACACCTGCATGACAACAATAAAGACTAACTTGAAATACATTGTGATTAAATGCAAATACCAGAGCTGCACACAATCCCTATGAGGTTATACTAAAAGACACGAAAGTCTTAATTTAAATATTTCAAGCTGTGACTCGTGGACATTGGTTTCTTAAGCAGCTCAGTTAGCTGACAATAATTGAGGTATGACATTTCTACACAGACATGCGCATGACAGCGTAGCAGTTTGTTAATTGCTCATAACCTGCTCAATAATTTTACGATACATCATACTAGGTCCACTCACAAATCACTGAAATCAGAATTCTCTTAATTATTGCATGTTTACAAGTGAGGCGGGTAATTTATACTAATCACTACTGGAATATGAGACAAAATAAGATTATAGTATTATACTGTTCTGAAATACCTGTATTGATAAGAGTGAGCCCTACTTTTGATTGGTATAGAGCCCTCATGGATAACACAATTTTTCCATCAATAACTTCTTCAACAATCCTCTTTGTTCGCCGGTCGAAAACCTTATATCACAGTGTTGAGTTGACAAAATGAAGGGAGAAATATTAATGGCAAAGTTTCCTTATTTACAAGTTTATCTTACTCATGGAGTAACTAATGCACACCAGAATATGTGAAGCTGCTGATCCAGAGTGCAAACCAACATCATATGTGGAAAAATGTGCCCATTCACTGAGTTTGAACATCCATCTACACATGACAAATATATGACTATGGGAGTCGGGTATTTGCAGTTACATTTCATAACAAACAGGTAAAATGGTATTTAGAAACTCAAACTTATCATAACAAGGATCTTACCCGTACGAAGCCTGCTTATCAGTTAGAAATCCACCTGTCATAGTCTGAGTACCAGTTCCCTCGTCAAAGCAAAGCGTCATATGTATCATGTCGTTTATTTTATCATATTTTCCAAGAACTTCACCACAAACAGGGCAGTTACTTATAAGTGGTTCTCTGAAAAATAGGGGCAGCATAATCAATGTCATTGAGCCTATATAAATAATTAATTTTTGAAACTCAACATGAAGAAGTAGCAATTTATTACCTTTCTTGTTGATCGGCCAGTAGGGCTGCCAGTTCATCTATGTCAACTATGCCATCACCATTTGTATCTGCTTGGCGGAACAGCTCTTCAATCTAATTCATGAAGGAAATTAATACCACAATATTGCAGAGGGGGCTGGATATCATGGAACAACAAGCAACATAATCTTCAAGTAAATTGAATAAAAACTAACCTTTGCAACTGCTAATGTATTACCAAAAGCTTTCATCAAGTCTGAGAATTCAGATAAGGAAAGCGTTCCATTTTCATCGTAATCCTGTTGTATCACAAGAAATGCTATAAAAAGGCAAATTTTAAAATGTGAAACGGACAAGTAACATATCCAAAAGCATAAGGTCAGGCTACCAAAGAGCATTGTACATTGAAGTATGCCATCATTGTTGAATATTTATGCTCATTAATAGCAACCATGATAATACAAACTAAAAGGGGTGAAATCATGATAGATGAGGCATACAATAATACTACATAAATCCATCTGGTTTGGGAATGAAAACGAACCAAATGATAAAATTATTTTTGGCTACTAATACATCAGTATGGCCTGTCACACCACTAATTTTACCATATTTCAGGACTTCTAAATTTCCTTGGTTCAGTAATTCTTAACTCAAGGATACTGAAAATTCAGCATGCCTCACATGTACCATGTTCCATGGTACCAAGAAACGGTGCATAGCCAAAAATCCATACTATCGAAGCATCAAAACTGAATCAGCTTTACTGACACAAGGTAAGCAGTTGTCTTTGAATTACAGAAGGGTTATCATCTGTGTTGCAGCGAAACTACAGCATGCAGTGCAGAGAATGCTACAGTACCAACAAGCTTAATTGTAACAGCCTCAAAGCTACTCTAAGCTGATAGCTAAGCAAAATCAACCTAATCATGTCTGAGGACATAAAACCAAATTCAAAGCATACCACTATAGCTAAGACGCGACGAGCAAAGCTCTGCTCCGTTTCAACAGGATCCTGCAACAGAACCAATAGAGAAAATAATTAGTAAAAATAGATGGTAATGTGTAGTTCTGATTATGAAATATTGCAAGAGCATTTACTTCGATATAACAGGAGATTGATATGCTGCCTACGGTAGCATTGGGCGATGATGGGTCCAACAGAGGAAGATCCTCAGTGTGTTCATCCAATTCCTGATATGAAACATTTAGGTTATAACAACTGAAAATAAAGTTCAGGTCCACCAGATAGTTTTCTAACATTTCCAATAAGCAACATAAGACCTAGATTCCAAGGGAACAGAAGGCTTGTATTCTCTATTCATCAAAAGAACAGGCAGACAAAAATGCTGCGCATATAAATATAGAGTTGACTCTTAATACTTAAAGATCCTCTAAGAACATGTACACTCCGCTGTATCCTGGAAAGAAAATACTGGCGGGAGGAAGAATAGGTTTACCTTAGTAAGCATGTCAAAGAGATCAACTTCACAGTATCCAACCAAAGTACTCTTAGAAAATCGGTTAGTCTGCAGGTATGTAAAAGGCATGTAACGGCATGGTATGCGCAGAAGCATTGTGTATGAATCTCTAATAGAGGAAAAATAAAAGAGTCATGCTAGCATATTTTTGTTTAATGCGAGGGCAGTATACCTCAAAAACAGAGATTCGAGCAATATGGGGTCCATTTGTTTCAACTATAACTTTCTTTTCCTGAAATTTTTTCAATGGTACCATAATTATTCTTCACTAGATGAACTAGCAAAATGACACTGAGTCATATATTCATAAGAAGCAGAAAGAAAGGTTGCAGCTTACTCACAGAGTTCCACACAGGCCTGCGAGTACTGCAGAAATATTTGTAGATTGGAAACAAACCAAAAAAAAATTATTAGAAGTGTCGCACTCAATATGAGGCTAAAAAGATACATTCAAGTCACAAGGAAGTTTAGGGAAGGAAATTGACAGTATAACTATGAATTACTCCCCCTGTCCCATTTTATAAATCGTTTTAGGTTAGTACACGAGAATTAAGAAAAGTTGAAAATGTGGGATACTCTGAAAACGAGGAGGAGAGAGATATAAATGAAGATGTATAGGAACGGAAAAAAAATGTATCGAAGAGTAAAAATGATTTATAATTTGAGAAAACGCGAGGAGCTTAGGCTAGAGGGATTGAGTGAGTAGGTGTGAGTATCCTGGAGCTGGATTTTGACCTCCGACCAGAAAGGACCGTTACTGTTTAATATTGATTCTTAGGACGGAAGCGGCACTAAAAAATTGGTCTGGATTTTTCTTTACTGGGGTGCCATGTACTAAATAGTATATGGTCGTAGTAAAACTATTGTTACGGCTGTACGAGTACTATTCATCTCGTATCAGTAATCACAAAGTATGGCGAATATTTTTGGCGGAGAAATGAAGAAGGGATGCAGAATGGACGAACTTGTCAGCCGCCTCGGTGCGGTAGGTGCGCTCCCCTAGCGATAGGCAGGCGAAGAACTTATCCTTGAACTGCATATCCGCCTGCCGCAGCAACAAACCGAATCAGACAGTGAACCAACCACACAGAAGAAGTACTCCTACTAGTAGATACGATGCGAATCGAATCGACGGAGATTCCACAACACAAGTAGAACGTGTGATTGGAGGTCACTGCGTACCTTGACAATCCGTATGCGCGCGATGCCGGCGAACTCGTCGGCGAGGACGGCCGCCCTCCCCGAGTCCTCGGCGGAGTCGCCGCTTCGACGACGGTGGAGGCGCAGGCGGCGGCGGAAGCGCGCGAAGCGTGAGGGCAGCGGGGCGTCGGCGGCGCGGGCATTGGACCGCGAGGCGGAGTGGCCCATCCTCGATTACCGTGATCCCCGTCAGAGAGGAGGGGCGTGGGTGGAAGGAACGGCGGAGTTGTCAGAGACGAAGCGCGCGGCGTGGTGGGGTAGTGGGGGCTGTCAGGGGCCCTAGCAGGTGAACTGGTGCCCGAAAGCCGAGGGCCTTTTCAACCAAGGACCACTGCGGCACTGCCCGTCGCCACGGCCGTAGATACGGACCCGTCCCACGCGTCAGCCGTCTGCCGAGTTCGTCTCTTGGTCCGAACTCCGAAGCTTCCTTGGAGCAGGCGTCGCAGTCAAACAGATAAGTAGACGATGGAGGAGTAGAGGAGGATGGCGCGTTGTTGACGACGCCGGCCAGGGCCGTCCCCAGCACAAATGGCGTCGTCGGAACGCGGGTGATCTGCGGATTTTGGGTGGAATCGGTCGGTCGCCCGCCGTTGGTGCTGGCCACAGCCTGACCATGCCATGCCGTCACCAAAAGGAGACGGTGACCGCAACTTTTCCATCATCACTACGTATTTTATTTCTAATGCCGTGTCTATTTCCTACCACTTTCTTTTTGTTTACACTTTCTTAAATTGATGTCCTCCTTGTTTCTGCGATAAAAAAATTGTTCGAATGCGTAAAATTCAAATAACTCTAATGATAAATTAAATTTTATCAAAATATATAAAATTTATCGAAAAATTTGAATAAAACGAATGATCAAAATTGAATTTAAAAGTCAAAGACGACATCAATTAAAAAACAAATTGAGTACTAAGCAGATTGCAGCGGAAGTCGTGTGCGCTTTATTCATTATTATTATTATTTATGGGATGGTTTGCAATTAAATAATAATAATACCCATCACCATTGATTGATTCTTAAAGGATAAGCAAGCAGCTTCCACTGCTGGCCAGGGCTCCCAGATGAGATGGTTCCTGGACATGGCCAATTATGTGTGTATGGGCCGTCAAGTTCCGACTCAGTGGGCCACGGGGCTTCATGGTTGCTACTCCACCGGCCGGCCCAATCAGTGTCGCCATCCGGCCGTGTCCTGACGCCGCGACGCCTTATCTGCCGCGCGGCAATTCCTGTGGCCCGCCCGCGCATCCGACCACCAGAGAGGCAGAGACCAACAGACTCGGCTACAGCTCTCGCCATGGAAGCGCTCGTCGCGACGCCTGCTCGGGTCCTCTTCCCCCCTGCGGCGGTGACCGCAACGGCGAGACAGACCTCGGCGTCACCGCGTCGCTGCAAGTGCGGACCCTTCAAGGCTGCCGCGGCCGCCGCCGAGCCGGCGGGCGAGGAGAAGCCCAAAGCAGCAGCGGCCGCGGCAGGGGATGGCGCTGCGGCGGCGCCGAAGAAGGTCTTGAAGAAGAAGCCCGTCTTCTCCAGTAAGACAATTCTTCTTCTTTTTTTTCCTGTTTGTCTCGTACGGTGGTATGGTATCTCGTGATCCGTAATAAACACCTGGTGATGATTTGAATTGAACAGTGAAGAAGGGGCAGATCGTGCGTGTGGATAAGGAAAAGTACTTGAACAGCATCAATGTGAGCTTCCTCGGTTCGGTTCCGTTCTTTCTTTGATGGTTTCAGTGCAAAGTAACCTCCTTGTTTCCTGATGATGACTCGTGCATGATCTGTCTATTTCAGTACCTGTCAGTGGGGCATCCACCCTTCTACAAGGGGCTAGACTACATATACGAAGACCGTGGCGAGGTAATTCTTTGCAATCGTCATGTATAACATAGATAGATACTTTGTTGCTGCAAATAACTGCAAATCATCATCTAATTGGATCGAGTGCAGGTTTTGGACCTCAGGATGTTTGAGACCGGAGAGTACGCCCTGGTAAATATATACTACTTCCCAGCAGCTTCATTTTGATTGATCTTCTGAAAACATCTCTGAAACCTGAAAACAGTGCAGAGAATCCAGTAAATGTCTAGAGGTTTTCATTTCCTGATGTCTAGAGCCAAATCGTCATTTTTATGCCTGCAGATCGCGTGGGTGGGGATTCCGACACCACCAGCATGGCTACCGACGTACATGCTCATCAAGGTATCATCAGCCTCTCTGAAATTCTGAATATTACACGGCAACCAGAAGAAGATCCAATTCAGTTTCTGTTGGTATTTACTCAGCACTAAACAATTGTGATTGATTATCTGCAGTCGGACAAGCTGAACTACGAGAGAATGTGACGAGCTCCCCCCGGTGACTACAAACGGACGATTAATCCATGTTCAGTCGAGTCAGGAGAATACAGTTCTCTGTTCTGTCTCACTAGATGCTCTGTTTGTCATTCCGTGTGTCTATTTGAGTTGAAAAGGGATGGAATTCAAAGTGATTTTTTTTTTCTTTTAAAAGAAAACGAGGTTGTTGTATTGTCTCGATTATACTAAGTGCATACCTTGACTTCCTCTAAAAAAATGCATATTTTGTATTACCTCTTGAATTGACACGTTGTCGATTCTGGCTGTAACTAAAGAATGACCCAGTATTTATCCCAGATTCTTATTACGAAAAGCGCGTAAATAAATGGTCCAGTATCTAAAATTCAAATGAATTTTGGAAAAGCTTTCATGTCGGTATCTATCATTAAAGATATGTAAATCACGACTAATAATTTTACAAGTCTGAATAATTTTTAATAAATAAATGATAAATATAATATAAAAAATTAACTATGTAAATATTTTAAAACTGAATGAGGTATTATTAAGCTGTTGGTCTGAACGGATAAGAAGAACTATACCTGGTTGCCCTATGAAAAAAAATGTTTTGAGTTTTAAGAGAGGAATTCCAGTCCACGTCCACCCGATGTCCCTAAATCATTCCACAGTCGGAACATTGGTGAGAAAAATTTGCTTCAAATTCGATTCTAGAGGCACCTGAGTTTTTTTTTTTTGCGCTAATTTTTACGGAAAATTGGGTTCTGTTTATAAAACATCATCTTTTACGAGAGAACTCACACATTCTACTCTTTCAGTTCTACGTGAGAAAAGGTCCAAAGGAGTACTCCTACGAGTAACCGAGAAATAAACGGGGAAAGAGGAAAATCGAGCTATGGAGGCCAGGGTTGCCGGCGTGCCACAAGACGAGGAGTCCGGTCTCCTCCCTCGCCCGTCCGCCGCCGGCCGCCGCCCATCCTCTTCCTCCTCCGCGGGCCCCCGCTTCCGGCCTCCACCGGCGGTCTGGGCGACGGTGGACGGGCCCCTGGGCCTGCCGCTGGAGGAGGCGGAGGGCCACGCCCGGCGCTTCTTCCTGTGGGGGTTCGCGTGCCTCCCCTTCCTCTGGGCCATCAACTGCTGCTACTTCTGGCCCGTCCTCCGCTCCCCGGCCGCCTCCACGCCCGCCGCCTTCGCTCCCATCCGCCCCTGTGAGTCCGAGATCCCAGTTCTCTCCTCCCCATCTTAACCTCATCCTTCTCGCGTGAAAGATCTGATTCTTCAAGTCCTGCTATTAGATGATGCATCATCACGTTTTAGCTGCCCGTGGCCTGTCTGGATCGGGGTTTAGAGTTAGCTGCTCATCGCCTGAAACAGGATCATTATTCATTATGTTTGGTGAACATGCACGATTTAGTGTATCTACGAAATCATATCAAACCAATGTCCTACATTTTTTACCTTCTCTTTAATGAAAATGTTGAAGGCACCATTGTTTGTAGCTTTGGACTGATTTGATGTTTCCTAAGTTGCATAGTTATTACATGCGGTGTTCTTATGGGTACATTATGAGATACTGTATATGGGAAGGAAGATCTTATCATTTCATCTAAGAAACTCTTGACTTTTATTCCCCCGCATCTCTTGAGAAGTCAGAGGAAACTGTATGCTCATCCAGAATTCTTTTCTAAGCCATAAGAGTCAGATGAGCTTAACATTGTAGTTCATCTGAAAATGTATGGTTGGATATGCGATTTATGAGGTTGGAATTTCGTTGATGTCTTCATTAAAGGCTATTTGAGGTTAAGTATCGCACACTCACATGATTAAACAGTAGTTCATATGACATTATATACTGTTTTACTAGTCCATTTGTAAGCTTGGGATATCTTTGTAAACTGCAGGATAAACAGAAAGAAAGATAATACTATCTCTATTAAAGGATATTTGGGGTTATTTTAGTACTTATGTAGTACCTTTTTTAAAAAAAATATTCGGTGCCTTATCATTGGATATACATGTCAAGTCGCCATTTTTCTGATCTTTAACTGATTTCCTAACTAGCTCAATTCGTACAGTTTTTATCTTGGTTAGATGCCATATTTGCTGCCTTATCATGGGAGCTGTGGTGGCATAGACTTTCATAGTTTCTTATCCATGAATATTCTGTGCAGATGTTGTGCGATCTGCGATTGGCTTTTCCATCTTCTCCGCGGTTCTGATAACCTGGGCCACGACTTTCATAGTTGGAGGCGAGCGGCTGTTTGGACCAACTTGGAATGATCTAGTAATGTACAACGTTGCTGACAAGCTGGGCATCTCTGGATTCTTGGGATAGCTCCTCACTATGAGCAGACTTGCCCTGGCCTTTTTATTTTCTCACTGCTTGTGCTTGCAATCTAACATTGCCTTGTCTGGCAGTTAGTCTCATCCTCCTGGGACTTGTACTATTTGCTGTAATTTAATATTAGCAACAGGTTAGCCTGAAGTTTAGTGTGGCTCACCGATCGTATTGTAGAAAGAAGGATGGATGATCTATTAGAGAGTTTATATTATCCAGAGACCACAAGCAAATTGCAAGGATGAAATCAGGCTCAACTTGATTTGCGTCAACATTATTTCTATGGCGTTACTGTTTTTGAGAATTCGCATGGCGTTTCTCTGTTTTCAATTTCCTGGAACTGGTGATGTGTTTGTGACTTGTGAACTGTGATACTCTTTGGATAAGATTTATACACACATCAGCTTTTTAAAAGAAAAAGAGAGATTTACTCGACTTTTTATTGATTATACAAACGTAAACTGATAAGATGCCAATCCAGTTTCAACAAACTAAATAACGAAACGGATCACTCTATAACTGCACTGAAATTGAATTATGGAAGAGTTTGATCAGGAATTCGGGCGGCATGTGGTGAAAATAGAGTGTTTTTTTTTATGAGAGTTTCTGCGTCTAAAGGTTTTATATATTATAGCATCTCAGTATCGGTCGTGGGTCGCCTTTGTTGAACTTTGCAATTCTTAGAACTCCAAGTCTTGTCAGCCTACTTAATTTCGTCTTCTGACACGGCCTAGCTAATGGCTGTTAAAAAAAATTAGCCCTTAACAAGTTCGTTAGCGGAGTATTTTGTTCCTACTTCCTACCAAAAGTCAGACCAGCAGGTGAGGCCGTCAACTATTGGTGGCCTGGTCACTCGTCAACGATCGGTAGCTACAGGCCAGCAGCCTTCCTCGTCGGTCGGTACCACTCTTCTTTACTGCGTGCTGCGTCCTTAAACAGTAGCAGCAGGTAACTAAATATATATAATTAATTAAGCTAATGATGCAACCACTGTTGGCGGCTTGGCTGTATATGGAACAAATTGCAGTTTTTTGCACTTGTATATCGTGATGATGTGAGCTAAGCTAACTGGATGTATCAGTATCACTGTCCATTTCTTCTTCTGTCCGTTGCAGTGGCCCATCCCCAGCATGGATGAAGCAACAAGGAAACCCTATTAGTGATGATGGAGATCACGAACTGATTATGATGTCGTCAGATCAGCATAGGCATGGAACGTACAGATTACGAAACCACCCAAGCCCATCATGTCATGTCATGTCATATGATCATATCCCTGCCCTGTTGATCTGCAAATTGGCATATGCGTGCTATGCAAATCGACGATTTGTTAGCTTTACCATCTGAATATATTTCTACTTTTAAACCGTGTGTGTGGTTTCTCCGCTCCTGACTGGTCCACCCTTGTTAATTTGGGGTCCAACGGGGACCAAAGATCCATGACTTTGCAATGCAAGTACTGAGCTTTTCTTTTCCTCTGGAAGGAGTAAAAGTCAGTGTGCCCTTCCGTTTGGAATGCTAGAATTTCTCCCTCTGGATGGATGAACCAAGCTTCGCCTACCCTATCTCTTGACGCGTAGAGGCCGCGGGATCAGGAAAATTTTTCCACGGCGGCAGGTAGGCTAGGCTACCTCATGTGGATCGTGATCACCATAACCCTGTCGTCTGTCCTAATAGCATGCACGAGTAGTTCATTTCTCATGTCGAAATTTACTTAAAATTTAATGTTTTAGATCAGAGAAATCTCCTCATAAATTTGATATCTTAGATCAGAGAATTTTTTGTTTCAGCTGAAAACAACTACCTACAAATATAGAAATTGAAAGGGGTCAAAATGAAAAAGAAACGTCCGTGGCAACCCAAGGGAGAAGGAAGGGTACAACTGCAACTAACTACTCGTTCGTTCCATGGGATTCTCCTCCTCCTCCTCCTGATCAGAGATTCAGAATCAGATCATCTCTTTCCATTGCTCGCATTCATCCTTGCACCCCTGCATTCCATTGCTGCTCCTCCTTCCATCCTTGCATCCTCACGAGTACCACTTATAATGGACGGCGACGAGCCCCCGGAGAACCCCCGCTAAGGTTTTTTTCGCGCGCGCATGGGCTGCACCACCTCCCACGACGCCTTCGCCGCCGCCGTCAGGACCAGGGCGCGCCGCGCCCGCGCCTCTGCCTCCGCCTCCTCCGCCGC
>BCLF01000034.1:220742-248503 GCA_001602275.1 Zoysia japonica | reverse complement strand
AAAAAAAAAGATTACTTCTCGCCCCGTTCCAGTGTCTGCTGAGCCATGCCGTCGCCGTTTACAGTTTTGTTGTACCGGTACGTGCTCGCGCACACGAGGAAGTATCCCAAGTTCACCGCCGCGACCGCGGTCAGCGTCCAGTACACGTTGTCCAGGCGCGACCGGTTCAGGTCCTCGGGCAGCCATCCCGTCGCCCGCCGCACCACGTCCACGAACGCCGTGCTCAGGTACGACCCGGCTGCGATGAACAGAGGCGGCATCGCCGTGGCCGTGCTCCGCAGCGCCGCGGGGAACTCCTGGTAGAACAGCGCCGTGTTCCCCGGCAGGTGCAGCGACTCCTCCGCGCCGGTCAGCGCCAGCTGGGCCACCAGCCACAGTGCCGACATCGGCAGAACCACCGCGCCGCTGCCGGCGGCAGCGTGGGCTCGCGCCACGCCGATCCGTCTCCGTTCGACGAGAGCGGCGACCGCCAGGCTGGCGACGTTGAGGACGTGGCCCAGCCCGACGCGCCGCAGCGGGGTGAGCTTCTCCCGGCAGTACGGGACGGTGAGGCGGTCGAAGAGCGCGGCGAAGAGGACGAAGCCGGCCAGCACCGTGACCGTCATCGAGGCGGCTGGGACGGTGAAATGCGACCCCGCGCCGAAGATGGCGCGGTCCATGGTGAGCGCCTGCAGGACGGTGAGGCTCACCTGCGCGTTCACGGTCAGGCTCACCAGGATCCCCGACGACCAGAGCGGCAGGACACGGATGAGGGACTTCAAGTCCTCCACCTCTTGCACAGTGCACAGGCGCCATGGCTTCGCTAATACAGTCGACCCGTCCTCTGGATTAATATCATTCGGCGTGATCGTCGCGGCTGGGTTCAGAAACCTGAATCTTTCGCTTGGAGCATTATGACCTCCACCTGGAGTGTTGTCGTCACGACTTGATCCATGGTAATACTGCTGCTGCGTCGGTCTTGCTCGAATCAGCATGGTCTTCCTCGCAGCGGCCACGGCCACCCTCGCCAGGGCCGTGAACGGGCTCCCTTTCGGCACCGGCCGCTGGTAACACCTCGATCCCGCGAGCAAAGCGACGAGGCCCGCCGCAGCGGTGGCGGCGCAGACGCCGAAGCCCAGCGCCCAGCTTACGCTGTCCTGCAGGTACACCAGCGCCGTGTCGCCCACCATGTACGACGCGTACAGCAACACGAAGTACCAGCTGAAGAACGCGTCCCGGCCGCGGCCGCCGGCGTCGAACTGGTCCGCGCCCATGGTCGCCGTGGTGTACCGCGTCCCGCCGTTGCCGATGGATAGGAGGCACACGGCCGCGTAGAGGACCGCGGATTGGAGGGCGTTTGACGGTTGGCATGACGATGACGACGCGGCGGCGGTGCCAGGGCGGCACGGTGGCGGACGCAGCGCTGGGAACGTGGCCGTGAGCGTGAACAGCACAAACGACTGCAAGATTCAGTTCACAGAATTAAATGGGATGAAACAGTGTGACTCGTGGGTTAATTAATCAGAAATATATTACGAGAAGAGAGATGGCGACGCCGGCGACAACGACGGGATAGCACCCGAAGAACGCGTCGGATACGACGGCGCCGGCGACTGGCGCGAGCTGCATGCATCCGCGGACGATGTTGGCGACCTGCGCGGCGTCGATGGTCTTGACGTTGTAATTTTTGATGAGGTAGACGATGAGGTTGCTGCTCGTCGCGCTCATGGCCATACCCAGACCGACGACGCTCCCTGTACGTGTACAAACATATATACTGATATACACATATACGTACAGTACTTTCGTACAAATTGTGAATTGTTGCTTGATCGGGATCAATCGGTAGCTCGACCTGCAAGAAATGGCAGAGTGACCCAGCCTCCTTTCTTCTTCTTCTTCCTAACAGCAGCTGTCGACTGGTACTGAGATTCACTGTCACTCGATGCAGATGCAGCTGGTGCACTCATTTTGTTCGATCCAGTCCTAATTGTGTTGAACCAGATGTCAATGCAAGCACTGAGGAGATCGACTTGCTAGGATGGTAGTACAAATATGGGAGGGCGTATATAAGCAGTGTCAAATATTTCTTTTCAAGAAAATTAAAAGGTACTATAGTGCACAATGACGAAGAGCATACAAATCCGTAATGATGCACGAACGAATGGAGGAGCTTAATCTGCTTTAGTTAGAGTAGTTTATACTGGTAGATTTGGTCTATGATGATTCAGCTGTTAGTTAATTGCAGAAGAATAGCTAGGTAATTAATTAAGGCGTTTCAATATACTCGTATAACTGCAGTGATAATACAATTAATTGATGTTTGCATTTTAACAGATCGATGGCTAAGAAGATTCCAATCGCTTGTGAACCAGTCCTTTTGTGATCAGCTAGTGGATTGGATGATCATGTGCACTTTTCTCAGCTAACATTTTTTTTTTGCGACGTTTTCTCAGCTACACATGATACTGCTAGTATGAAAATTGTTTACTTAAATAGCGTGTGCACGATTAAATTTATTTGATACAAAGCAAACTGCAAAAATTTTGTAGCTGCAAATGGTATGCAGGAAATGGTATGCAGGAGGCCTACCTGTCCCAAATACGTATAAAGACAACGTATGTAGGAGTACTGTAGTACTAAAGTTTGCTCAAATTATTTTTTTTAAAACTCTGTTCCTGCTCTTTGATTCTGAATCCAAATGGAGTAACAAGGACTTTGGCAGAGCTTTTAGCTCTTGATTCTTTCGGATTCAGTTTTGATTCTGAAGTTATTCTGTGACTGAAAATGATTTTTTTTATTTTTTAAGATAAACTCTTAAAATTAGGACAGAGAATCGCTTCAGAATAATCTACTTTTTTTAGCAGCCAGTCTTTTAGTTTATTTTAAAGAATCACTTGACAGAATCAGACAAGAATTACTTCTTTAAAAAATATAGTATTTGGTATAGCTTTTTTAATTCTGAGTGAAAATTAAAAGCTGAGAGCTCTGATAAAAAGAAGACCCTAAGATCAGTACAACCTGCAATACAGCGCCTTCCTAAGATGTGTCCCCCAGGGAAAGGAGGATGCGTGTCCCAGGGAAAGGGAATGAGATCGATGAGCCCATCGTGTCCTCATCTGGGCCCCCGCCCCTCGACCTCGATCAGCTCCAAGCATCAAGCTCACTCCAAACGCCATCAGAATAAGATCGGCCGGCTCGTGTGTTTCGACCGACTGCACGGTGATTGAACCACTTATATATCAGCTACAGTGGTGCACCACATGGGAATGAGCACATCATGTTGCTATCCCTAAATCGCTAGCTACCACAGGCAAGCAAGCTGCGTCAAGTTGAAATGAACATGGATCAGATGAAATGAGCACATCATGTTGCTATCGATCTAATGTGAACACCAACACATACCGTACGCGCGTACCGACAACTTTACAAACTAGCTAGTTGTAGCTCTCCGTTGAGTAGAATTCCTGATTGTCCTGTGCCAAAAAGAAACGATTCTTAAATCTATGAAAATGACCACAAGCTAGCAACCATGATTTTATGCGTACAGGGTTGTGTGTATCTGGTTACAATTACTGAAACATCGTACTCTATCCGTTCCAAAATATAAGCATTTCTATGTTTAGTCAAAGTAAAATATTTATCACACTTTGACCATTAATAATGTATAATTAAAAATATTTTATTATATAAAAATTATATTTTTTGATTTATCATGAAATAAACTTTTATAAAAATATATTTTACATTAAAAATTATGTACTTTTCTATATATTGTTAATAAAAGTTAAATTTTTTTGACTTTATCCAAACTTAGAATTGCTTATATTTTGGAAGGGAGGCAATATTTTAGTTGATATATAAAGGCTCTTTGAGGACACAATTAAATGGCCTAGATAATTTCCTGTCACATATTTACCATATATATATATATATATATATATATGAAATCGCACATCTTTCTAACTGCAAGTAGGAATGGTAGATCCATGTTGCTGTCAGTATCAAGAGCCTCTTTTTACAAGCAAAGGACTAAATGCTGACATAAGCAACCTAACTGCCGTCCAAAACACACAAGCCAGCCGGCGAGCTAATATTCTCTTCAACAGATCAGCGAGAGGAAGAAGCCAACAGGGAGCTAAAGCGAGGGCATCATCTCGAGCGTCCTGCAGCTCAGGTCATCAAGATCCAGTGGCGACGCTGCTCCATATTCATGGATTGCATGATCCATGTCGTGCTGCGGGTTATTATGAGGAGGAGCATCTGCAGGCTGCAGGAGGTCGTCGGCATGGCGGCCGACATCGGCACGGCACTATTCGTGGCTGTGCGGGTCTCCGGCCTGGTCTTTCGCTGGCCGTCGATCTCTGCTGCAGGCTCCTCCACTACGTACTACTACTCCCCGCCGGCGGCCTCCTTGATCGGCATCTCCAGGATTGACAGGCACTAGGGTGAGCTAAGCTAGCTACATCTATCTAGCCTGAAAATTACTGTTTTTGTGCGTCGTGACTCGTGAGTAAAAAAAAAAAAAAATTCAAATTCAGTGTTATAGCTATATATTTCTGCTTTTGATTTTAGCTGCGTAATTTGAGAATGTAGGTAAAATTAAATTGTTATCAAATCAGGAACATGTAAAATGTTGATTAATCAGCAGATGTCGTATTAGTCCCATCAACCCCGCTCCCCCTCCCCCCCTCCATCCCCGATTTTACCATGCAATCCTATTTTTATTTTGGTCACTCTGAATATAGACTTGAGGATATGGCCTGACCATGAAGTACTGTTGCTGTTCATCCTTGTAAAGAAATGGGTTCTTTGATGTTTATGGCCCTCTTGGTACACGATTTTTCTCTCTCTAAACCCTATGTTTTTATGTGCAACTGAATTGATTCTTATAAAATTTCTGTGTGATTCATGTAAAATTCATGTATTAATAGAAATAAGCACAAAACTCCTATGACATGTCTCAATTTATTTGCTATACACGATCACCAACGTATTGCACATGATTGTGCAGTTCTTTATGCACGCTCTTCGTTCTGAAATTGTTGATCTATCAATCCATTTGTGCTCCTGATATTTCCCCTCCCTTCAACCTCCACAGCCCAATTGCATGGTACTAATTTTTAGTATTTACAAAAGTGACTAATTTATTCTTGCTACAAAAAACTACCGATCGAGGACACGACGCTGCAGTGGGCGGCTCGGCCATGGACTAGCTTGAGGATTTCCCATGCCCACTGCGGTGTTTGAAAAAAAAAAGAAAAAAGAAAAATGGGATTAAAATTGAAAAATAAATGAAATGTTGAGATTTAATGAGCTGGATTTAGAAAGATTCAAATTCCCTTCTTCTATTTTCTTTTCTTGTTCCCAAACGCCACCTCTGTGTTTTCTCACTGGCTTGAGGATGGACGACACTCCTAGTGGCGTGTGGGTGGTAGACGAGGCAGGCGCGCGGCCGTAGGGCAGGGGCGTCGACGCGGCTCTCGGCAGCTCGAGGGCGGCCCAGGCGCGCGCCGGCGTAGGCCTGCATCCCAGTTTGCTGTTCTTGTTGTAGCTTTTGAGCCCATTAAAAACCATTAGCCGCCCAGTCCAACTAACAGCAGTGGCGGGCAGCCCACAGGCCGTCTTCCATCTAAAAGCTGTCAGGATGCGCATTAGCGTAGCAATTTTCTGCTTTTCTGGTTTTGTTAGTGACTGCCCTGTTAGAGTTGACCATCGAAATAGTACAGTACTTATTTTTCAATGAGATTGGGTGAATTCGTATATCACATGTTAGTCTAAAAATAAATAGAAATTCAGTGTGACCCTAATTTGATTCGATCATCTCCACAAATATTTCGTTTTTTCCAACCACTTACAGGCAGGTCCTTCCAAACCAAACATGGGTCATTGGCGTTTCTGTAAGCAAGTCGGCCCGAAATGTACGAGACGCTGTTAGGTCTCGTGACGGTACACCACGGACCAATGCAGATGTAATCGTGGTACACTGCTAAGACTTCAAAAAAAATCAGTTTAATTTTACCCAAAAAAAACCGTAGAAAACAGAAAAAATTCCTCCCTAATCCATCATCAGCGGCAGATGATCGGGCCGGATATTGCGGTACACCGTGACGATCACTGACACCCATCACTAGTTTCGCTGACAGAATGGACCCACATGGCAGCGCAACGAACTGCTGCTCTTCCGCGACAGCACGCAATGGCCTCTTCGTCATCCTCTTCCACCTCTGCTCTTTGCCTCTGTTCTGACTCTGCCTTGCCTTCGACTTCAATTTCAAACCTCCATCGCCTCTGTCTGCGCTGCCTGCTCTGTCTCCCTCTCGATCAGTTCTCCTCACCCTGCGGTGCGGTTTCCGTTCCGCGGCAACAGGCCATGGCCGCGCACTCGCCGTCGCAGCCTCGCCGCCTGCCCCGCCGCGCGCCGCCTCCGCCCGCCGCCAACGAGAAGGCGTCGACGTCGTCCAAGCCCACCTCTCCGGTCCAGGAATCGTACGCACGCGTCGCACCCTCCCTCGGATACTGTCCCGATCGTCCTTTTCCTACTACTTCCTTGTGCTGATTGTGTGGGCTACGCCTACGCGCAGGCAGGAGAGGACGGTGAAGAAGCTCAGGTTGACGAGGGCGCTCACGCTCCCGGAGCCCACCGCCGTGTCCGACGCGTGCCGGAGGATGGCGGCCAGGCGACTGGACGCCGCGCTGCTCACCGACGCAAACGGGATGCTCTCCGGGATCATCACGGCGGAGGTCAGATTCTGCCAACTATTACTACCATCTCTATCACAGACAGCACACGGTTTAGATAGAGCTAAATAGTAATTTCCAAGCCTGCATTTTCTTTTGCTACTTGAATCAACGGTGGATGTTAATGATCTCATTCAACCAGCTGAAGAGCCACGCTAAGTTCTTATTTAATATAATTTATTTGGATGGATATATTCCTATTGTCCCTTTACTTTTCTTCAGGGGAATGGGAAAATTATGTTGTGCTAAAAGAACAGGAGTTTACGTTGTTAAATTCAATGGGAATTTGTATTTGTCCTTTGTGCAGGATATTGCAGGACGAGTGATAGCTGAGGGTCTCAAGCCTGAAGAAACAAGTGTTGCCAAGGTGATGACGCGGAACCCAGTCTTTGTAATGTCCAA
Source organism: Zoysia japonica (assembly GCA_001602275.1). Lineage (NCBI taxonomy): Eukaryota > Viridiplantae > Streptophyta > Magnoliopsida > Poales > Poaceae > Zoysia > Zoysia japonica. Next base: position 241,381 of record BCLF01000034.1, on the reverse strand, counting down.
TACATCAGCCATTGAGGCCCTGCAGGAGATGTTCAAAGGTATTGCCATAGTCCGCATGTTTTCTTTATCCTCCAAACAATATATTATTTATTGCGGGTCTCACTTATATGAGAGTTACTGGTTCTTTTGCGACCAATGATCTCTTTTGGTGACATGTCTTTCATGTACTACAGGCAAATTTAGACATATACTCCCTGCTCTGTTTCCTTTTTATAATATAAAACAACTAATCTCACTTTTTCAATTCATTCCTAGGACCACAAGGATTCATGGAATCCCTCCGAGAACAGATGTTCAAGCCTTCCTTATCAACTATCATAACTGAAAATAGAAGGTACATTTCCTTTTTGCACTGCCAGGAAATTGGATGGTTTCTCAATTTATTTTGCGTACTGACTATTTTTCTCCACTTGTAGTGTCCCAGTGGTATCCCCTTCAGATCCAGTAATTCTAGCCGCCAAAAAGATGAAGGAACACCGAGTTAACTCAGTGGTTGTCATGACAGGGACCTCGCTGCTGGGAATTATCACGTATATTCTGTGCAAAACGTTCATTTTACGCCTTTGAGCTTTCAGTTGTCACAATTTATGCTGTGATTATACTTACCTACTTAGTGGTGGTGCTTTCTAGTTTGTAGTACCGTTTAATAGGATTAACTCAGGTTTATGTTATCCCTCAGTTCAAAGGACCTAGTTTTGCGAGTATTGGCACATAATTTATCTCCAGATACAACTCTTGTAGAAAAGGTACATTTGCAGATTGAATCATACATATTTGTTTCATCTTGTTTCTTTTGTTGACAATTCATTTGCATACACTTGCACTGTGTGTTTTTGAAGGCTATGACTGCAAACCCTGATTGTGCTACATTGGACACATCAATCCTTGAAGCTTTACATTCGATGCAAGATGGAAAATTCCTGCATATTCCTGTTATGGATAAAAGCAAGTACTGAGTTCTAACGTTGAAGTAAAATTTATTTTTGGAGTGTGTTCCTAACTTACAACTTTGCATAGATGGACAGATTGTTGCCTGTTTGGATGCTCTTCAGTTGACCCATGCAGCCATTTCGATGGTGAGGAACACAATGTCTGTTTGTACCAACTTATGTTACTGTGTGTAACACCCCAGCCAGCCCGTTAGCAGCTTGTAGTAGTTGTGGTTTGGACTAGAAGTGGAGTGAAAGTGCAAGATTAGTCCCACATTGGTTGTTTAGGTGGGTGAGGGATGGCATATAACCCTCGTTCTAACCATAACATCTAGGTTAATCATTTTGCACGAAGTGAGGACAAAAGTATAAGACTGATGCTATGCGTGAATGCGGGCTCGCCCCATGCGTGGTTGGACGGTGAACTTTTAGATGCTGGGTGTTACAGTGTGCTGCTTTATCAAGCAAAAAGACTGATATTTATAGAAACAACAATTGCATTAGGCTTCATTGGGAATGCCAAAAGTATACGTTCTAGTCTGACTGAGGCAAGTTTATCCTATCACAATCTAATCTTTATATTATTGTTTTCATGAGGTTGAGGGAGGCTCTGGAGCAAATGATGTAGCAAATACCATGATACATAAATTTTGGGATTCGGCTCTTGCCATGCATCCTTCAGAGGATTTCGATGCTCATAGGTTGCTAATTTTAAACTGATACACTTTCAGTTTTTAATAGTCCTTTTTACATTTTATTAGTATTTTCTAAATCTATGCAGCGATGAATCTCATATCATGACATCAGATAATTCCGAAGGAAAGCATATACAGCCTCCCCATATCAACAGTTTGTTCTGTTTTAAAATTGAAGATCAGAGAGGGCATGTACACAAATTCAATTGTGGTTTGTGCTCATCATTCTTTCATTCCTTTTTGTTTTTTTAGTGACAATGTACTGTATTATCAAGCTGAGCTTATTACTTTCTTGATCATGATCTGCAGTTTCAGAAAGTTTAGATGAGCTTGTATCTGCTGTGTCACAGAGATTAGGAATGGACCATGAAAATTTGAACATTAAGCTTCTGGTAAGAGGTGAATACTTATCTTGTAATAGCACATTATTTAGAACTACATCAAGATTTTCAAGATTGTGATGCAATTTATATGCAAGGAAAAATACTATCTTGTCTACTTTAGAACAAATATGCTTCTTAAATCTGAAGAAATTGTGATTTTTTCCCTTCCTAGTGTTTTCAGACTACCTTTATCTAGAAAAGGGTATAAAAAAGGATTGCTGAGTATTATTCAACGTTCCTTCAAGCACATAACAAGCCAACATTTGTCTTTTGCAGTGCTATGGATGGAATAAAGGATTTAGATGTATACAGTATAATTTTTACCTTAAATACTCAGTTGAATTACCCTTCGTGTTGAACAGTATGACGATGATGAAGGTGACAGAGTTGTCCTGGCTAATGACAGCGACCTTACTGCAGCAATTCAGCATGCCAAGTCAGCTGGGTGGAAGGTACTCCGTATATCTCTTCCTGTTTGCGTATGAATGAAGCAAAATCCCAGTGCAAAATTTCAGTCTCTTGCTTTCTCGTTCCAGGTTTTGAGACTGCATGCAGACAAGTCCGAAACCACGAGAGAATCCATAGTCTCGCCTGGGGATCCCTCACCGGCGCAGCGACGGTGGCACTCTCTCTGGTTCGGTGTTGCGGCTGGCGCGGTTGTGGTCGCCGGCGTCGGCGTAGTCGTCTACTTAAAGCGCTCGCAGCTCTGACTCGCTCAAACACACTGCTTATTGGAGAAACAGTGACCATTCGTTTTATTAAAAAATTTAATAAATTTTATATATTTTGATACAATTTGATATTTAAATTACAATTTAAAATTTATATATTCAAACAAAATTTTTAAATATAATAAATAATAAAAATTGACCTTAAAAATCGACGTCATTTTAAACCTGAGAGAGTTATTCGAGAAACAAATGACAAAGACATACTCGCAAGAAGGAAGCAAGACGGCTGCATACATTTCAAAGAAACATTTTTTTTCTCTTTACTGCAACAGGGTGTCTATAATAGGAGTAACAGCACTGGGTTGACAGGCTGTTTTGGAATGAGATTGAGAGAAAATTGCTTGTACTGTGTCGTGTTGCCCAGCCATAGAGTTTGTACGCGGCCATGGTAATTAAAAAAAAAGATCGACCAATATTTTATCCGAATCAAAATGCACGGCGCGTTTTCGGAAAAAGGGAAAAAAAAAATAAAAAGTGATGGCGACCCACGAAACAAGCTTTACAAAACCAATTAAAAACTAGTCGATTTTTATGGTTTGCGGTGAAACCAGTTCGATCTGGTTTACAAGATCAGTCGGTTTTCGGTTTAATAAATTTAAAAAAAATTAAAAATCTGAAAACCAGTTAAATCGGTCAATAAAACAAAAAACTGATAAAAAACCGTTCGAACCGATTTGATTTTCGAATTTGTCCAATTTTCACAGTTTACTATATTAATTTTTTCGATTTTCAAAAAAAATAATTAAACCGTCGAACTGCGGTTTTCGACCACTGACCGGTTCTGAAACCTTGCCCAAGAAGCGATGGGCCTGGGTTGAGCGGTCAAAGCCATGTTGCACAACATGAGCCCACAGTATTGCAAGAAATTACGGCTCTTGCCATTGATAGGCACGCAAACCCCTCCTGATCCCAAGTCTGTCGCGTAGTCAGCGAGCAGGTCTCTGTTACCCATTTCCTCTCGGTCCCCGTCGAGGACTCGAGCCCCAGCCAACCTCCGCCACCGAACTCCGGCACCAGACCGGCAGTATTTGCCTCCCTCGCCAAGACCGGCAGCCTGGTGAGGTTTCGCCTCCAGTACTCGCTCCCCAGATCGTGCTGCGACGCCGCCTCCCTGGGAACTCGGCTCTGGCCGACCAGTGACCCACTGGAGGTCGCCGCCGCCGCCCTTCTCCACCAAATCCGGCGGCCCTCCAGGTGCTTCAGGCGCGGATCTGGTCTATTGGCGTATGCTTTGTCCTTCCTCTCATATTTGCCTTTTTTCGGCATGAACCCATAGGATGACGTGTCCTAATCAAACACCGACATGTTCCTGTAATCCTGTACTGTACCCCGTGGGATTCGCGTTCCCCCAGCATAGTATAGGGACTTGTGGAATGATTTAAGAATGCATTCGTCTGTATACCTGCATAGCTGTCTGTCTATTCTAGTGGCGGTGCTACAAAACAAGTGACGCAGGTAACAAATGGTGAAGTAATTGCCTATCTGTAGAATGAGTTTTCCTATGTAATTCCCATGGGTTTCTACAGGAATCAAAGTAATTGGTATTGTTGATTGCTTAAATGGGATCAACCAATTGTTTTAACACAAGAGTTACTACTGAAACACAAAGGATAGCATGTGCAATTCATTCTAACCTTCCTCATTCATGGTTTCGGAGCCAACTGCTACCCTAACACTCACTAATAGCTCCAGCTCTACTGTGGGTTTGTAGAAGATCTGGAGCTGGAGGCCTGACAAACAGGGCCTCAATGTTTGCTCCTCAAGTTTTAAGAATACGATTACTTATCTCACCAATCAAACACTGCATGCCTCGGCTCTTGAGCCTTATCCCCGCTGTTTCATGTAATGTTATGTTAATTGTCTAATCACTTTTGCTCAAAAGAAAGGAAATGTCTGTATCGCTGGATTATAATATAACAGTTGTTTTAACTCCAATCTAATTGAAGGTGAAACTATTCAGAATCCATAAGATTTGGCTGCTAGTAGTGGATTGCTTTGTTATGTCTTAGAGATATACTTATTCTATAATTCATTGAAATGATGGTGTTATCCTTTGCTGTGACCTTGCAGAATGTATGTCATTTGAAAACACAGAGAATTATTTTGGGTTGAATCCTCTGTTGAAGTGTGCAGAGGGAATCTGTTTTGGAATCAGAATCTTTGCTGTCCTTTCAAGGAAAAAGAAATTGTGTCGGCTCGCTTCTTTTCTTTCTTGCTTTTGGCTGCTGAGTAACTCAGCCTCGCATATGACTTTGAACCCAAGGTCATACTAGCAAAGGTTTGATGGAACAAGCAACAGGTGGTAGTGGTCACGAACACATAATTGATATTCCAAGAGACAATGGTCCTGCTTCAATTTCTCACAGTCTTGATAGAGAGAACAATGAAGGCTTGAACCCAGCAGATAGGCCTTCAACCAGAACTTTAGTACCAGCCTTGCAGGCACCATCAGCTGTAGGTGCTGTATCTAATGCAGGGCATGCTTCTGGCACCAGGAGAAATGACAACTATGTTCGGCGGCATAGAAGCCCATTGAATTCTGGACTCTGGATATCAGTTGAAGTTATCGTGAATGTGAGCCAAATTGTAGCTGCCATTGTTGTGCTTTGTCTGTCAAGAAAGGAACGTCGACAAGCTCCTTTACTTGAATGGGTCATAGGCTATACTGTTGGTTGTTTTGCAACATTACCCCATCTTTATTGGCGCTACATACACCGTAACATTGTAAATGGTGAGAACAATACATCACATGCGCCTCAAGGGCCCACTAATAACAACTCAACAGAAGCCAATAATGCAGCAAGTGTTTCAGAACGTCGTAGAAATGCAGCACGAAACGCGGTGCTTGCTAACCCGAGGTACTTTCTTTGTTTCTTAATGAAAGTTCTCTATGTATTGCTACCAGGATATATAATAATCGAGTTCTTTGCATGCGGGTAATTTTTTGTATAATTTATGGTTGCAATTTGGTGCCCTGCTATTATCAAAAGTGAGCACAAACTGCATGGCCATTTCTGTTTACTTTTGCATCTTGCACCTACGTTGAAATGAAAGTGCACCTTCCTTTTGCAGGATTAATGCTCTGTTTGACCACTTCAAGATGGCATTGGATTGTTTTTTTGCTGTTTGGTTCGTTGTTGGAAATGTATGGATATTTGGTGGGCGTTCTTCTTCTGCTGATGCTCCCAACTTGTACAGGTATAAGATGAAAATTTTCCTTCTGTGGATGAGATATTGTCCCCTTTTCTTGTTGCTAACATTGCTTCCTGCCAGGTTGTGCATTGTGTTCCTCACTTTCAGCTGCATTGGGTATGCCATGCCTTTCATCCTCTGTGCAATGATATGCTGTTGCCTGCCCTGCATTATATCTTTCATGGGTTTTAGAGAAGATACAAACAATACAAGAGGGGCTACCTCAGAATCGATCAATTCTTTGCCTACATACAAATTCAAAACCAAGAAACGTCGTCACGGTTCAGGAAACGATGCTGAAGGTCAGGATGGAGGAATAGTTGCTGCAGGGACTGACAAGGAGCGGTCACTTTCTGCAGAAGACGCGGTACGTTTGTCCATTCTTTCTAGCTTACTTTTGGACAGTGAAGCAATGTTTTCCACTTGTTAATTGTTGTCATATGACCTGTATTGTAGGTTTGCTGCATTTGCCTTGCGAAGTATGCACACAATGATGAGCTTCGTGAACTTCCCTGTGCACATTGTTTCCATAAGGATTGTGTTGATAAATGGCTCAAGATCAATGCACTTTGTCCCTTGTGCAAATCTGAGATAACAGGCTCATCTGGCGCCTCAGATGCTCGCCACCTGGACCAGAATGCTATTCCGGTGCAAGAGATTGAGACGCATTAACTTGGACTGCTTCTGTGCAACTATGCAAGAACACATCTTGTACCGGTAACCTGATGTGAGTGCTATTCTGGTGCAGGAGCTTGAGATGCATTAGGTTGGGCAGCATCGGTGATACCACGTAAGAATACAGCTGTTTGTGGTTTCTGCTCACCAATTCGCCATGTATAAAGTAGAAGATTGATGTAAGGATTGTAGTTACCTCTACGGTCCTTTTTTTGTATCACTATTGTCTTGGAGAAGTTACAGCTTTTCTCGCTGTCACACAACAACGCCAAGCCAATACTATGGTTTTCCATCGAGTGTATTGCTCCTTGTGTTCTGGTTTGGATGACTATTTGCAGTTTGTAATGCAGAAGAGACAGGCCAGGTCTAGCTACTTGTACGATCCGTGAATTGCTACTAACCATGTTGCATTTTTATACGTAAAATAATCTGGTTGATGACTCGTTAAAAAAAAAATGGTTGCAAAGTACTCTACAAAGTTATGGGAGGAGCTTAATCTAGCTCGTTTTTTGCATCCTCGTTGACTAGTTTGCATTTGAAAGATGGTTGTACTACTACATGGCATAATCTGCTGTGTATGCTAATTTGCTCACAGATCACCGTGATGTACTCCCTCCGTTACTTCCTCCGTTTTTTTAAATTGATATTGTGGTTTGACTTTAAACTTTAATTTTGACTATTTATTTTATTTAAAAAATTATGATAAATTATATATATATATATTTTATAATTTGTTTTATCATCAAATATATTTGAAATATGATTTAAAATTTTATATATTTGAACTAAATTTTTAAATAAAATAAATAGTTAAAAAATTGAGATTTCAAATGAACGGTCATATCATTTTAAAAACGAAAAAACGGAAGTTCATTAAACAGGTAGACAAAAGGTTTCCCATGCGCTGCTCCTGCTCATGGTAGAGGATTCAGGTAAGACAAATGCCTGTGTTTTGCTGAACAGTTGGCTAGCCTACTCTGCAAGTCAAATCACTAGTACAGTTCGTGACTTTGTGTCAGTGGCAGATGAGGAAGAAAGATTTCATGCATGTATACTGCGGAACCATATCTTCTGCTGTAGTTCAACATATTCAGGCAATAAACAGTATTTGACATTAGGAGAGCTTGTAGATCGTTGAATTAAAATCCGATAGGCTAGGATGGATGCTACAGTAACACAACGTACAGTAAATCTGCGCATACAGTACGATCTTACTGTTTATTCACAGATCCATTACTGTTTTTGGTATTTACCCACTATTTCAGGTTCATGTATAGTCGCTTTCGGCAGCAATGCAGACAATTTTGATCCGTATATTGCACATAAATAGGACGGCAAGCCGGAAGAACCGAAGAGGATAGGAATAGGATTACTTCTACTATAGGAGTAGCTAGCAAGTTGCAACACGAACAAGAAGCACGGCGACTATATCGACGGCCCGGCTGCAGCGGAGGCGACGCGCGCCGTGGTACGTGCTCGTCTGCCATGCACGCGGCGCTGCGCGTGTGCTGCCCAGCCGTGGCGCACGTGTCACCATGACGTGCCCCTTCTTGTCGCCTATCAAAATCTGCCGGAAGCGGAACTCCCATCTCTCTCTGCAGCACAACTCAAGATCCCCTGCTCCTTTCTCACTCCTCACTCCTCAGCGAGAGGAAACCTGGCCGTCATCAATTCGATCCGTGCGAGGCGCCATGACGACGACTTGCCTCGGCTGGTACTAGCGGCTGGCCGACATGGTGGTTGTTTGGGGCTGCGGTTTCTGTGCGCGCGCTCTCCGGCGGCTGGTCCAGCTCCCCGCGCTGCTCTGCTGCGAGGCCATGGTCTGGTCGGTCACCTTCCTCGTCTTCCCCATCCGCATGCTCTTCGCCGTCGAGAGGGAGCGCAAGGTCTCCTAATTATTCAGTTTTTTCTTTATTAATTAATTCTTCTAATTAATTATTCAGATTGCTTGCTATTTACTAACTTGATCTCAGTCAGCTCATGATTTCAGTTGGTTTCAGTTGGGCAGGCTGATTGCGGAGATGCAGGAGCATATGGACGACCTTGTTTGGGAGAACAGGGACCTGGAGGAGAGGCTGCAGGCGGCGTTCAAGGAGCAGGATGCCATTGTCGCGGTTCTTGACGAGACGGAGGAGGAGAACGAGGACGCCTTTGCCAGGATCGACGCCCTCGAGACCCAGGTGATCCGTGTCCTGTCTCTCGGTGTTCGATTGGTATTTTTGACGCCACACTGTATGACGCCGAATTAACTGGAATTTGTTCCGCAGCTGAAGGCGCTCAAGCAAGAGAACTTGCGGCTGAACGAACACAAGGGTAAGGCCAAGTGGGACAAGGCGACGCCGGAAGAATCCTCCGACTCCGGGAACAAGAAGCGGCCGTGGGGGGAAGCCGCCGGCAGCAGAGCCAAAGGCCAAGGAGAGGAGCAGGACGCCTTGAAGCTCGTCGCTGACCCGTCGTGCCTGGCTCATCAGACGACCCCACCAATGGCCCGCGACACGGGCTGGGAGGATGTCCTCGCACTGCAACAGGCTAAGGCGGTGGCGCGGCGTCAGAGCTTGTTCAGCCTGTCCCTGTCGCTGGCGGTGGGCGCGGTGGCGTGGTCGGCCGACGCGCCGTGCCTGCCGCTGCTGGCGGGGCTCTTCGCCGTGGTCGGTGTGTCCATGCGCAGCGTGTCGCGGTCCTGCGTCGCGCTGCGGCGGGGCGGGCCGGCCGTCGACGCGGTCGCGCTGCTCAGCCTCAACTGGTTCCTCCTCGGCGTGCTCACATCGCCGATGCTGCCGGGCGTGGCGCGGGCCGTGGTTCCGCGCGCCGGTCTAGCCGCCGCGGCGCCGCCCTGACTTCTTCAAGCACGCTGATCGTTGGGTTGCCACGCCAACCGTGTTCCTGTTTTTCTGTAGTGTGCTGTGCAAGTGTGGAGTACGTACTGGTATACGGCTGTACTTTGACTTATATACGCTTGAGTTATGTCTCGACGACCAGACCCATGTGTCGGGCCGGTTGTGAGTTGGGCTGGGCCGTAAATAGGTTTGCGGGTTGGAAGGTAGCAGGCCCGTTATCCGAGGACGCTGGAGCATTGGAGATTGTTCTACGGAGGCGGAGCGCGGCGGCGTCGCGTGGTGAACTCGACCAGTCGACTCGACTCGATGTCCAGTATTCGTCCGCTGGAAAAGCCAAAAACTATCTCGCATACCACTGCCAGGTGGACCGCTGGGACCTATGGAACTATCGCTACGCTGGCAAAAACTTCCTTTGCTTGTGTGACTCCCAAGTAGATGTATCAGAAAAACTTTTTCCTAATTAACTTCATGTCATCGAGTAGTTAGTGGAGATAAGAATTTTACAGCGTGCATACAGATTGATATAAAAAGACCAAGAATAAAACTAGGCTTTCGTACAGGATGTCTTGACTTTGCTCCCCAAGCATATACCATTCATGCAAATATTGTGGTCACATTTTGCTGAGAAGGTTAGAGCCTTCTTTGAAACGCAAATTTTTTTTTATTTCTTACGTTTTTTTTGTGAAGTTGAACTGATTTTTGTAAAATTTTTATAAAAATTTGCGTTAGGAGGCCTAGTCCTAATCCTTAACTGCTAGTGTAAACTAAGTCGGAATGCCCTAATCCTTAACAGCTAGTGTAAACTAAGTCGGAATGCAATTGACCCTGGGCAGCAAGAACGAATGATCAAGGGCACAACATCTGGAACTGGCCGGTATCTATGACAAGCTTGGCATTCGGTACTGGTTGTGGAGGGACGCTGTTGAGAGAGGCTCTGACCGGTTGCCGTTCAGCAGCCAACTCGGAAGTGGATTTCTTCGCTTGTATCCTCCCATTCTTCAGGATACGGTGGCCAGAATCACTGGCGGAGCTCACATGATGTCTGGGTATTCACGTGAATACCTAGCATCAGTGTTAAAAAATCAACTACATGTGTGCATGCTTAATAGTTAATTGTTTAATACTCAGTTGCTGAAGGAATATACAGTGCAAAATGAGATGCAACAGTTTATTTCATGTTTTACTTTCTCAGACATAACACATTCTTCATGTAAAGAGATGCTTTCGTTAACCATAGATTTAAAACTTAGACATATAAAATCACATATTAAGTAAACATGGTGGTAGTGTAAATATTATTCACAATAGGGCTTAAGAGAAATATGATTTGTTCATGAGACCTAAAGCAACAATTGTTGAGAATTTTACTTGCATCACAAAACAATAGAAGGTTTATATTGACTGGTCTCTCATTTGTTGAGCTAAATTTTTTCATGAAAGTGAGAGATGATCGAAATTATGAAGCAATTCCAAACAGTGAACGAACATAGACCTAATCAATTTCTTTCATATTTTGTAGTTTTTGTTATTTAGTTGATACAACTATAGTACAAACATGATGAAACAAAATTTTGATGCGGGAATACCCGATCGTCAAATCCTAGCTCCGCCAATTGGCCAGAATCAGCCTGTAGATATATACATATGCACAGTTTATCTAGGTGTGCATTTCTGCGGCAGTTCATCGTTTGCTCCGGATTGCTAGATCTTGAAGTATTCTACAAAAGAAGGCTACTGGACAGGATGATGGTTCATACCATTGTGTAATCTAAAATGTACACTAGAGCAAGCATCATTGGAGAAAATTGTAATTGGAATCGATCATTTTTTTTTCTTTCACTCATGCAGAGCCTGCAAATGTTACTCTTTATGCATATAAATAATTATCTAAATGAACAGCAAGAGATATGTTCATCTGAGAAAGAAGTTTTTGTGTAGCAGCAGATTCCATTTTAGGGCTTGTTCAGTTACTCCTCAACCCACTGGGATTAGAGGGGGATTAAAATCATGTAAAGGAAACATGTTATTCATAAGGTTTATGTCACATTGCACACTCAAGCAGCAAGCATCAACTTATTCTCTTAAGTTTTCCTCATGATTACATCATCTAAAATTCTAGAAAGACACGACCACAGCTCCAACTCTGTCGCGGGGAATAAGGCGCAGCTCTGAACCATGTTTCAGAAACACATTGCCTGACGTGGAAAATACAGTAGTTAGTGTCAGGAAATCAAAAAACGAAGTGGCAACCAAATCATCATATGTTTCTGAACAAGGCAAATCACACCAAACACAGTACGGCATTGCAGTATCTGTGCAAAGCGCCTTCCATTGTATTTGTAAGAGTATATTAGATAATAAAGAATCGCAATATATCAAACTTGAAAACGATCATCTAGCCCAATTTACCCCTTAAACCGACTATGGCACAGCTAAAGACTACAGAAGGGTATAGAATCTTCCAAGTGTTCCATTGAATATTTTCAACGATACATTATATGATCACAATAACAAAATAACATTATTGATGTTCTGTAACCCCGAGAATGTAATGGACCGGGTAAGGAAAATATTTCTATGTGAATTTTCAGGTTTGAAAATTATCTAACAGAAAACTTTCTGTCAGCTACCACGATTTTTTCACATGCCAGGGAGAAAACTACAGATACAAAATAAAGACGAAACAAGTATCTGTGGAAGTGTTACCTGCACTCTGCTGAGGGTTGATGCCAACTCCATCTGCAAAGGAGACAATGAAGAATTAATTCAAGAAAGTATTTGTGTATGATCAGAAAGATGACATATGCAAACAAACTGATAACTTAGAGACTGTCACATGTTACAAGCTTGATGGTTAATACATTTGTAACCAAATAGTTATAATTTACTCTCTCCGGTTTTAAAATATTGGCACCGTTGACTTTTAAAAACAATTTTGACCATTCGTCTTATTCAAAAAATTTGTTCAAATGTGTAAAGTTTTGTTATTATTTGATTTATCATTAGTGAAATTTAAATCACGATCAATAATTTCAACATTTGAACAAATTTTTTGAATAAGACAAATGGTCAAAATTGATGTTAAAAGTCAACGACGTCAATAATTTAAAACCAGTGGGAGTACTACGTTACTAAGCATCCACAATCAAAAGAGCAGACATAAATCTGAAATCTATGGACACTTAGGACACAAATCACGTTGAAAACATCTCAGAGATGTCATGGCAAAACAGAAATCTATATGTGTTCTTGTGCCATAATAGATCAATATCTCAGGTATTAAATCTTTGTAACTGTAAGCATGGAATTGGACATGTTCGACGTAAGCCATCGAAAAAGAAATGATAAAGATATTACAATCCCAAAATTAGCTTGGCAAAGTTCCCCAAATAAATCAGTCATGTTCCTAAAATCTGGGCCGAAGTAAACATATAAACCCTGGGCATATAGATCTGAAAAAGTTTCGTGCAGCAGGTTTCATTCTCACACACAAGAAACCGAATTGCACAAACCTAAATCCCCCACTAATTTTCACATCTACAGACTAGAGCGCAATTTTCCACACTGCAGGCACATGCTGAATTATGAATCAAAAGTACATAATCATAATCTGCACGACCTAGTGGAAACAAGATCACGATCAGACGAGACGGGACAAATCTCATGGGAAGGACAATGATGGCGTACCGTTGGTGATGATGGCGCTGGTCTGGGGCGGGACCTTGAACTCCTCGGCGGCGAACTTGAGCACCGCGGTGAAGGGCGCCGCCTCGGGCACGCTGAACCTGCGGGAAAACAAAGCGGTCGGGTCGCCCCGGGTCAGGATCGGCAGAGGCAACCACGAAGCGATCGAGGGATCTGATCCGAGGGAGGGAGAGCGGGTACTCACACTTTGAAGGGGAGCTTAGGGTCGGAGGTGAGAATAATCTTAAACGACACCTTCCCTCCGCCTCCACCGCCGCCGCCCCCGGTCGCCGCTGCCGCCATGTTGGGCCGAGACGCTGAGAGCGAGTCGACAGGTGGCTCGGTGGCCTCGGCTCTGAATCGGTTAGAGAAGAGGAGAACGGATTCGCGTTGCCAAAGTCAGGGGTTGCGTTTTTCTGAGGCGAACACGCCTTATTCCGTGTTCCGCGTGTCTTTTCCACCATTTTATTTTATTTTTCTTTTCTACCAAAAAGTGCCTACTTCTGGTTATTTGCGAGAATATTTTCTGATTCTATTTTTTTATTCGCAGCATACAGCTGTAGCAAAGGTAGAATTTTTGACTTTTTTTCCCCATGTCTGTGAAAAGATTTTCCCCGTTAAAAAAAATGTCTGTGAAAAGAGAATTTGCAGTGATCATGCCTTTGCATCACTGGAACCAGACATTTAAGCATCTGGTAAATTCTGTCCCAGATCCCTCCAATTTCAACAAAATCTTCATTGTGTAAACTATGAATTCTATCCATACTTTCTCGGTAATCAGTATTACAAAGTTACAACCCAAAATTTCTGAAACAAGGAGCAATACCATTCTATGCTGATCTGGCAGGTACAAAAGACAGGAGTTAAATAAAAATAAAAAAAATTATAAAGAATAATAGAGGCTACAGAGTACATATTCTTAAGTTTTAGTTCCAGAATATCAGACTGCTCGTCACAACATCACAACCTGACTGCTCCTACGGAGAGATCTCAGGCAAAGCAGCCAGAAGGCTCACTTGATCGGCTATAGTGAATTGCAACAGGACTATTGTTCTCCCTTCATATAGATGGAATCTCCCCATCCTCCAAATTATCCCATAATAATGGGGACATGGTTTCAACCGGCTCATCACCGTTTATCATTTCAATGTCATAGCTGAAGAAATCATCAGTATCCATATCCCCAAAGAGTTCCGGGTAGTTATCCCTCATTTCTTGCTCAAAGCCCCAGTCTGGCACCTCAGGGAACAACAACCCATGGTTATTCTTGATGTCTAGTGGATAAACTTTTGTGCTCGATTTCCTTTTATGAGCTTCACGAGTTGCACTAGGACTCCGTTTGCTTTGTTCACTATACTCTTGCTGAGGACGGCTTACACCGTCAGATGTTACAATACTCATGGAGGACATCACTGAGGACTCTGTCTCTGTATCTATCTTACATAGACCTTCAGCTTCTCCAGGTTTTCCAGGATGTGACTTTCCATGGTCCTTCAGATCTATATCATGCATCTTTGATGCCAACCCAACACCCATAGTTTCCACCATGTTGGGTAGAGATTCTGGAGCCCCAGAGGTTGTAGTCAGCACCCTCGTGCTTAATGTCAGATCAACACCTGACCGAGCGGAAGAGTCTATAATGTTCTCCATCTTAGATTCACTCGCAATCTCAACTGGAGCAAGATTAGTGGGCTGTGAAGGTCCACTATCCTTGAGATCTATAATCTGAGTATCTGGTGCAAACTCACCTTCCTCTATTTCTTCCTCGTGAAACTCAGTACCTTCTACACCAGGGACATCTGTTGAGCTGTCAGGCCGTTTCTCATCCTTAGTAAGCCTGTTTAACATTTTCTCAACCTCAAAGTCAATATGGTCCAGTGGAAGAAAGACGTTGATAGTTGGGTACTCGACAATAAGGGTACCCCTCAGTTGTGGGCCCAAAGGCTCTTCTACATTGAGTTGGCGGTACGGCGACTCTGATTCCTACAGCAAGTTATAATGGAGCACTGTTTACGAAAATAATGTGGAGTAAATATCACTAATCAGGACATGCTGGTTTAATTAACATTACCTTGGCAGACTTTTGAATGAAAAGCTTCAGATCACGCAAATCTGTATTTCGATATTGTGTAAGCTGGTCTTTCCAAGGGCCAGGACTCAGGTGTTTCTCCAATAAAGAGAGCAAGGTTGCATGTTCATCTATTCTGAAAAAATAAGAATATCGGTTGATCACACATTTTTATGAACTTTCAGCTTCTGTAGCATCAAGTCCAAGCAAAAGAAAAATAAGAGCCCGAAAGTAAGAAAGAACAAAGACATCATTGAATATGTGATAGTAACAGAAAAAAAGAGAAAATATTTCAGACATTGCCAAAACTGGCAAGGCAAACAAGCATGATAATAGATTACCATAAACTTACTCATGGTCAGTTAGGACAATATCGGTTGAATTGAATCTCCACTCAAGTGTCCAGTATATGCAATTCTTCCTGCAAAGAGAGATGTGGATGTAATAATGTAAAGCAGGTTTCACATGACACAAGGTAGGAAAGCAAGAAAGAGAGTGGTACCACTTACATGGTTCACTAGATATATTATAACAGTTGAATGCTAGAATTACTAAGAAGGGTGGATTTTATTGAAACAAGTTTGCATCGCATACAGGCATTACGGGTAGATGCTATAAGAAAATTGTTAGGTCTACAAAACATAATGCACAACACCATTTGTTGTAAGTATATATGAGTTGCACTATGTAGCCCAAACGGAATTACAGAGCAAAATAACTTGAATGATATCTACATGATGGAAGAGACATGTCATCCAAGTCTCATTCCATGGTTTTGCTAGCCCTGCCAAAGTGCCAAGTGCCAAACAATGGACCGCTGCACAGCTGAACTAAGCCATGGCTGTTTTAATTTTTAAACCATCATATGAAATGGATATGATCATTTGAGCATTGTAGAACCAACTAGTTGAAATTCTCAAAGGAAAACAAACTACAATGGCCAATCAACGAGAACCTGCTGATCACATTGCTTTCCTGGTTCCCCTCCTACCAGTTCCTGTTATACGTACATCACCACGTCGAAGTGACAAGCAAGAAAGAAGTGAAACAAACCTGTGGTTGTGTCGGGAACGGTTCTCCTCTCTCCGCGCCATGCCCCTGGGAAGGAAGTAGAGCCTGATACCCCGGCGGTGCGCCGCCTTGCGGAGGAAAAACAGCCAAGTCGGCAGCTGGGCTCCCCCAGGGCCCCCGTAGTTGCGGCCGAAGCCGGCGATGAGCCTGTGCGCCGACTCCCTGGCCTGGTTGGTCTCCTCCAGAAAGTTGTAATCTTTTTTTTATTTCATACAGAAATAGAAAATGATAGCAGTTTCAGCATATGCGGTCGATCGATTAACGAAACGAGAGGGGAAAAAAGAGGTCGGGTGGTTACCGGAGAGGAGCTGGTTGTCGTCGAAGCGGGCGAGCGGAACAGGGTCAGTGCGGGGGCGCTTGCCGGTGCAGGCGGTGCGGCGCTTGTGGGCCTGGACGCAGGGGAGGCTGCAGGTGAGGCGGGCGCAGCCGGGGCACCGGTACTTCCATGGATGCTCCCCGCACTCCTCGCAAGGGGAGCCCTTCTTGCCGCCGCCGCCGGAGCTGGAGCTGACGTTGGGGTCCACGATATTCGCCTCCGCGCCACGCTCCTCCCGATCGTCCTCCATTCCGAACGGGGCTGGAGGGGAGTTTGCGGCGCGGCGCGGTGATTTATGCTAGGGTTTAGAAGGGGGTTTAGCTTGGCTTCGCGGCGGCGGCGCGGGCAGCGTCTGTTTCGGTAGCTGTCCGGGGAAGAGCGCGAACATTACCGTATTTTTTTTTTTATTAAATTTTACAGACATATAACTATTTATACTATTATAACACAAAACTACAATTTTTATGATTTATTTCAAAAAACTACGATTATTTTAATATTATGTATAAAAAACTACAACTTTGTCGATCACACTAATTTCACATGAACTAGTCTTACATGTCATCAAACACATAAAAACTTATAGTTATGTGAAATAAATTATAAAAGTTATAATTTTATATTACAAATAGTATAAATAGTTGTAGATCGTGAAATTTACTCTTTTTTATTTATAAGGACAGCCGCCGACCTGCCGCGGCGAAAAGCGATCCAAAATGACCAGCAAGAGATTGGGCCGAAGATGAGTCTGCACTGTTCCTTCACGCATTACGCAGGAGTAATTCGGCTGACACCATCCTAGACGGAGCCATCATCAAAATATCATTAGGGGGCGTTTGAATTTTTGAAATTAAATTCATTCTAATAATTATAATTTAAATATAAATTAATTAAATTAATATAATTATATAAAAAATATATTTGTATATTTATTGTTAAGCATGAAAAAACATATTTATATATTGCATTTCTATCATAAAAAAGTGAGTTAAAAAATGTGGTATAAATTGAAAAATAGAATTATAACATAATAATTTATAAAATCTATTTTCATCTCACGTGCTATAAATTTGAGATAAATTTATTTGTAAACTTTGAAAAGTTGTAAAATATCCAAACAGCCCCTAAGTAAAAAAAATCACAAGGAGAGATGCCTAAACCTCCTTTCGACCATAGATTTTTTTTTCTATTTCCAGCATTTTCACTATAAAATTAAATTAATTTTTATATAATTTGCATAAAATTTCAGCATTCCAAAAGCCCATTATCGGGACAGAAAACAATGGACCAGAGCGTAAGCCGAATTCTAGCCATGTTGTCAACTTCAAAAAACGCACATCTAGTTGCCAAAAATTAACCCCAATAGGGTATAGGCCATCTCTCAGGAGTCAATTGCAATTCAAAGCAGCTTTGATAGTGTAGCACATGCATACGCACATACGAGAAATTCAGAGCAATCAGATTCAAGAAGACATACGTGAATAAATGACAACTTGCAGCCTACGAACAGCAGCGGTGTTCATCTAACCAAAAAAAAAAGGAAAATTACGCTCCATGTCTCCAAGAACAGACTAGAACTTTAATAAACAAAATCTCATTGTTCTCATAATTCAATGATCAACAGAGAATATGACCCTTGCGTGTCCATCTGAAAAGCTGTTGACCGATTAAAGCATCACTCCATGGAAGATCCTCCAGCTCCAAAAGCGCCGCCACCACCACGGCCAAAGCCAGGCCTGCTACCCTGAGCAACCAAACAATCAAGGCATTCAGTTAACAGCTATCAAGTGAATCTATGTTAAAATTACATGGAATTTAACTTCAATACTAAAGGCTGTGCAGTAGCAAAGAAAAAAAAGGCTTGACAAAAATATTTAACAAACCACAGCAGCTTACTGCAATTCTGAAAAATTAGTTTCACATTTGTAAAATCGATTTCAGCAAAAAATTAAGCCAGGTTTAGAAGAACTAAGTATAGGAGGAATACACCAACAAAAAAGTCCATCTCTATACCATGGCATCACAATGGACGAAAATAAAGCATTTATACGTATGAGGCAAAAAAAAACCCATATGGACCAGATATTAAGATACCACATAAGCAACTCATGTACCATGATCACACCACATGACTAAACAATCCTCGACAAGTGACAAAAATCACTGCAGCTCTTACCCTGAAAGATGGTTGGAACTCTGCGGGAGCACCACCTTTCTCACCAGCAAAATCACCAGGAGCACCACGCGGGCCACCCCTGTAACCATCCCTGTCCCCAAACCTTGGTCTATCACCCTCAAAACGAGGCGGGCCTCTGCTAAGTGAATCAGACATGTCAGTAACCAAGAGCTAACCACTAGAATGATTATTATGGCAATCATGAAAATACATAATGATAAAAAAGTAATAGAGCAGAGGTTGATTAGTCAGAAAAATGCATACTGGTTTGAATTTTATTTCTTGATGTAGCAGAAAACTATGACTGAACATCTGGTTAGATAAATTAAGTATGCAAGGGGAATGTAAACAATGTAGATGTCATTATTAGTATAAACTGAAAGCATAAAAGCTATCTTAAAACCGCATTCCAGCCAAAATTATGAAATACTACCTCCGTTCCAAAATATAAGCATTTCTAGGTTTGGATAAGGTCAAATTCTTTTAACTTTTACTTAATAATATTTAAAAAATTATATAACTTTTAATATAAAAATCTATTTTTTTATGAAAGCTTATGTCATGATTAGGGTTCACAAAACCGTGGTAAACCACTCGGTTTTCGTGGTTTTCGACCTTACCGCTGCGGTCCGGTTTCACCGGACGACCGGTTTTCGTTTTAAAAATTTTAAAAAATTTGAAAATTTTCGAAATACTGAACACCGATAAAACCGCTCGGCTTACCGTTAAAACCGGTGGGTTTCAAATTTTGAAATCTAAAACCGAAGAAACCGGTTGGCTAACCGTTGAAACCGAACAGTTTACTGTAGCAGTTCGTTCAAATTTTGAATTTTCGATTTGAAACAGTTTCACGGTTTTCGTCAAACCGGTCCCGACCGGTTTTAGCGGTTCAAACGAAATCATAAACCCTGGTCATGATTAATCCAAAAAATATAATTTTTATATGATAAAATATTATTGATTCAATATTATTAATGGTCAAAGTGAAACTTTGATTAAACCTAAAAATGCTTATATTTTGGAACGGAGGGAGTAGGTTTTACCTTGGTTTCACTTAATTGTTTTGAACAACGGAAGACTAGTAAAATGAGATCATTGTTGAATCTCTATCTAGTCCTGATAACTAACCAACTTGCACTACTGGCTGTCAAAGCTATTAAGATACAATTAAAACGAGTGAACTGCAACTAAGATGCACATGTAGCTGATGAGCACAAATCAAACATAAACAGGATATTCTCACCTGGGGCGGTCACCCGGTGGGCCAGAGCCGAAGGGACGGGACGGGGGCTTGTTGGACTTCTTGAGGGTGTTAGGCACGACCTCAGATGGCAGGTTGAGGAAGGTGCGGAGGTGCTCAATGCCGTCGTTGGTCAGGTACCAGTAGTAGTGTTGCCAGGAGAAGGTTTCTCTGACATACTCCTTTGACTTGAAGCTCTGCATGAGCTTGATCACCTCCAAGTTAGGTACATCGAGATTTGGGTGCTTGGCCAGGTTGTAGTCCTTCTTGGCGAACAAGACCCCCTCTGCACACATTAACCCAAATACGTTACAGATATCCAACACAGATAACAAGGATCAGAGTCTAGTGCGCGAGTAGTACTGACTAGAATTGTATCATATAATGAGATAAGATTATATGCGATGAAAATTGAAACCTAAGTCTGAAACAGCCAGTTGCAGAAGAATTGTAAATCAGCAGGTCCACATAACGCGACTGCGACGCCATAAAGCCTACCGTCCAGCACTAAGATGAAACTGAATGCAAAGGAAGAAGAACGACAGGAACAGGTATGCAGGTCGCGATCGCATTGCTCATAATGTAAATGAGCGGAGGACGCAGATGTAAACACGTGGGGGGGGGGGGGGGGGGGGGGGGAAA
>BCLF01000034.1:202479-216370 GCA_001602275.1 Zoysia japonica | reverse complement strand
CAGTATGGCTTCTTTGGGACGAAAATGACTCCATCGTTTCCCTTGGTTTGTGCCATAGCTCTTTGATGCAGGTTGCTCATGACAAGTCAACAGCACTGATTTAAATATAGTCATCAGCTAGCAACACCACAAAGTGGTTGGCAATCCATTTTCTGTACATACTGGATTGAAAATGAAATGGCAACACCTCAATTATAAGGGAACACTCTCACATGGGTCACGTGGAAGGTTGTTTAGTTGCAGATGGCAAAGAGCGATCAGTGTCGCTGTAGTGTCATAGTCAATTGTACTACATACTGTTATGTAATATAGAAGTCCGTTAGAAGCATGTAACTCATGTTGTTTAGAGAGGTGGGGGCTAGCTTATAACTCATGTTGTTCCAACCATAGCATATCCGGGTTAACAATTTTACACGAAACGAGGATGAAAAAAAGTAAGAGAGGTGCTATGCATGAACCCGCGTGTCTATTTTACGTGGGAGCTAAATGTTAAGTAGATTTTAAACGTGGGGCGTTACATGTTATATTACGTGCTAGGCACCCAAAACGAATAAATCAGGTAAAAATACGAAATCACAACCCATGAATAAAAATAGTTGTCGAATCACACATGTACGTATGAACAATAACACACATGGTGGCATTATTATTGTGTGAAACAAAACCACAAAAAATACATACTAAGTACATTTGATTAAAGAACAAGTCCGGATCCCTTAAATTTCTCTTCAACAATGCGTCCAACATCCTCCCTTTCTCTTGCGTTATGTGATTTGTCCAATCCCCCACCTTCCCTTTCCTGAAGAACGCCGATCTCTCCAGGACTATGTTCCCCCTTCTAGCCATTTCCTCATTCTGATTCTTCTGAACACTACTAAGATTCTCGAAGCTACAGAACTTCACCACCACTTCAGGGACTCCATCCTCGTGTTCTTTGTCACTGAATGGGACACCGAGGAATTTAGCAAGCAAAATGACATACTTTGTTGGTTCTAGTATCATGTCCTCATACTTCATAAAAAGAACCCTATCAGGTGTTGCAGTGTGCTCCCTCCAGTACTCGAGAATATGATTCCAAAATGGCCCAAATGCCGAGACACCCTCACAGAACATGTTGAATGCAACCTCCAAGTCAATCTTAGATTTAGTAGAAATTCTGTTCTCAAAATGCCACCGAGACACAAACATATCTTTTGGCTCTCGACATATATACACGATACGGCAACCAGAGTCAACCAAGGACTGTGGCCACAAAGAAAAGGGTATATGAGTCGAGAGAAGCCTCGGGGACGAGAGTGCCTCTATATGGGTGAGGTTACCATGATGATTCGTCCTGATGGCTGGAACAAGCTTATGCGGATGGTGGGAGAGGAGCGGGTGGTTGCCAAAGCCATACCGGAGGCGGTTGGTGATTGTGAAGGCGAGGGCTTTAAGCCATGTGGTTCCACTCTTAGGATTCGAAACGAGGATGACATCATCAGGGCGAGCTTTGAAGTTATTCTCAAGGAGCATGATGGTCTCAAGGAAGTGCGGACGGAACCAGTAGTTCTTATACAAGACTAGAGGCTCCGACCACCCCTCTCTTGTCGGAAGCTTGGATAGAAGATCATCAGTTTGGCTTCTTTGATCAGATGAAACAACTTCATTACTTTCTTGGATTTGCGCCATATGTAGCTTTGCTGCAGGCTACGACTTTTTGGATTTGGGCAGGCTGTGGAGGATTGAGCTGCTCTGGTTGATGGTGAGTAAAGGTCTGAACACCACTGATCTTTATAGAAGAGACATCATTACATTGATAGTGCAAGAAGTACTGGTGGTTAGTTGGCAATCCCTTTTCGATCTTACATGGTAGATGAAATGCCACCATCTTGATTATAAGGGAACACACAAACATTCACATGTGAAGTTTTTCTAGTCATGCCTCCTTCTACAAATAAGAAGTTACACAATATTACTGCTCCAGGATATAGAATCCTAATGTAACTATTACTGCTCTAGGATACTCCTAATTACTCCCTCTGATTTTAAAATATTGACACCGTTGAATTTTTATATCAACTTTGACCATTTGTTTTATTCTAAAAAAATAATTCAAACATGTAAAATTTTATTATTATTTGCTTTATTATTGATAGAATTTAAATCACAACTAATAATTTTACACATTGGAGTAAACTTTTTGAATAAAATGAATGGTCAAAGTTTATATTGAAAGTCAACGGTGTCAATAATTTAAAACATTTAAAACCGAAGGGAGTAACTAGTACACGGACGGTCTGAAAGAATCAAGACACCGTACGGTGTGTAGTACAGTATCAAGTAGAGATAAAAGAAAATCACGCCAGTGGCATTGTTAAAGAAAAATAAAAATTCAGACTTTCACATCGATCAAGGATGTTTAATTTTCTGAGACCCAGGCTTTATTTGGCTCAATTAATTTAAACATCCTGTCAAATCTTTGAAGAAGAAAATTAAAAGAAGGTAAGGATTTTTGCTGCAATCATTTGTGCTGGCCTCGATCGTGTTTTGTGGTAGCCGGTAGGGTGTGGATCTCATCGGATATGCATCATATATAGTGAAAGGTACGTACGTTTTAGATCTGCAGACTGATTGAGCTGCGGCTTAATTTGGGCGATGCATGGGACATCAGAATAAAAAAACAACCACGTGTTTCTATAAACTATATATGTATAGTCTAGAGTGGGTGGTTGGCAAACATATTGTTCAAAATGGTAGATGAAATGGCACCATCGTGCAATTAATCAAGGGGACACAATGTGGATCATCTGAATTTTTATTAATGAAATACTCCCTCCGTTTTTTTCTTGTCGTTAAGACAAGCCAACCAGTGCAAATTTGCACTCAAATATCTGTCCTAATGACAACAAAAACAGAACAGAGGAGTATATGCATGATTCCATCTTATTTATTTTATTTGTCTTCATTTTATCTTCACGAACACCGATCTAGTGAAAAGATCCAAATTGAACAACCAAGAGTCCAAAGAAAAACAAATACCAGTGCAATCAAAATGAAATGAAAACAGTACGAAATCATAGTCCATGGATACAAACCACACACATGGTGACGATATTATTGGTGTCAAACAAAAATACATAATAGGAAATAATACATCCATTTGATTAAAGAACAAGTCCGGATCCCTTCAGTTTCTCTTCAACAATGCAATCCAACTTCCTCCCCATCTCTTGAGTAATGTGATTTGTCCAATCCCCCACCTCCCCTTTCCTGAAGAACACTGACCTCTCGACGACCTTGTTCCCCCTTCTAGCCACTTCTCCAATCTGATTCGTCTTAAGACTGCTAAGATTCTGGAAGCTACACAACCTCACCACCGCTTCAGGAACTCCATCCTCATGCTCTTTGTCACTAAACGGGACGCCAAGGAATTTAGCGATTGAAACAACATACTTTGCTGGTTCTAACATCATATCTTCGTACTTGATGAAAAGAACCCTGTCAGGTGTTGCAACATGCTCTCTCCAGTACTCAAGATTATGATTCCAAAATGGCCCATATGGTGAGAAACCCTCACAGAACATGTTGAATGCACCCTCCATATCGGTCTTGTGTTCAATAGAAATCTTGTTCTCAAAGTGCCACCGAGACACAAAAACATCCTTTGGCTCTCGACAAATGTACACGATACGACAACCAGAGGCAACCAATGACTCTGGCAATACAGAAAAGGGCATATGAGTGAATAGAAGCCTCGGGGATGAGAGTGCCTCTATACGGTCGATGTGTGTGTCGTGTTTGTAGATCTCGATGAATGGAACAAGCTCTTGTGGATGGTGGGACAGGAGCGGGTGGTTTTCAAAGCCATACCGAGAGCGGTTGGTGATTGTGAATGCGAGGGCTTTAAGCCATGTGGTTCCACTCTTTGGATTCGAAACAAGGATGATATCGTCAGGGCGAGATTTGAAGCTACTTTGGAGGCGTATGATGTTCTCGACAAAATGTGGACGGAACCAGTAGTTCTTGTATAAAACTAGAGGATCCGACCAGCACCCCTCTCTTGTTGGAAGCTTGGATAGAAGACCATCATCGCATTTATGGCTTCTTTGAGATGAATCAACTTCATCGTTTCTCTTGGTTTGTGCCATAGCTCTTTGATGTAGGCTGCTATGCAGGTTGATGACGAGTAAAGAGGTCTACATGCCACTGGTTTATATATAGTCATTAGCAGCAACAACAAAGGTGGTTGGCAATTCATTTTCTGTACCTACAGTGGATGAAAATGAAATGGCACCCCATCAATTATAAAGGAACACTCAGCACATCACTTGTAGAGTTGTTTAGTAGCACATGGTAAAAAGCAATCAGCATCAATGTAGTGTTAGAATTGGTCATACTTTTTGTATTATTATAATCATATCAGCAGTACAAGCTTGAAGCTTGATCTAGCATATCTCCGTCTCACATCGCAAGGGAGGGAGGGAGCATGCAGCCATGAGACTACCGTGGCATCGGAGGGGAACGCTAGGGCGAGGCAGCCACCAGCGGTACGGTGGTGCTGACCGGGCAAGTCGTTTGACTTCTACACGCAGAGTTTATTTTATTGTGTGGTGAGCGGATTTTTTCACCTCCACCTCACATCACATACCACCCAGGAGCCGTTGGATCCATAGATAAATAGCTAAGATTGACCATTATTTTTTTTCAAAGGAACCTATTTGTAACCTTATTTATTATCCATTCACATTTACCCAACATAACTCCCTCCTCATTTTACATGTACACTTGTGCGGAGCCTTGTGCGCGACGCCGTCTACAGGAACATTAGCCTCCTCTCCCTCTGTGTTGCTGGACGGCTCAAATAATTGTCAGATGTGCAATAAACGGAACACATCCACAGAAGCAAGCTTGATGCATGCTGATCGCGCAAACGTGAGGAGTTTCATCTTCGATTTTGAGCCGTGTACCCATGAGATATTGTGTGGAATTTATGGCTTTATCTAAATGCCTATCAACATATTAGATGATATCAGTTTGAAATCATAGTCCACGGAAAAGAAAAGCAGTTGTCAAATCGCCGAGCAGGTATGTATGAACAATAACATACAGGGTGCCCATTGAGCAGTGACAACTATAGCCCAGGCTCTGAGGGAATGGTATCGTCAGACGAGCTCAGACGGACAAGCGTGTCTGCGGGTGATGACAAGCAGGGGCCAGCTGAGCAATTCACTGTGGATCACTGCTTGCAACAAATCCATGCTGTGAAATGTTAGATCGACGGGCGCTTGTCAGATCACAGAGCGTCAGACGATCCTCTTCCGGCTCTGAGGTGTTCAAAGTTATTTATCTCGGGTTTCTTGATGTCAACAATCGACATAGTGACGAGGCGCATGCGAGTAGCTACTACATGTCGCTTGTAGCCTTATATGTATGTGTACCTTTCTGTTATACACTATATTAGCACTGCCTATAGTAGGTGTTGTGCTATGTACATTCCTTTGGTTTATATGATTTTTTACCAACCAGCGTCAAAAATTAAAAAAACAGAGAAAGTACAAATTCCAGGTTGTTTATTGCTGCAAAACGAAAACACAGGCCAAAACACATGCCGTGAAAAGAAGCCTCGGAGACGAAAGTGCCTCTATATGATCGATGTGTGTATCGCGATGGTAGACCTCAATGAGTGGAACAAGCTCTTGCGGATAGTGGGACAGGAGCCGGTGGTTTTCAAAGCCATACCGTAAGCGGTTGGCGATTGTAAAGGCGATGGCTTTAAGCCGTGTGGTTCCACTCTTAGGATTTGAAACAAGGATATGATGTCATCAGGGCGAGCTTTGAAGCTACTCTGGAGACGCATGATGTTCTCGATAAACTATGGATGGAGCCAGTAATTTTTTATAACACTAGAGGCTCCGACCAGCCCTCTCTTATTGGAAGCTTGGATAGATGACCATCAGTATGGCTTCTTTGGGATGAAAATGACTCCATTGTTTCCCTTGGTTTGTGCCATAGCTCTTTGATGCAGGTTGCTCATGACAAGTCAACAGCACTGATATAAATATAGTCATCAGCTAGCAACACCACAAAGTGGTTGGCAATCCATTTTCTGTACATACTGGATTGAAAATGAAATGGCAACACCTCAATTATAAGGGAACACTCTCACATGGGTCTCGTGGAAGGTTGTTTAGTTGCAGATGGCAAAGAGCGATCAGTGTCGCTGTAGTGTCATAGTCAATTGTACTACATACTGTTATGTAATATAGAAGTCCGTTAGAAGCATGTAACTCATGTTGTTTAGAGAGGTGGAGGCTAGCTTATAACTCATGTTGTTCTAACCATACCATATCCGGGTTAACAATTTTACACGAAGCGAGGATGAAAAAAGTAAGAGAGGTGCTATGCATGAACCCGCGTGTCTATTTTACGTGGGAGCTGAATGTTAAGTAGATTTTAAACATGGGGCGTTACATGTTATATTATGTGCTATGCACCCAAAACGAACAAATCACGTAAAAATATGAAATCACAACCCATGAATAAAAATAGTTGTCGAATCACACATGTACGTATGAACAATAACACACATGGTGGCATTATTATTGCGTGAAACAAAACCACAAAAAATACATACTAAGTACATTTGATTAAAGAACAAGTCCGGATCCCTTAAATTTCTCTTCAACAATGCGATCCAACATCCTCCCGATCTCTTGCGTTATGTGATTTGTCCAATCCCCCACCTTCCCTTTCCTGAAGAACGCCGATCTCCCCAGGACTATGTTGCCCCTTCTAGTCATTTCCTCATTCTGATTCTTCTGAAGACTACTAAGATTCTCGAAGCTACAGAACTTCACCACCACTTCAGGGACCCCATCCTCGTGCTCTCTGTCACTGAATGGGACACCGAGGAATTTAGCAAGCAAAATGACATACTTTGTTGGTTCTAGCATCATGTCCTCATACTTCATAAAAAGAACCCTGTCAGGTGTTGCAACGTGCTCTCTCCAATACTCGAGAATATGATTCTAAAATGGCCCAAATGCCGAGACACCCTCACAGAACATGTTGAATGCAACCTCCAAGTCAATCTTAGATTTAGTAGAAATTCTATTCTCAAAATGCCACCGAGACACAAACATATCTTTTGGCTCTCGACATATATACACAATATGGCAACCGGAGTCAACCAAGGACTGTGGCCACAAATAAAAGGGTATGTGAGTCGAGAGAAGCCTCGGCGGGGGAAAAGAGTGCCTCTATATGGGTGAGGTTACCGTGATGGTTTGTCTTGATGGCTGGAACAGGCTCATGTGGATGGTGGGAGAGGAGCGGGTTGTTGCTGAAGCCATACCGGGGGCGGTTGGTGATTGTGAAGGCGAGGCAGCCGTTAGATCCATAGATAAATGGCTGAGATTGATCGTTATTTTTTTTTCAGAGGAGCTCGTTTGTAAACTCATTTGTCATCCACTCACATTTCTCCAACATAACTCCCACCTCATTTTACATTTACTTTTGTGCGGAGGCTTGTGCGCAACGCAAGGACGTCAGCCTCTTCCGCCTCCGTGCTGCTGGACGGCTCAAATAATTGACAGATGTGCAATAAACGTAACACATCCACAGAAGCAAGCTTGATGCTGAACGCACAAATGTGAGGAGTTTCTTCTTCGATTATGAGCTGTGTACCTGTGAGATGTTGCGTGGAATTTATGGCTTTATCTAAATGCCTGTCAACATATCAGATGATATCAGTTTGAAATCAGTCCATGGAAAAGAAAACCAGTTGTCAAATCGCTGAGCAGGTTATGAACAATAACATACAGGATGGCCATTGAGCACTGACAACTGTAACCCAGGCTCTGAGGCATTCAAAGTTATTTATTCCGGGATTTCTTGATGTCAACAACTGACATTTCTTTGGTTTATATAAATTTTTACGAAGCAGCGTTAAAAATTAAAAAAAAGAAGAGAAAGTACATATTCCAGGTTGTTTATTGCTGCAAAACGAAAACACATGTCAAAACACAACAGAAATTAAAAAGAAATAAATGTGACCCATCAGAAAACAAGTCCAGATCCCTTCAGTCTCACTAGAACAATGTGATCCAACTTCCTCCCCATCTCTTGACTCATGTGATTTGCCCAATCCCTCACCTTCCCGCTCCTGAAGAACGCTGACCTCTTGAGAACCATGTTGTCCTTCTTAGATATTTCTCCTATCTTATTGGTTTCCAAGCTGCTAAGATTCTCAAAACTGCACAGCTTCACCACTTGTGCAGGAACCATGTCTTCTTGCTCTCTGTCACTAAACGGGACACCAAAGAATTCAGCAAGCCTTATTACATGCTTCACCGGATCTGCTTTCATGTCGTCATACTTCATGAAAAGAACCTTATCAGGTTTTGCGATGCTTTCTCGCCAATACTCAAGACAGTGATCCCAAAATGGCCCATTTTCTGAGAAACCCTCACAGAACATGTTGAATGCAACTTTCAAGTCAATCTTATTACTATTTCCAGTGAGAATCTTATTCTCGAAGTGCCACCGAGACACAAATACATCCTTAGGCTCTCGACAGAGATACACTATATGACAGGAAGAGCTAGCTAAGGACTCTGGAAACAGTGAAAGGGGCATATGGGTGGCGAGAAGTCTTGGGGATGGGAGTTCCTCAAGATGGGTGAGGTCCTTGTTACCCAAAAGAATCTCAATGAACGGAACAACTTGTTGGGGGGTGATTGAAGAGGAGAGGGTGATGATCAAAAGCATACTGGAAGCGGTTGATGATTGTGAAAGCTAGTGCTTTAAGCCATGTGGTTCCACACTTGGGATTGGAAACAAGTATGATGTCGTCTGAGCGAGCTTTGAAGCTATTTTTGAGGAGCATGATGTTCTCAAGGATGTGCGGGCGGAACCAATAGTTCTTGTATAAAACTAGAGGAGGCCCCGACCACCCCTCTCTTGTTGGAAGCTTGGATAAGAGATCATCAGGCTGCAGGCTTCTTTGGGATGAAATGGTTTCGCTTTCCTTGGTTTCTGCCATATACGTAACTTAATTTGTCAAGTTTGGAATAGCGCTAGGGTAGGGTGTGGATTGATCTTCATATATAGTAGTAGAGTCGAGATGAGGTCGTTGGCATGCATAATTGCATATCGTTCAAAATGGGACCAAGTAGATGAAATGGCACCATCACGCAATTACTCCATTTAATGGGACACAATGCGGATCATCCGGATCTCTGAAAAATGAAGAAAAATATAGGAGTACAGTCATCAGGTAGCTTACCTTGGAGGTAGGTAGGCCTCTTCCGTCTTTCCGACCCATGCGCTCACGTCGAGAGGAACACGGAGCCCTTCGACCAGGACCTCTTCACCAACGCCGCCACCAGGCCCCTCGTCACCAAGTTCGCGCGCAGCCAGAAGGCCTTCTTCGACCAGTTCAAGTTGTCCATGGTGAAGAGGGGGCAGGTCAAGGTGCTCACCGGCTCGCACAGGGGCAGATCCGCAGAAACTGCTCCCCGCGCAATCCTGACGCAGCCCTGATGCCATAGTACGTCGTCCTCCTCGAGGACGCCCTCAACCTGTTCTAGAGGGAACTGGGTCTGCATCTTGCGAGTAATAACTACAGTACGTAGCTACTAGAATGTTTGTGTTGACAGATGGCCATGACATGAGATCGATCAAAATCTGGTGTAATGCTGCAAACTAAATACTCCAACTAATCCTGTTCCATGGAGTAATTTCGTTTTTTCGACAATATAAAAGCACTGATCACAGACATCATAAACACAAGGAAAACTAACAGATGGGTACCTCGATCCTCGTATAACAATTCACTCCTTTGTTTCAGCGTAGCACAGCACGTAGTAAACAGATACATGTCGGAGGAACTTGAAGAAGCCTACGGAGTAGTGCACAACGGCTATGTCAGGAACACCAACACGAAAAGAATAATGAACAGAACAACCAGGAACACGATCAACAGAATCTGCGCCTTAATGCCTGCCTTCTTCATGACCATGGCCACCTTTTTCTGCACCACAAACAAATTGCTGTCAGCCGGGCTTCTTTACTTTGTAGTTAAATTATTGGAGAGAAGTAAGGATACGCAAACTGGTTACCGAAACGACAAAAGAACTAGTAACAAACCTGCACAAAGTCAAGTCTGTTCGAAGTAGTCTCCATCTCAAAGCTTAGATCATTTATGATCCTTTCCTGTAAAACGTCATACATATTTGTTACTAACAATACCAGGAGGAAACCACCTGCACTCCTTTTAAAGGAGCTACACTTCCAGCACATCTTATCAACTCTGAATTTTCTCAAAAGCAGTCACCTGACTAGACAGCTCGTCGTGGATGGTTAGCCCTACATTGCCAATTCTTTGGACACTTTCACTGAGTTCATCAAGTTCGTCATCCTGCTGCCTGAAATGAGAAAAGGAAACAGTGCAGAATATAAAGCAATGTAAAACATTTGAATTTCACATAAGATACAATAGAAAATAAATAACTAGGCTACCAAGTTTGATCAATGTTTGCAATTCTGAAGTCTTTTGACTACTGAGGAAAAGGAAATATAAGAATTTACAAGGTTGCAATGGATAGCCAACTACCGTGGTACATGTATGCCTTACTTGACAAAAAATAAAAAAAATGAAATGATAAAGCTGAAAGTGTTGTAAAGATGCTTAGAAGGGTCAGTAAATATTACAGCCCAAAGGAAAAGTCTGTATCGATATAAATCATGTAAAATTCTCATGGTTATCATAGCAACAATATAGAAACATATTGGCTCGTATCTTCAAGTATAATCATTATCTGGAACTATTACATCTTCTGGCAACTGAAACAAATGGCAAGGGATAGCTTGAATACAACCACTACCAGAAAACGATATTATCGTGACGGCCAATATATTTCGTGAAGGGGATAAACAAAACCTCATGAAAATCGGTAATTTTCGTGAGAGGGCATTTATACCGTCACGAAAATTAATTTTCATGAGGGGTCACAATGCACCCTCACGAAAATTAGAATTACCATGAGAGAAACCGTCGACCACCACGAAAATAACGTCACGAGAATATCTCCCGCGCGGCCGCGCCAATCTAGTTTTCTTTCCCGCCCTCACGCGCGTGCCCTCCTTTTTTCCGGCCAATGATTTTTCGGTCCGTTGCGACCCTAACTCGTTTGCCCAGGCTACCATCTCCTTCCTCTAGCACCTCACCCCATCCCCTTCACCTTCCAGCATCACCCATGGATGCAGCAGCTCCCCCAGCGCCCCCATCTCCTCTGGGAACTCCAGCTGCCCCCCATCCACGCAGCAGCTCGCCCATCTCCTTCCTCCAGCACCTCACCCTGTCCCCTTCCCCTCCAGCAGCTCAACCCGTCGACCCCTGCATCCCCCAGCACTTCATCCCATCCCCTTCGCCCTCCTGCAGCTCATCCCCATCCCCTTCATCCTCCAGCACCTCGCCCCACCCCCTTGGTTACTCACCTCGAGGCGCTGCCCCTAGATCTGACCCCAATCCACCACTATCCTTGAAGCACCAGCAAAATCCACCACCCCAAGTGTGCTCCATCAAGCTTTGCATCAAAGACTAGGTAAAGATTTCAAGGAAATAGCACACATACCAAGTTATTTACGATTTTTCTTTTGATTGTCTTTTTTTTCTGATTTTAGAAGCAATCTGGGCTAAAAGTTTATTATGTTGCTTGTGTGTTTAGTTTCCTAATTCAATATTAGATTGATATTTATTCTCAAATCAAGCTATGCCATCTCATCCATATAATGATTGATTTTTTTTTTTGGTGAGTAGCTTGCTGACCGTGCAACAAGTAATCAAGATTATTTTTTAGAGTCCTTCCTCATCGACAAGTTGTGCACTGTGAGCTTTCATAAAATCATCTGTTGGACTGCAAAACAGCTGCTCTGTTTCTCCGAGGACAGTAAGCATAAATCTAAGTTAAAAATGATTTACTGTTTTTGTCTACAATTTTCACATGCAAATTATTATAAAATTCAAGCATTACTTAGTCTTTGCATGCTTGTGTGTTGTTGCCTGCCAGCTCTTGCTTATTCAAGCATTACTAAATTTCCCTTCGTGATTTCCCGTTGCAGATCACCCACGAGTCTGTGGTTCGAAACATGGCGATATCCTATTTTTCGTGTCGGCCACCGTCACGAAAATCCCCTCACAAAAATAATTTGTGACGGTTAACCTACACGAAAATTGCATTTTCATGGCGCCTGATTCGTGAGTGAATTTGCCCGATGGTTTTCACACATGAATATGTTGCGTGACGGTTTTAGCAATTTTCATGACGGTGGCTCACCCTCACGAAAATTCTGTTTTCTGGTAGTGAACTGCTATCCAAGTACAATGCACGGCTTACTTCAAGCAGCAAGTGGGAAAAAATAGATAAAAGTTCGCTCAGAAGTTGAACAAACATCATTTCGGACCAACATATTTGTAAAGTACATCAAAATAACAAATGAAACTCACCTCATAAGTAGCTGCTGTCGATCTGATTCTGAAGAAATGAAGTCATCATTGTCTTGGGCAGAGTAGAGGCTGGTTCTGCCAGTACCTAAGTCCTGGTGTTTTGAATTTGCTAAATTGCTCTTCCCCTTTTCAACAGCTCTCCTAACTGTGCCAACCTGAATATAATCACCAAAGAGTGGGAACATGGCAATAAAGAGCATAAAGATGGCAACTGCAGAATTCAGGAGATAATAACAGATTAAGCCCTTTACTGTCTTTACTTTTCCATGCAACAGGATATCATGCTATCTGCCATTGTGCAGCCCATGCATGCTCAGAATACAGCATATTCGATAATCCTAACAGCTACGTTGAAGAAGAAACATAAAAAATAATCATTGACCTATGATATGTAAAGGAGCAATCATGACATCATTCAAGGATTGCTATATTATGAAAGGAAGAAAAACAGGGGTGCAAGATGAGATTTTTCAATTCTTACCATCAAATATGTCGACCTTTCATTGCTTACCACTCAATTCATAAGCCTCTCATTTGGAGCCACTAAATATGTTATTCACTTCAAAACATACCATTCGTTTGAAATTTTAACATTTTTATTGTTTTATATTGTGTTATTATATTGTGTAATACTACATTATATTTATTATATTATGTTTATTATACTATCAGCATCACTTAAGCTCAAATATTGTTTATTTTAACACAATATAAAACAGTGAAAATAATTAAAATTTTGAAGAAATGGTATGTTTTGAAGTGAAAAAAGTATTTAGTGGCTCCAAATGAAAAGCTTATGGATTGAGTGTTAAGGATTGAAAAGCTAACGTATTTAGTGGTAAGAATTGAAAATTCTCGTGCAAGATTAAGCATAGAGTATAAAATACACACCTGGTTATGAGCAGAAACAGCCCAGTTCCGTCGTCTAGAAAGCTCGACTTCATCAAGTCCATAGTATGCTGGATCCCTTGATGCCACTAAGATTGTCTTTTCCAGCTCGTCTACCTTTCAACGTAAACAAGCACTACTTAGATTTGATTATTCTACAGCAAGGATGTTCCCCATTATAAGCAAAGTTGATATACAAGATGATGACCATGCAATAGGAGGAGTGGCAAATAAACAATGAAGATTTTTTTTTGGCATTTCAGCACTTGCATTAACAGTTTCTTGTACATGAGACATTGCCAGTAGTAGCAAAGATTTATACAGGACACTGAAACACTCTGTTTCTTACCTGCCATTCGATGCTTTCACAGTTGGTAAGAAGCTCTTTTGTGAGATGAACATATTCTCCTGTGTTTGAGGCAGTTTGCTCCCAGCGGTGGAAGGACTGTTGCAATTTATCAATCTGGAAGGGAATGAACTTCCAAATCAGGACTGCCAAAAAAAAAAAAAAACTGT
>BCLF01000034.1:184119-200509 GCA_001602275.1 Zoysia japonica | reverse complement strand
ACTTGCCATCCTTTGCCTGACTGGGAACCTATGCCATTGAAAAGCATGTTAACACGATAAATTTATTCTCCTTTCCTGCTGCATTATACTTGTTGCTGTGCTTCAATGTGGATTCGAGCATCTATCTACCTCTGAATATATCTGTTGAGTAACCAGTAAGAAAGTGCCACAAATATCCCTTTATTGTTACCATTTTGTCCCATTGCAGAACCTTGAAAATTACCTTATCTTCCAGTAGTAAATCTGAGTAGTGGTGCTCTGATTGGTCATGGAGGAGTTTACTGTTGTTACTGAATCCAAACTTTAGTACGCTAATTAATTATATCTTTCTGCTCGTTGTCAAGATTATATCCTTGTGAAAGCAAATCAGTTGGCCACAGGATAAACTTCGGAAGTGGTGTGCTGGATGTATGTTGCACTCCAGATCTTTGCATTATTTTTCCTCAATGGTTCTGTCCCATCTCATTTTTTTTGTCTACTAAAAAATATGAGCCGAGTTCTGTGAAGGAACTGATATGTTTAGTGCTGCACTGCAGTTGAATGCCCAAGTTTCATGCTAGGTCTTGAGGACTGCTTGTGTCGATTGTTTATGGTCTTGGTTTGTTGAGACCTACCGTAATTTGCTGTCTTATGCATTGTTATCACTTTCTTTTTTGGGAAAAAAAAATATGTCCTTATTATGGAGAAAAAGAAACGAGGACTACTGCGTTTGTTTGGACTCACTGTCTTTTTTTAATAGAAAACATGAGCATTTTCACACGTTAACTAAAATAAAAAATGGGATTGGTGCCGTCATTTCTCGATAGCAAGATGTACCAGAAAAAAGAATAACTTTGCTGAGTGCTGCCAAAAAAAAAGGGATCCTCCATCCGTGTTTGTGAATTATCGCATGTTCTTTGCGGAAAGAGAGAAAACAACAGGCATAGTATGATAGGAATCATCCCTCTCTGGATGTCAAATGCATCCTCCATCCTTTTGACAAATGTAACAACAATATCGTGTGAACTGGGGGATATGGGTCATCAGGATAACCTTAGAATCCTGGACCTGAGTTAGGATAACCTTAGAATCCTGGACCTGAGTTTAATTTGCATGTACCCGCTGGATTCATCAGGGGGGTTTTTAAACAAAAAATGCCTGTGGTTGTGGCTCCTGGCTCTATAAATAGGCTCGTTCCCGCCACACATTTGAGGCATCCAAGCGAAGAAACAGAGAAGAGAACAGATCAACACAAGAGTCAGAGATGGCCGACTACTACGGCGGCGGGCGTACCATGTACTCGAACACCGACGAGTGCTACGACGTGGGCAGGCACGGCGGCAGGAGGGACGAGCGCTACGACGACGTCGACCGCAGGAGGCCTGGGGCGTACGCCGACGACTGCTACGACGGCGGGTACAGGCAGACCGCCGTGTACGCCGACGAGTACTCCCGCGGCGGCGGCGAGCAGCAGCAGCACTACAAGAGGGAGGAGAAGGAGCACAAGCACCGCGAACGCCTCGGCGAGGTGGGCGCCCTCGCCGGCGGCGCCTTCGCTCTGGTAAGAACTTAATAGTAGTTTGTTTGGAGTATTAATTTGATCAGTACGATAAGCAGATACAGGTAACTGATGGAATGGAATGGTTGCAGTACGAGGGTCACCGCGCGAAGAAGGACCCAGAGCACAAGCAGAAGCACATGACCGAGGCTGGTCTGGCGGGCGCGGCGGCGATGGGCGCCGGCGGCTACGCCTACCACGAGCATCGCGAGCAGAAGGAGGCCCACTACGAGGGTGGTAACCAGCACAGGGTGCCGCACGGCTACCACTGCAACTGAGATGCTCGATCGTGCCGGCCGGTACTACTCCTACTGAATAAGAGCTGAACAGACAACCGTGACGGGTGTTGCTCATCGTCGTCGTCGTCACCTCCTGATTACTTAGTAATTAACCCGGCTTGTAATAAGAAGATTAATCACAAGAGCATGCTGCCTGCATGTCTCATATCTGTACTGTACCTGCTGCTCTGTTCCTGCACTCGGCAGTGTCTGTAACAGTACGCTATTGGTGACGTTGATCTATGTATTGTGCGTGTTAATATGCTTATGCGGTCATCATTTTTCAGCTCTAGTATGATTTTGTTTTCAGAACCATGGGAACCGGGCTGCCCTCATCCCGGTCCCGTGGTCACTCTCTCAAGCAAGTTGATGTTCTGACGGGTCGATGGACGAGCTCGTTGGTGGAGGAACTGTTAAATTTCCTCTGCTGTTCATCAGTACTCGTTGGTTGCGTAGGATGATATACGAAGGTTAAAAGAAGCAGCATGCAGCAACAGGTCAGCGAATTAACATGGACTGAAACTGAGCACCCTGGCAATGGTTACCTGCTGCCTTGTTGGTGTAGTCAACAGACTCAACACTTGGTTCTGTCGCGCTCGTCGTCCAGCTTGGCTGCAGTGACTGGAACCAGAAGCGAAGGAAGCAGCCACAAATGGACGACAACTGTAACACTTCGTGTTTTCATTAAACAAGAAACGTTGTCAAGTTCAAATTTTCGGAACCGAGCTCTAAAACAATTCAAACAAATTTTCGACTTCAATTAGAATTCAATTTTCAAATATGAGTTCAAATTTTTTTTTAAAGCAACATTGTGAAATAAAATTCTTGTATTAAAAATATTGCAAAGAATTGAATTTTCGAAATTTTTGTAAAAATTTTATTCAAAAGGCAAAAGGCTCAAATGAAATTTTCTCCTTTAAATGATTACCTGTTTTCAAAATTTTATAGATTAAAATTTATTTAGAATTTAAACTTGGGCCCAAAATGAAAGTTGTTCCTCTCAAAAGTTTCTACCACCATGCAAAATTTCAAGATTTTTAGAGCTCAGGAAGGTTTGTTTTCAGAGCAAAAACAGTGCAGCACAGAAAATCATCGAAAAATCAGAAATTGGAAAAAGAGAAAGCGGGACCCACCTGTCATTGTCACTGTTGCCTTTCTTCATCCCAGGCGCATATACGCTTCAGCCTCATCTGCCTCACGATGCCACGGAGCCCCCCCCCCCTCGAGTTAAAGTCGGTGTCTCCTCTTTTCCTTTCCCATTCTCCTCTCCCATTGCCATCTTCCTGGTCGGCCTCGGCGCCCCGCCTCCACAACGTGTTCCCAAACGGCGCAGAAAGAAGCCCTCGTCCTCCTCTTGCAAAGTCTCAAGTTTCCCTCGCTTATCCCGTCAGATTTCCTCGGATTTTTAAGTTTTTCCTAAGTGACATTTTCAGACCTGCCACTGTTCTTCGCCGAAATCCGGCCGATTCCTATGAGGATTCTTTGATTCCTCACAGACCGAGCTTTCTCATTTCATGTCTCACCCCTAGAAGTCGAGAATAAATCATTTTGTTGATCGATTGCGCAGTTTTTGGAGTCACAAATTGCCGGCGTTCTTCGAAGCTTGCGAGCACCACCATGGCGCCCTGCTTCCACCCGTTCTCGGTACCAACGACCTCCACGCCGCTCCTCTGTAGGTCATGGTGAAGCTTTAGTGGAAGGCGCAATCCAGCTTTGTCACCGAAAACGCCGTCGCGACGTCGTCGAACCTCCGTCCGGCGCCACCTCTCGTCGATGGCTTACTCCCGGTTTTCTTCGCCGTCGGTAACTTCCGCGCCGGTGTTCAGCTCACTCCGATGAAGCTTTTGGGACTTTTCAGCTCGGGGCTTAGTCGCTCCTAGCAACTGCACGACACATCCGGAGTCCGCAGTGCCGCACCCCTTGTCTCCTGTGATCTCCGGTGAGAACCTCACCCCTCTGACCGCCCCACTGAGCTCTCCACGTTCCTCTGGTCCTTTTTGGTGCTAGACCCGGCTGATTTAGTCGCCGTTAAGTCGTGAAGGCGAGCTGCGCCGCCGCGCGTCGGCGAGCCCCGCCATGGCCGCCACCCTGCTTCGGCCGGGGAGGCAAAGCCCGGTGCGTGGATTTTCTGTGGCTTTCGGTAAAAGGGCCGGATCCCGTGCGGCATCTCAGTGTTCCACCGTGTGGCCTCGTCCAGCGGGCCAAAAAGCCGCTGTGGCCCAACACTGTGCTGCGCAGCCCATTTAGGCTAGAAATTTTTTTTCTTTTGCGAATTAATTTATTTAATTGTCTAGAAAATGGTTTCAAACTTTTAAAATTCGTAGAAAATTCATCCTAACTCAGAAATTTGTGAAATAAATTTTGTGATGATCCTCTTATCTAGAACTATATTCTGAAGCTAACAAAATTTCATTTTATGCATGAAAATAATTTATTTAAATCAGATCACAAAATAATTCATTAATGCATTATAATTCTTCTTTCGCATTATTAAATTTGGAAAAATTTACCTTTCTGATCATTTAGTCAAACTTTCTTGTTCTGCAAAGTTTCATATTTATTTTCAACAAAAATAATTTAATAAATGATTTATTGTGTTTAAATGGTGTTTAATTCTTTATAAATTCATTTGATTCCAATAAATTCTGAAAATTTATCAAAAATTAGTTATAATCTCCCTGTTATTATTGAAAAACTCAAATTATACTTTACTTTTATGAAAACTATTTTAAATGAATTTATAACTAAAATGTCTGGTCATTTATTTTTTCAAAAGACTATCATCGCATGTGATTTAAATTCAAACCTTTGACTTTTACAAATTAGCATAATTCAATTTGTTGCATATCATTTCATGTTTAGGACCCGAAGTTGCCGAGGGAGAGTTCCACAACGTTCTGTTTGTCAAAGATTCTAACTTTGAGCAAAGCCCAGGCAAGCTCGGTGCATTAACCCTGTTTTAACTGTTTTATATTTTATCACTATATAGTATATGAATTTTGTACTGTGCATTAGGTTTTTAGGAGTTGATTGAAAACATAGCTCGCATGATAGCACCTTTTCTCGGTTAATGGTATTTGGTTCGGATACCTCGATGTAGAGCTAGGCTTAGTACTGTAGTTACGGTAGAAGTCGAGTGATCGACCATTCACTCGGGAGCTATAGTTGGTTACCTTGA
Organism: Zoysia japonica; assembly: GCA_001602275.1. NCBI lineage: Eukaryota > Viridiplantae > Streptophyta > Magnoliopsida > Poales > Poaceae > Zoysia > Zoysia japonica. The sequence goes on along the minus strand of BCLF01000034.1, from coordinate 195,516 downwards.
GTTTGAGAGTGTAACAAAAAATGATGAGCATGGCTTAGTGTATCACAAGAAATGATAAGCTGAGACCGGACAGAGAAGTAGGTTGTAACACGACATATGTCTATTGCAGATGCATGGCTAATGTGTTGTAGCTCTGTCTGTGTCGGTTAAGGACTGTACCGTTGTCGGCTTTATTGAGCAAGTTTAAACAGTACTAATTACATACTGGCTATATGGGTCCCAGAAAACTGATGTAGCCCAATGTGTGTAGTGACTGGACGTAACTGAACCTCTCTTCTAGAGATGATTAGAAGGGAGAGCTTTGAGGCTAACCATGAATAGACCCAGTGAGATTAATGCATGAAGGACCACTGCTCGGGAGAGGTGAGCATCGGACCGGTACTATGTATCATTGGTGTGAAAGTTTGTCGCGTACGACTTTCTGAAAGTGCGTATGTTTCGTGTAATCAGGTTTCTCCAGCTGGATGTAAATCGATTCGAATCGCTGCCCCTCACAGTAACGAGTACCACTTGTTTCAGTGCGCCACATCGTAGTTAAGAAGTGAAATAACAGTGAAATGAGAAAGTATTCTGGTTTGCTGGTTATGTTTATTATAAATTGTTTGGCAACTATGATTGTAGTAGTTGATAGTGCAAATTAAATTTATTTTCTTTGCACCTAATTTATTGCTAAAATTGGAAAGTAAAGATCCACTGTTAGCGCTGATTTTTGCAAATAGCTATTCCATATGAGTCAGCTTTATCATATCTTTTGAAGTCGACTGTAGTTAGCTATGTTAACGAGTAAGACTTCTGAGCATTCGAATGCTCAAAGCGTGGCTCTTTGTGGTTTTTGACCTCTCCTTTCCTTCTCTGGACCAACCAACAGAAGCAACCCTCGAGGGTGGCTATGTCTGTTGAAAGCCTTTCGCCGCGCTGAGCTTCTTGTGTGCCGCTCGAAGATGCATCGCATAGACTTGAAGTTATCTTGTGTCTAATACATAAGAAATCTTAACAGTCTTTAAATAAAGTGAACCTTTTCGCGCTTATAAAAAATCTGGCTTGTAACTTAACAACTGTTTATATTTTATGGTACTTAGCAACAGTCGACCAAGGTCTAAACAAAAGGGACACTCCGGCGAGCGGGGTTACCCAAATGAACATACTACCTCTTGTTTTTCTTATTCTTGTCGTTAAGATAAGTTAATTTGCACAAATCGGCTTGTCCTAACACCAAGGATAAAAATGTGGAGGATGTATCTTACAAGCAAAGACAACATAATTCTCTACCCCCAAAACAATTTTATAGAGCTACTATCAGCTATAACCGATCAAGCCAACCAAGTTCCACAAGTGACCTCACAGAATGTGATCACAGAGCAATAAAATACTAGTACAACGGTAGCACGCAGATAACTGGAGCAAGCACACATACAAGTGCCCAAAATAAGAACTGTCTGCAGAACACAAACATAACCCTGCATATCTCTCTCCCCCTCCCTCCATGAAAAAAAAACCCACACATAGGACTACAATAAAGGAATCCGAAGCTGCACTTAGAAGCACTTCCTGTGAACAATTGCTGGACCAGACTCATCGTACTCATCCTTTGATATCCACATCTGTTTTATCAAACACAAGAAAGCAAATCAGAGAGAAGAACAAAGGATTGTTTGCAAGAAATGCGCAAAAAGTTGAAATGGGTCATGTTACCTGTTGGAAAGTGCTGAGAGAAGCTAGGATAGACCCTCCAATCCAGACACTGTACTTGCGCTCAGGCGGAGCCACCACCTTAATTTTCATGCTACTGGGTGCCAGAGCAGTGATCTCCTTGCTCATACGGTCAGCAATGCCAGGGAACATTGTCGAACCTCCGCTGAGCACAATGTTGCCATACAGGTCCTTCCTGATATCCACATCACACTTCATGATGGAGTTGTAGGTTGTTTCGTGAATTCCAGGGGATTCCATACCAATCATTGATGGCTGGAAGAGGACCTCTGGGCACCTAAACCTCTCTGCACCAATGGTAATCACTTGGCCATCAGGCAGCTCATAGCTCTTTTCAACTGAAGAGCTGTTCTTGGCGGTCTCAAGCTCTTGCTCATAATCGAGTGCAACATATGCAAGCTTCTCCTTGATGTCCCTCACAATTTCCCGCTCAGCAGAGGTTGTGAATGAGTAACCCCTCTCAGTAAGGATCTTCATGAGGGAATCCGTTAGGTCACGGCCAGCAAGATCCAGACGAAGGATAGCATGAGGAAGCGCATATCCTTCATAGATTGGCACGGTGTGGCTCACACCATCACCAGAGTCAAGAACAATACCTGCCAGTTACAAAAAGCATTAGCCATTGCCAGGTACAGGTAGTATTTATTTATAACTAGTTCACTAGCAATGCTATCACATTTTAAGCTGCCTGGTCCTAGCATGTACTCCCTCTTTCTTTTTATCAGTCACATTGGCTCTGGACATGAGAATTAGGGAGAGGTGAGACACAAGAAACAAAGAAAGAGAGATCGAGAGAGATGTATTGGGAAGACAGAAATGTCTATATGTAAGTGAGAATGGTGGTTAATTTGAAAAACTGTGAAGGTTAGAATGACAGATAAAAAGAAACAGAGGGAAGCTATAAACATGTATTTCATAACAATCCAAGCTTAAATGCAACTGTAAGTTTGATGGAGGTACAGAACGACTGAATAATTCTATTTGAGCAAAATAATGGTTCACAGAAAGAAAAATGGTAGTACATTAAACTGAATCAGCCATACCTGTTGTACGGCCACTAGCGTACAGTGAAAGGACAGCTTGAATGGCAACATACATGGCCGGAACATTGAAGGTCTCGAACATAATCTGTGTCATTTTCTCCCTGTTGGCTTTAGGGTTCAGAGGAGCTTCAGTGAGCAACACAGGGTGCTCTTCAGGTGCAACACGAAGCTCATTATAGAAGGTGTGATGCCAGATCTTCTCCATATCATCCCAGTTGCTCACGATGCCATGCTCGATTGGGTACTTCAATGTGAGAATACCTCTCTTGGACTGTGCCTCATCACCAACATATGCATCCTTCTGCCCCATCCCTACCATGACACCGGTGTGGCGGGGGCGGCCAACAATGCTAGGGAAAACTGCCCTCGGTGCATCATCACCAGCGAACCCAGCCTGCAAAATTAAATAGAACTTAAGTAAGTATTTAGTAACACAGGGAAATGTCACATGTGACACTTGTTCAGGTTCTTAAGAGATGCACAGTTGCTGACCTTCACCATTCCAGTTCCATTGTCACAGACAAGGGGCTGGATGTCCTCACCGTCAGCCATTTCCTACAGATTTAGTCTGCAAGAGGTAGCATGAAAGTTCGATAAGTTAGCAATAAAGATGACAGTTATCCTACAGTGCCAGGCATAAGCCCAACAGTATCAACTGAAAACTACTATACTGTGGCGCACATCTAGATACATAGTCACGATTCACTGTATTAGCTAGGATCAATCAACCTCAGCTAGCGACCACGAGGTCCAGGATGGACTTGACCCACACACCCCTGAGTCCCTGACCAAAGCGACCTCAACCTCTTCCACAGACACGAAGTGAGACAATTTTTCAGGCGCAACACTGCCAGTACAACTGGCGAAGCTGATACAAGCTTGCATAAAGGTCTAGGGGCAACCAGACTACCGCGAACCCGAGAACAATTTCGCAGGCATCAGATGATCTAAAATCTAGAGATCCGTATGAGCAACAAACGGCAAGCTACCATTAGCCCGCCAAGCCGCGAGTTCATCAAGCACGGGAATCCGACGAAGTCATATCTAGTCCAATCGAAACCAGGTCGCGGATCCTACGCTCCCCGCCCTGGATCCGGCGAGGGAACCAGCTAGAAGCGACTAGAACGCAAGAGTAGAGCGCAGATCTCGAGCCAGGCTGCTCGGATCTGGGCACCCAGATGCTGGAGTAGGAACTAGAGCACGGAACGATGTGTACCAGAGCCGCTGTTGCATCGCGCGCGAGAGATGTGAGGGAAGAGGAGAGGATTACCGGAGACGGAAGGCGAGGAGCGGTGCTGCGGCCTCGGGAGCTTGAGAAGAAAGCAAAGCAGGTGACGAGTGGCGGAATGAGCTTGGCGGAGGCGGCCCCCCTATATCTGTGGCGACGGCTGTGGACAGCCGGGCTATTTTCTTTCCCCCGCCGAAAATCCCTTTCCAGCCTATCTTCCCTTCCTTTCCAGGTGTTGCAAAAAAAAAATACTTTATCGCAGTTTAAAATATTGACACCGTTGACTTTTAACATCAACTTTGATCATTCGTAAAATTTGTTCAAATTTGTAAAATTTTATTATTATTTGATTTATTATCAGAGAAATTTAAATCACAACCAATAATTTTACACATTGAAACAAATTTTTTGAATAATTTAAAACCGAAGAGAGTAATAATTAAAATAATAAATCATACATTATTTTTTCATAGAATTTCTTACTATTGCAGTTTGAAGGAAGGTTGAATTAATTTGATACGTATAATTAAACTTTTCAAAATTTGAGATGTGACATTCGGACCCACAAGTCATTCACATATTGGACCCCTGCAAGTGACAGAGGGTGAAATATTTCCAAACTCAAAAATATAATTTGTTCATAAAATTATCATCTGTACAGGGCAAATTATATTTTCTGCTATTTAGAAAATATGGTATTTTTTTCATGTAACTGCTGCTGACCTGCGGTTCCAAACTTCCAATGGCCGACCGTGAAGCTCTCATGGCCACACAGCGTCCCTTGCCCAGCAATATATAGCCCCAGGTGGACAGGACGCCCTCTGCCTGCATACCTCAGTCATCCAACGAACGCACGGAGAGTCGGAGATCATCGAACGAACGAAGATGGCCCAACGGAGCAGCACGACGGCCGTGCTGGCGGCGGTGTTCCTCGTCGCCCTCGTGGTGGCGGCGGCATCGTCATTGCCGACTGCGTCCGCGTTCGGCTGCTACGACGACTGCTACCAGCGGTGCGCCAACGGCAAGGACGACCCCGCCTGCAAAAGCATGTGCAACGAGGCCTGCGCCGCCGACAAGGCCCCTGCCGGCGAACCCAATCCCGCGAATTGAGCTTGCTAGCGTATACATGGCATGCATGACGGCCGGCTACCCTACCTCCATGGTTCTCCAGAGGCCGCCGCGTCGTACTACTACTTCCGTCCCTTGCGATCCCCATCGATTCCTTGTTCCAGTTTTTAATTGGTTAATTGATGTTGTTTAATTACTTGTATTCGATCGAGCTGTAATTTCCTTTGCCAGTGAAGTACCGCCCGGTGTTAGCTGGAGTATTCATCTTTCATTTTGGATTGGAGAGGAGAATATAAAATCGATCTGATCGAATCCAAAGTCCAAACTAGTAATCGGAGAGTGCAAATCAAACGCACCACGGGGAGCAAAGTATCTAGGAGTACATTACAGATTAAGTTTCTTATTAAAGAATCCAACTTAAACACGCAGCGCGATGAAGCCGTCACTTCATGCCACGGAGGATCTTGCCCTGGATGTAGCTGGGATGGACCACCGTGGCTCCCGCCTCGCCTCCGAGACGCCACTGACCGGCGGGAGGGCTGGTCCCAGGAGGAGACATGGACGCGGACGAGTTGGTCGCGCACGCTCTCTGCAACGACACCTTCCCGGTGACCAGGTCCATGAAGCTGCAGAACGGCTCCATCTCCAGGAACGCCAGCTCGTCGTCGGTCAGCCGCGCCACCACCGGCCCGTTGCTCGTCGGAGTGAACGTGTACTTGCGCCACCATGGCTCTGGAGCTTGCTGCTGTTGTTGCGGCGGCGGCGCCTCGGCTATTATGGGTTTCTGGAGCAGCGTGGTGCCGGTGATGACCACCAGGCTCAGCCTCTTGATCTCCTCCCTCTGCTGTGGATCCACGGGCCTGAAGGAGAAGGATCGCGTCCAAGTGTCCACTCGGTCAGCTATGGCCGGCAGCAACAGCTTCTCCACTTGCACTGACGCCAACAACTGATACGTAGCATAGAGCAGGGCAACCAAAAAAAAAAAAAAAGAGGGTAAATTTTGTATCTGATGATATGTCTAATGCAAAACTCATAGTCCAACTACAGGCTATATATGACAAGGGAAACTGGACCAATTAACGAACCTGCTCAACACCCTTGAGAAGGCGACGCATCATCCCTTGTCTCTGGTAAAGCGGCAGTGTGCCTGCGAAAGGCATCTCTGCCAGTTTTGTGCCATGGAATCTGAAAATGAACAACCAAGACATGCTAATCAGCAGTCAGAAGTCACCAACAATTGAGCGTCAAACTAAAAGATTCAACCATCTCAACTCTGTTGCATAAATTACTGGTAGTCGCTACAAAATAATTAAAATTTTCAGGTCATAGCTGAAATTTAATACTACTCCTGTCTCACTTTATAAGCTAGGAGTAGAAGACTTGGAGTTTCATATTGGTCAGACTGACAAATTTCTAGGGGCAGAGATAACAGAACAGGCCTATGAAATTCCTGCTGCTGCATTGGATGGATACAAAATGGTATATAATCTCAACCGGGTAGGGAAAATTTTAACAATGTGACAAAATGTAGGTAACCATGCAAACATGGGCATCAAACCGTGGGCTGTAGTACTAAGGCAATCAAGTAAACGTGGGCATGTAAACTTTTACTAATAAACTTTGCAAGGAAGTACCAGCGGGATAAAAAATAAGATACAATGAGAACAATCTGAATCCAGACCTTAGCAAGGCTGCTGAAATTATCTCTCCATCCTTCTCTAGAATCACCGTGTAGAATCCTTCATAGCTCGCTCTTTTGAACTCTGACCTGTTCAACCATGAAGTTTTTTTTATAGTTACAATGACATAGGACAGTCAGTATCAGTTAAAGTGAGTTAAAATGCTAACTGAATGACGCACATTGATTAACATTATTTAGTAGTAGAGTACCACAGCACTAACACTTACCCTAGGCTATAAACAGCTTGGTGGAGCATATCGATCTTAGTTCTTCGATCTTTCACAGGGTTGAAGCACTCATTCAGCACGCCAAGAGCCACTGCAAGCTTTACATTGGATTCAAGGACGGCAGGCATGCCCTGTGAAATGAACGATTCGTCTTTCTGAATCTTCAAGACAGCCCATGAGAAACCGTCTTCAGTATGGTTTGTTACACCTATAATATCTGATAGCTGAGAAGATAGCTGATAGAAAAAAAAAAACAGAAAGGCTCAGTAGCCACTTAACAAGAAAAGAGCTACTCCAGTAATAAAGCTTCAGGGATTAAAAGCCTGAATATTCTTCCCTTTTGTTCATACACAAACATTCTTAGTGGAATTAAAATACATGTAAGGACACTAAAATTCAGAGTTTAACAGGAATGCAACTGCTAGTACTAGTAAACTACTCACCTTCTTGCATGTTTCGCTGCAGTAAGAGCCAATGTCACACCCATTGTTCAGCGATGGACGGCAGTGCTGATGGTCTGCAGAGTTGTTGTCAGTGCACCTTTAACAGTTTAGAAAACAGAAGTCTAACTTAGACAGTGATGAAGAGACGCTTACACTTGCGAGCACATTGTTGGCACGTGTTGAGGCCATCTTCATCATTCGCCATGCACATCATGCATCGGCAATAGTGGCAAATCCACGATCCCTCAGGGACCTGAAACAACACCATGGCTATCAGCTGACATGCTGATGAAAGAAGGCAAATCATTTCAGAGTCAGATACTCCTCCTACCTTCATCGCGAGACACTCCGGGTGGAAGGTGGAGGGGCAGCTGTCGCAGCAGAGCAGCTCCCCGCCATCGGCGCAGACGCCGCACGCGTCGTCGCTGGAATCTTTGTCCCCTGCTTTCGTCTTCATCTTTGGAGACACGACCGTCCCCTTCTTCTGCTTGGCGAGGAGCCTCTTCTTGGCCTGCAAGTTCTTCTCCTCCTCCTGCTCCAGCGCGACTCGCAGCTTCTCCTGCGCCCTGAAGATCATCACCCTCTCGTTCTCCCACGCCTCCTGCATGCACCGCAGCAGGGGCTTCCCCGAGGCGAGCAGGAGCTTCTCCCACAGCTGCTGCCCGGGATCACGGCCGGCGTGGGCCTTGAACACCGGCAGCGGCACGACGGCGTTGCAGCAGCTGCAGTGGACGCCCGTCCGTGTGACCGACCCGGAGATCACCTTCCCCGTGCCGTCGTCTTCTGGAACGCAGAACACCTTCTCTTTGTCTCCCAAGAAACCGCCGTCGATCAGCCACGTCAGTACCGTGTGCTTCTTCGTCGGCGTCGCCGCGCCCTTGTTGTTGCTCCTCCTGGCAACCAGACTGCATCTCGGCGCGGCGGCCACGGAGGAGTTCTTCCTCTTCCTGCTGTTGCTTGGATGCGGCGAAGCAGAGACGATCTGAAGATCATTACTTGGCACGACGGGGTTGCCTGCCGGCCGCTGCTTGGCGGCAGCTCGCGGCCGTGGCTTCCTGCCGGATGCGGCCGGCGTCTCATTGTCCTTGAGTGCGCGCTTCCGGACACGGCCGTTCACCGCGAGGGGAACCTTCCCGTGCGCACCAGAAGTGGTCGGCATTGCGAGCACAGGGGCCAGGCGTTGCACCGCCGCGCCATCTGCGTTGGCGTCGCCCGCCGGCGACACCTTCATCTCCGTAGCTCCGGCGCCGACGACGCCAGTAGCTGGGGCAGAAATCTGAAGCGGCCTCAAGTTTGCCGGTCTGCGGCGGCAAGCACTGGTTTGTTCGGTGACGGCGCCGCCACCGCCAACGGCGATGCTATTGGCTCCCCTTGTCCCGGACGCCAACGATAGCGCCCCGCAGGGCCCGGACGGCGAAATCAATGGCGGCGGGGGCATGAGCGCGTAGTTCTGGAGCCATGGCGGGCGTGTGCCCCAGCCTGCTAAGATCATAAGCTGCTGCACCATCTGCGGCGCTAACGGTTGTCCCCTCGGAGTCGGAGGGCGCGCCATCACTGCGTTCGTCGCCGGATAGTTGTAGTTGGCTACGGTGCGCGCCGTTGGCGAATGCAGCGCGGCGGCTTGTGGGGACCGCACGTACGCCACGGCGTTCTCGTGGCCCCAGGCGCCGCTGCCAGAGTTGAGCAAGTGAAATGTGTTGCTCCCGGCGGTCGTGGCGACTCTGTCCGGCCTAGAGCTGGCCGGCACCGAAGGGGACGACGACATGCCGGCCCCTAGCTCCGCGCGACGAACAGATTCTCAGTCGTAGGATCACATCCAAATGAATAGTCAGACGATGCCTTTATAGGAAGTGAGTAAAACGGCATAAAACACGATTGCTGTAAAACCAGCATTCCAGCATTTCGCCAACAAGGCAATGCTTTAGGCACTTGTTTATGTGCATCCAATGAATGAATAAATCTGCATTGATACTAATGAAAGAATGTTGGAGAAAAAAAAACTGTGTTGATACAACGTCAGCAGTGACGTGGTCACTCATGTCAGTGAACACTCACTGCTGTCATTGCTACGTTACACGAGAAGAATCTATATGTGTAAGAAATCCCTCGAATCGAAGAAAAATCTTTGACAAGAAAGTCGATAACTAGCAAGAGTACTTGAAAAGTATATATCAGATCATCGATGAAAACTCTATCTTGTGAGCAATGCCTCAAGAAGGCAACTATTTATGGTGTTGGGTGACATGGATGTTGAAGGCAAAAATTCTGAAATGACACTAATTTATCGTCATTGGCAGCTCTATCAATGTACAAAATCTCGTCAATTAGGAAGAAAACCAATGATGGCGATCAAATCTAGCAAAACCCATATTCCATCGAGTTTTGTTATGTATGGTCAGAGCATACTGTTTTGTTTACGATATCAGATCTACTACTTATATTGTGAGATGAGTTTCCTTCATGAATCACAGAATATCTACCAAAAAAAACTTATGGTCACCCTTTTGAATAGTAGACATGCTATTTGCCCCCTGAATATTATGGATATTACTTGACAGTGCAATATATGCAGAGTAATTTGAAAGCATATGCTATACCAATAACAATATCAACAAGAACAAAAATAGTAGCCTGCTTGGACCATTTCAGCCAGCCCAATACCATCGGAGGTCCAGCCGTACCTCGTGAGAGCTCAGACAGGTCCAACACTACCATTTTGTTGATGTCGTGGTTTTCACTTAGCATAGTTATTCAAAGGCATGGATATTGTTGTACTATTTCTTGCTTGGTGACCTAGCGAACGTGATTTTGCTTTTCATTGGTTGTCAACTTATGGGTACGGAATAACATAGGGCTTATTACCCTTAAAGGTTACTAACTAATACGACCACTAAATTCCAATCACATGTGATCTGGGCTCTAAGATTCTGTAGGGTCACAATGCAGCAAGAAAGAATATAGTACAAATCATTATTTCAAGTAATGATCAAGAACAAAGGAGCTGGCTGATGACATATTCACTTCAAACATTTATAAAACCATGTTAGGTGGATTTAGGTCTCGAGTGCTAGTGATCTGGCGGCAATGGACAACATGGTAGAAGAATCGCTTCTATAGGGGTGTAAATAGATACAATTAAAGTTAACCTCTCAACCTCTTTAGTTAAAAACATGAACTAAGTTTTCAAAATTTCCACCACTTTTGAAATTTTCTTTCCCTTTTTTTGAACTAAAAATGTTTGGTGAGTAATCTCATGGTGATTAATTTTCACCCCTCCCATATGGCCAAGGGTTGGTAAGTGTGAGTTACATCTTAGATTTACCAATAATGCGTTTGTGTGACATTTTAATATTAAGATTATTTTTTTCTTAAATTGTTGTCACTGTAATGTTATTCCCATGTAAGATTATTTTTTTCTTAAAGTGTTTTGGATCTATTTTTTTTACTCTCTTAGAGAGTATAGTAATCGAGTAAGAATTATACAGGAATCAATTTAATTTTTAAAAACTTAGAAAATAGACTACTTTTTGAGAATTGTTGAAGAAGAGAATAAAAATATATCTCAATAATTTTGAATCTATTTTTTTTTACTCTCTTAAAGAGTACAATAATCGGGTAAGAATTATATAGAAACCAATTAAAAACTCAGAATTGTTGAAGAAGGAAATAAAAATAGATCTCAATAATTTTGTATCTATTTTTTTCACTCTTGTAGAGAGTACAGTAATCAGTTAAATTATACTCTCTCCGTTTTTTAATTGTTGTCGCCGAAAAATTTGTTCAAATGTGAAAAATTTTAAGTTATAATTCAAATAGCTCTAATGATAAATTAAATTATAAAAAATATATGATAATTATTAAATTTTTTTAATAAGACGAATGGTCAAAGTTGAACTTTAAAATGAACGGTGACATCAATTTAATAACGGAGATAGTATATGAATCAATTTAATTTTAAAAAAATTAGAAAATAGCTTATCTCTTTCTTAACTCCTCC
>BCLF01000034.1:163352-175348 GCA_001602275.1 Zoysia japonica | reverse complement strand
GGGGGGGGGGGGGGCGCACAGCCGCAAACAATTTTACATACTACCTCAATAGTTTCTGTTTTTGCCACAAGTAAACCACAGGAAGATTTGGTTCATGGCGGCAGATCCCAAAATCATGGTAGAAAACTCCAAGCGCTTCTCAAGCTAGCAGTCTATTGCAGTGTGACAACCATAGGACTACAGTTTCTTAATTCACCGTAAACAAACAATATTGGACGTTAACTCCTCAGTTTCATCATACTACTGTGTACTTAAGAGGACATCAGGCCACAATAGAAATGAAGTAGCAATGCGTACAATATCTTGACCATAAATTACTCTCTTTTGTCACAAAATATAAAACTGTTTTATTGAACTCAATGTTTTTTTGTGTCTGTGATGTTACTTGCAGCGTAAAATATGAGTCCAATAATCACATTTTGTTTTCTCTATTTGTTTGGAAATACCTGGTGTCTGGTGATATTTTTAGTTCTTCTCTGTTCTGCATGCGCCCCTTTTATACGACTGATCTCGGGATGCTCTGGGAATGAAATCATCGTTGGTGATGAATGTGCCATGGTTGGAGGACAGAAGATAGCACAATTATTTACGTTCTCCATATTCTACATACCTGTTCCAGTCTCTGCTAATATATGATTCACGAATGTCATGTTGACTGAATGAATTATCAGATTTCTTCTTATGAACTAAATATCATATCAATTGATGATTTAGTGCATTTGTAGTATCTCATACCACGTTCACAGCTCCGCAATTAGTAACTCAATCCACCAAGTTAGCCATGTATTTGCATGATGAGTTGGTTAAGAGTAGAATACTATAATACAGTAATGCAAGCAAAAAAGCAAACTAATAGCCAAGGATTGAGATGTAACGATGTTGGCATGCTTAATTTTGTAGCTACTCATGTTGCTTTCACATGCTCAAATGCATTGTTCTTGCAAAGGCAACTCAGCTATGAGCACACAACAGAGGGGATGCAGATGTTTGAGAACAATACAATGAAATGTGATAAAAGATTCTGTCATAATCCACCCAGTTTCTTCTTTTTCACTGATTGGTAATCAGAGGTTCTCCAATTCCCAGCCTGGCCTGGAACCATGACAGTGAATATTTCATCTGAACCATGTTGGCTTTTTTTGTCTGTCATCCGGATGTTCCATGCTTGGAGCGTCTTACAGGTCTTCAATACCTTGTGGTTATAAACTTATAATTCACCAAGATATCTGAATTGTGACGCCGAGTACCAGAGCTGTTGCAAGCATTTTTCAGGTATGCCTCGTGATTTGCGGCTCCTTATCTTATGCAATTCTGAATACAATCCCATGTTGGAGTAATCGAACCAGTGATGCCCAAAGTTTATTGTTTAGTTATGACACTACAACAATCTGGTTGATGAGTTTGTTAGGTAGGTACTTGTGTTGAGTATCTCACATGGTGATTTTAGTGTTAAGAACTACCATTCCATTTTCATGTGAGGGATTATAAGGAATATAGAGTACAAGTGGGCTCTATAACATCCCACAAACAACAAGCAAATTTGAACTTCTCTACTGTGAAGCAAAAACAAACTTTACTACTATTTGCTTGCATCTAAAGTAATCTATGTTCCTAAAAGCTACTACTACCTCTTGCCCATTTCTACACCATTCTACACACTTCTACAAGGATTATCTTACAATTTTCTCTCTAATCTTTGTAGTTGAAATTTGATCACCATTGAGCAAGCATAGAAATTGCTGAGCTACGAAACGCCCGCAACGGCGACGAACTCGCCCCTATTTTCTGCTCAAACTCAATCTGATTAAAACTCAACATCCTTGTGTACCCGCAACCATGCCCAACGGCCTTCGGTGACACATGCACGTCTGCACGTTCCCCTTGGCGACTCGGCCTTCTCTTCACGTGGACCATTCATCTCGCCGTGAGAGCCACGCCACGCCTAGGACTAGCCACAACTGCCGCTGCACTTGCCCTGCACGATACCAGTAGATAATATGCCACACATGGTCACCGCCTTCTCGATTGCCTCTCCACACGAGCCATTGCTCCTGTGATATCTGGGCAACATTTCGAGCTTGGCACACACCAATGACGGCCCTTACTCACGGCAACTCAATTACACGCAAATCCGACTCTAATCTTCAACCTCGGTGGGAGCATGCGTAGGATCTTCTTCACCACGCGACCATCCTCCATTTTTTCACCGAGCTCTTGCAGGTTGCCGACGAGCTCGCAGATGCGCACGACGAACTCATCGACGGACTCACCGTCGCGGAACGCAATCATCTCGAACTCCTTCAAGACCGATTGAGCATTCGCCTCATTCACGCGCGCATCGCTCATCCTCTTCGTCTTCACCGCAGCCCACGATATTCCTTCCACGACGCCTGGGTAATGAATCCTCTCATAATCCTTTATGCAAAACGAATCCGCAGCACCATGGCTTGTTGTTGGCACATATTTCATTTTGAACTGAGACACATTTCAGATGAATAGAAAATATATGTTCTTTTCTAAAGGGTGCTCGATCTGTGGGATTTGCTATAGGTGGAAGAGTGAAGTAAGGCCAAACATAAGAATCAGTTCAATTTTACAGAAACAGCACAACAACTTTTCAAGTTCTCATGGACTTCGACAATCTATTGCAAAATTTCAATGCAAGAAGTAATCCACCATATTGCTCAACATGACTCAAGCATCGATTACATCTTCATGGATTCATGCCAATCTTTACACGTATCAGATTTCAGGTTCTGAGCGGAAACAGAAACATTGCAAAGAGCACAACATTCAAACGCAAATGCCCGTGTAACAATCTCAAAGATAGGGACCCATAGGAACAAGCTCCGAAACTAATCTGAACCCCAAGCTTCATCACGCAGAACCTGCCGAGCAGTTATTCGATTCCTTCTTTCTTCCTCTTGTTTCTTCAGCTGATCTGAGCTGAAGTTTGAAAACTGCTTTAAACCCATCCCATGGGCAATTAGCCTTTGAGCTGTTCTTGCAGACGTCTTTGGCCTTGGCTTGGGTGGTTCAAGATCTGCAACCATTATAGATTGAGATGTGAGCTATAATACATACATCAAGCACAGAGATACAAGCATGCAGAAAAAGAATGACCATGAGACAAATTATTACCTGTCCCATCAATTTTTGTCAATATATCATCGTCCTGTTTTAGTGATCTCACTTTGAATCTCGAAGGTATGCAAGCTTGTGCCTCATTAGCTACAAATATTAACAAGAAAGCAGTGATCAGAACATATGGAAGAAAGTTACATACTTACATGAATAACAGAATAGAACACTGAATTAGCAAAAAAATTGAACAGCAAGCAAAGGTATCTAGATATAGAGAGATCAAATTACCAGCTGATGGAGTCTGAAAAACTGCAAGTGCGGAAGTATCGTTGACCCAGCGTATGGCAACTCCATGGTCCCCAAACTTCTCGAAAATATTTTCCAAATCTGTTGTACGCGTGCTAGGTGAAAAGTCATAAAGAACAAGAACATGCCGTGTCCCGAACTGTGCAGCAGCTATAAAACCATACCAAAGAATAAGTAAGCCATTTACTCACAATGAACAAGATAAACATACAGAAAGATAGGTTCCTGAAAACCTGTAGCAGCACTATTCTCTCGCTCATTCACATGGCCCTTGGATCCACTCTGAGGATTAGATACTTTGTCATCCAAATCTCTTTCAGAACCACACTGGTCACTGTACAGAACACTCTTTTCATAAAGAAATGAACCCCTGCCCCGCCTTTTGGGTCCTGATGAAGATGTGGTGGTGGTTTTCTCTGCAGAGCTAGAAGAAGACACCCTTGCTTGCTGCTCCAGGGAGAGCACTAGCGTATCATCATGTTCACCACGATCGGCAATAGCCTCCCAATCTGCAAACATCAAAGCAGGATCTCATAATTCTATGTTTTATCTGATTTTTTATCTATCCATGATAAAACAATACCATCATCATCTTCATCGTTCGCATCAAGGTTAGATGAAACTTCAGAGTCCTTTGAGACCACGGTGGTACCCTGTTGCGATGAGGATTTCTCTTCTGGATCATGATCTCTTCCATAACCATATTTAGAGCCAAAACAAACATAAGTTAGACACATCATACGTTCAAACTAGAAAGCTACTCAGAGTCTCAGACATATGATATGTTGTTGTTTAATATTGGGTATTAGAAGCAACTAGAACGAACGGCGAACCTAATCAACAGCCAAGTAATTTCTAGGTCTCCAATGGCCAACTAAGTAATAAATGTAATCACGAAGTGGCCGATCACAAGTAATGTGTCATACAGCAGTGAATTAGTAAGAGCAACAAACCAAAGCAAGTGAACTAAGAGAGCAACACAAATAAAACAGCGATCATTTCAACAAATTGGTCGAAGAAGGAAAAGGCCAAGCAATAGGTGCTTGTAAAAACCGAAGGCGAAGATTGGGATTGAAGGCGAGGAAAGGAAGAGGAGCGAACCCTAAGGCCCCGGGTGCTTCGGCGCGGGACTGAAGGACGATGGCGCGGGCGCGGAGCTCGTCGGCTCGGAGGGTGTTGCCGCGGGAGGCGTGGAGGCCGGCGAGGTCGCCGAGCGCCGTGGCGAGGCGGAGGTCGGCGGGTGACGGAGAAGCGGTCGTGGAGAGTTTGGAGACGACGGACTCGAGAAGGGAGATGGCGCCGTCGACGTCGCCGGCGTCCACCAGGTCGTCGACCTCCTCCGTCCAACGTGGGGCGTCCATTGCGGCTTCGGGTGGAGGCCCACGACTCGGGCACGGCGGCGCTCGCCCTCCCTGGAGTCCGGTGGCGCCGGTTTGGAGTTTGGACCGGACCGGATCAGACCAGACCAGGGGCATCAATGTAAATCACATGGGTTTTATTCCCTCTTCTTTTTGTGTTTCCACCTTTAGACAGCCTTTCAGAGATCTCCGATCTCCCTCTGGATCAGAAGCAGAACCGGTCGCTCCGGAAGGCTTAGCTACTCCTACACAGTCTATGGCGACGCCGACTCGCCGGCGGTTAGCTTGTCTGGTTCACCGGTTTTTAAAACCTTGATCCTGCTGCCAGCAAGGAATAGATCCTTGAGCTTATTATGCTTGTAAGAGAATGAGATTGGTGGAATAGATTGTATGAATGATGAATGATTGTATTGAGTCTCAAAAGTCAGTTTATATAGAGTACATGATTTGAAGAGCAAGGCTCCTCGTGATACATATGGTAGCCTATCATAATACATATGATATACAATCATGATACATATGTTAGCTTATCATAATACATATGGTAGACAACTATGATACATATGGTAAGTTAAAATAATACTTTTAAACTATTAATTATACTCTAACATCCTGCGCAGTCTTAACACGAGTAACGCGGATGCGCAGTCTTAGCGTGAGTAACACGGACGCTTAGACCGGAGAAAAAACCGACAAAAGCACTCAACACGATGATAGTCCTTATGCCGATGTCGAGGTAGTCAAGAGTGAAGACGAGTAGCCGTGGTCGAGTAGCGCCGTGCTTTAGGTAGCTGCGGTCAAGCGAGCTGTAGTGGTTGATACCGATGTCGAGGAATCACACATAATGCCGCGGGCGCAAGAAGAGCGCCAAAGTGATGGGTGCGCAAAAATGCGCCTTGAAAGAGGACTGTGAAACAGTCGAGGCACTACGAGGCAGGGGGTCGATGCTTCGGGTTTGCTAGACCCGAAGATGTGTCGGGGACGAAGACACGCACCGGTGTTGCTAGTACCGAGCGTACGTAGGTAGGGATCATCACGGACAAAACACCAGTGCCGGAGAGGATCAGAAGAGAAGGTCTCCGAAGCGGTCGCGGTGCATAGAGCGACGAGAAGAGTATCGATGCAGCCCGCAGTTGCCGGAGTAGACGAAGAATGGTCGGGGTAAAGACTGCGACTCTGGCGACGTGGACGTGGTGGTCGAGGATGAAGACAAAGTAGAACCGACGGCCGAGAGTGGCAGCGGGTTTTCTGAAGGAGCGCGGCGGTAGTACTCGAGGTAGGCGAAGAAGAACCACCAGCTCCACAAAGATCGAGTGTGCCGACAATTCGAGCGACCCCTGAGTTGGGAGTCGAGGGCGGTCGTGGATCGTCAAGCGACAGACGGCGAGAAAGAGCCAACGATGAAGAGACACACATGCAACGATACTGTGGCTCGAGGAGGCGACACAACAGCAATCCTTGGCTCGAAGGCGGGGTACACAGCCTCGACGTCAGGCGCATGTGGTCGGTTGATCAGACCAACGGTGAGCGCGAAACACAATGATGCTGCGTAGCTGCATGGTTGAGGACGTCCCAACGATGGCGATGACGAAGGCAAAGGTGTTGAGGCGACTGGACGATGATGCATGAAGGCGTCTCTTGAGTGTTGAGTCTGATAATGTCGCATATAAAGCACGAGCCAAAAAGTCGATGCTGATTTGGAGAAGAGGCTCGTGATGTCGACGGCGATGGGCGACGCAATCTCAATCAGGGATCGAGTAAAATCAGAGCATATAAAAAAATACAGTAGCTTCACGTGAGGATTTCTCTCGATTTTGCTACTGTTGACAAAGACGGCGATGACGGCTTGATCAATAGGATCCACCGATTAAACCAGGGGCGTTGCCCTCGACGGAGACCATAGAGATGGACCTCCCTGGAGGCGCGCGATGCGAAAGCGCTAGGGTTGGGAGGGTGAGCAGCGGAACTGGATCGTAGTTTGGCTCTATATCATGTAAGAGAATGAGATTAGTGGAATGGATTGTATGAATGATGGGTAATTGTATTGAGCCTCAAAGACCGATTTATATAGATTACATGACTTGGGGAGCAAAGCTCCCCGTGATACATATAGTAACTTATCATAATATATATGACAGACAATAATGATACATATAATAGTTTATCATAATACATATAGTAGACAACTATGATATATATGGTAGGTTAAGATACCAATTATACTCTAACAATGCTGCTGTCGAGCATAAGAGCAACCAAAATGTAAATATCCAAAGTAGTCTATTAGATGAGACCCACTATTAATATTTTTTACTTATGGACATCTCCACAATGTGAGGAATAGACATGGAACATGAGGAAACAATTGAAAATAATTCAACTTATTTTATACTGGTTGTTGAAGCTTGTGCCATAGTGTATGAATGGAAGAAAAAAAAATATTTTTTTACTTTTATGAATAGTTCATAAGCTTATGGATAGATTTTGTTATGAACTACCATATAGACTACTCCACAATGTTTTATTCTTACGGATAATTTTTGGAGCACATTGTGATTGCTCTGAGGAGACGTTTGGAATGGCTCACGCAGTGGTTTACGATGCGGCTTATCCTATGAGCTGTGCCAAATATTTTTTTAATGAGTTGCTTCACTGATGCAAATGTGATAAGCCGGATGCAAAAGTGCCCTATGGAGAAAAGCCACCTTGAGTGTGCTCAAGCAAAGACTCCTTTAAACTTTTCATTACAGAAAAGCTACAATAAATTGTTCTACCAAATATTTCAAAAAACACCAACTTATTAAAAAAATTACATCATCACATAAGTTAAAGTCAGAGCTAATTTTTTTATAAACCATAGCCCTACAAACAGGGCTTTAAAATCTCTGCCTTTGCCTTACTACTAAGTTTACACCAAGTTATAGTTATTTTCTGTGCAATGATATTTTATTCAAGATTGTGATTTACACGCGCCCAAAGCAGTAGAGGAGCATATTACATAACCATTGTTTTTTTTTTTTGCGACTCATAACCATTGTTCTGTTTGTATACTCCATCCTGTCTAGTACACATACAACGGGAGTACATCAATTTGAAGAGGTGGGATCCTTGCCGAATGCCATGAGCGCGTGGGTGATCAGCATGGCCCCCCGGCGGGTGACCTCCGCCAGCCGCCCGACGAGCGGGAAGGCCACCGTGTCCCTGTTCTTGAGTGGCTTCTTGTCCCACCAGTCCTCGTGCTTGACCACCTTGCCGTCCTCGTCAATCTCCAGCCGGATGAGCGATGTCAGGTCCACCGATTTCCCCAGCACCTTGTAGTGCTGCTTGTTGTCGATCAGCACCTCCGTTCTAGCACCACCGGATCCCGTCGGCCTCTCCTCTTCCTGCACCGTGTACTCCACTATCTTGGACTCGCTGAATACCTTGGGAAGACTGTAAAATGCTGACTTGATCTGCTTCAACCTGCAGGCAACCCTGATTATACTCCATAGTTGAATCGAGAGAGACGACGAGCTGAACTGAAGATGAAGAAATCTCTATCATATCATACCCGTGAGCACGCATCAGCGGATCCTCAAACGTCGCGTTCGAAGCGTAGATCGCCTCAAAGTCACGAGCAGTCGCGCGCGAACCATATCTAGAATCATACGAGTATTCATATTCATACAAATCAGGAGCAACCGAGCAGGAGCAAGAGCAGCTCACTGACATGTTGAGGAGATGCGGCATGATGCGCTCCGAGACGCTCCGGGCCATGGCTGTCGTCGGCTTCTTTCTTCTCCAGCGACGGCAGCAGTATCAGTCGCGCGAGAAGCAAGAGAAAGCGAATCAATGGAAGGCAGGCAGTCAAGGTCTCAAGGAGGAAGAGAATGCAGAGGAGGGCGCCACGTCCGCCCGCCAATCTCGTGGAGGAGACTGCCTCCACGGAACCCTTCTTTTCTGTACCAGGCTTCCAATATGGGCCGGGCTTCTTTTCCTTTTGTTTGCCTGTTTGGACAAGGAGATGTTATGGGCTAAAAACCCTACAGCCCAACGCCCTTCCCCCTTCCTTCCCGACTGCTCCGCTCGAAACCAAACCAAACACCGCCGCCGCGCTCCTTCCACCTCCGCCGGCCGCGATGCTGCGCTCCTCCGCTCGCCTCCTCCGCAGGGCGGAAACCGCGGCGCGACGGCTCTCCGGCGCAGCAACCTCGCTGACACGTCCACTTCCCGGCCTGGACCTCCCGCCGCCGCTCCCCGACAATATCGGCCGCAGCCTCACCCTGATCACCACGCTCCCCAACGGCGTCCGCGTCGCCTCCGAGGACGTTCCGGTAAAATATTGACGTCACATCGGCGCGTCGTGCGGGCTTCGGTGCTGATGCTTTTGTGCTGTTGTGCGGACAGGGGCCATCGGCGTGCATTGGGGTCTTCGTGGACTCCGGCTCCATTTACGAGACCGAGGAGAACACCGGCGTCTCGCACATCCTGGACAAGCTGGCCTTCAAGGACACCGCGCACAGGACACACCTGCAGATTGTCCGCGATCTTGAGCTCGCCGGAGGAAACGTCGGCACCTCCGCTGCCAGGGAGCAGATGGTCTACAGCTACGACACGCTCAAGGCCTACATGCCGGGGGCCGTTGAGTTGCTTCTAGATTGCGTCCGGAACCCGCTGTTTCTCCAGGACGAAGTCGACCGCCAGGTACTCTGAGTCTCTCCCACAGCCTATAACTTTTTATAAGAGCGTAATCATGAATCGAGATCGTTGTGATGCTTGTCAGCTGGCCCTTGCCCGGGAGGAAGTCCAGGAGCTGCAGAGTAACCCCGAGAGGTTTCTTATGGAAGCACTCAACCTTGTTGCTTATTCAGGTGCTCTTGCAAATCCATTAATAGCTCCTGAGGATGCTCTTGAGAGGATCAATAGCACCACTATTCGAAAGTTCTATCATGTAAGGCCGTTTTTTTCCTGTGCCACATTTCATATGTGCATTTCCTCTTTCCTATAATTTATAAATAACACTTTTTTCTTTATGTTTTATTGCTCTATCTTCTCTCTGCAAAGTGACATGAAACATTATAGAAAAAAACAATAAGAACGAAAGTTATATTTGTGTAACAGGAGAACTTTACTGCTGATCGCTTGGTTCTAGCAGCATCAGGTGTTGAGCATCAAGAGTTGTTAGACTTTTCGGAACACCTATTATATGATTGGCACAAGGGATCGCTAGTGGAAAAGCCAAAGTCTACATATATCGGTGGTGATTTCAGACACCAAGCAGAATCAGATGTATCCATTCTATTTGTTATTTCTTATATTATTATTTGACATACTAGATTGGGACTTTGTTGATCATCTTGCTGCCTTGCACAGATGACACATGTCGCATTAGCTTTTGAAGTGCCAGGTGGCTGGCTTGAAGAGAGAGATGCTACAATCATGACCGTCATGCAGGTAGAGTTCCCTGGTTATTATCTGATGCATACTTGCATAGTGATTACGCTATCCCTTTTTTAATCTCTAAGCCCCGAATTTGGTACCAAATAATGTTGTTATGCAGACATTGATGGGTGGCGGTGGTTCATTCTCCTCTGGTGGTCCAGGAAAAGGAATGCATTCACGGCTTTGTAAGTCTTGAACTCTATGATTGTTCAGGGTAGTAACTTGTGCTGTGGTATAAATTAGTTAGATTGTGATTGTTTTAATTGCTGTTACTGCACTTCAGAAATGCGATGTGCTGTTGTCCAAATATATTGGTCAGATTTACTTATTGTAGTGTTTCACCTTTTGAGTTGGATGAAATCTTTGCTAAGTTCAACTGTTGTTTCTTTGCAGATATGCGGGTCCTAAATAAATATCACTCTGTCCATTCTTTCTCAGCATTTAGTAATGTATATGACAATACTGGCCTCTTTGGTATCTACTTGACCACGGTGAGCTAATCTTTTCTACATGTTTCTGTGTCTGTGACCCTTATATTCGCTTCATTTATTTGTTGCATTTTTTTCAACTAAAATTTATAGATTTACCAATAAGATGTGTTGATCATGTCTTCTCTTTTCTTGTCAATGCACAATTCTTAGTGGGCATTGGCTGGTTTCGTTGTATCTTTCATCTGATGACTCCCTTTCTTGTGAATATGTTAGCCTAATCAGCCTATAGGAAATACACTGTGTGAAAATGTGCATTGATGATTGAACTTGGTGAACATGATAATTAAACCTTCCTGCCAAAGCCTGAGCTACTGTTCTATGACTGTTGGCTCCTTAGCATGATGTATACACTTGTTTTTCTTTCATTAGAGCCAAAACACATAGAGATAAATCTGACATCTTTGAACAGTTAATTCTTGCATGAACAGAAGTGGCTTGACTTGTGCTGAAACTATGCTTTTGTTTTTTTGAATCATGAAAATTGTAGGCTTTGCCTTTCCAGTTCTGTATATGGGTTTGATATATTTTTGTCTTTTTTAATTAGTCCAGCCATCAGATTTTGTAGCAAAGGCCGTTGACATTGCGATAAATGAACTGATTGCTATTGCAACCCCTGGAGAAGGTACGTGTCATGCTCAACTAGGTGGATGGGCTTGAGTAGTTGCTGAAACTAACTGTTCTGAGACTTGTGATTTTCATATGCAGTGACAGAGATTGAGCTGAAACGGGCAAAAAACTCGACGATTTCATCCGTATTAATGAATTTGGAATCTAGGGTAATCTTGAACCCTTAGTGTCCTTTCATGTTCTGCGAGTTATTTATAAGACATTTTTGATGTTCCATGTTAAATTTATTGTAGGTAATTGTCACAGAAGATATAGGAAGACAGCTTTTGACTTATGGGGTCAGGTAAAAGCAGTATGCTAAGTATTTCAGTATTGCCTTAGAAAATTAATGACCTTTCTACTCTTCGCTGGCACCACAACAGGAAGCCTATCGATTACTTCCTTCAATGTATGGATGAAATAACTGTAGATCATATTACGGAATTAGCTCGGAGGATTTTATCTTCACAGCCTACAATGGCTAGCTGGGGAGATGGTATGCTCCTTTTTGATATTTTAGTTTGAAAATCTTTTGGTTTATGATATTGAATCAACATTTGGAACTTAACATGATTTCCTCTTCTTGCTCTCCTGCAGTTAACAAAGTTCCTCCATATGATTTTGTTTGTGAGCGGCTGCGATAGTACACCTAATGATCTCAGATGGATGTGAAGGTTTCTTTGCTGGAGTTTTTTCCCTTTTTTTTTCTTTTTTGGGGGGGGGGGGGGGG
>BCLF01000034.1:147971-160043 GCA_001602275.1 Zoysia japonica | reverse complement strand
GGGGGGGGGTGAGTGTTTGATAAACCTAACGGCGCGTTGGCTCGCTGTAAGCCAAAAGGGACACTTACATGTGGGACCTATGTTTTTGTACGAGCCCACATGGCAATGACAATACCCGTTGCATCCTCGTGAACAAACGAGACTCGGCCGAAGCAGCAGTTGGGTGGGGAAGAAGAGGAAGCTCTGCCTGGCCTGCCAGGATGGCGATGACCGTCGAAGGTGATTGCCTCTAGCCCCCTTTCTTCCTTGAAATTTCAACTGTTTACCCCAAACTCCTGCCGATCTCTTCGTCGTTTGAGCCCCGATTGGAGCATGGGGATTCGTTTTGCTAGGGTTCGGTCCGTATGGGTGCTGCGACAGCGCTTCTGGATCCCAATTAGACTAAGGTAGAGTGCTTTCAGGTACGGAATGTTTGGATGTACCTCTCACTTCTTGGTACGGGGATAGTTGCTGCGCCAGTGCTAGATTGTTAGCGTGATTGAGGCTGATGTGCAAATGTTCACTTTTGATTTGATGATTTGTGGAAGTTGTCCAGATTAGTCTTGCGGCCAGTGACTTGCGTTCAAAAATTTTGATTTGTCATGTTTTGAAAACTTGGATCGCCAGTTATTGTGATCCTGTGTGCTCCACTATCAGTAATTTTGGGTGTATAAACGGTGCATGAAATGTGTTGGCTATAATTTTCTCATACTCTACTTTAGGTGTTCTGGGTTTCATTCTTTGCTTTCCTTCTTTTCTTTCCCCCAAAATTATTTTTAGGCTCCTGTGCTCTGATTAGCTGATATGAATTACCATCTATCTCTGTTCTTTAAACTAGTTCAAGTTTTCAGTGTTTTGACTGACTTCATGTTCTCATTTTTTCTTGGCTCCGGTAACTTTCTGCTGGATGCTTCTGTTCACTCACCCTTGGTGTTTCTCGTGGCAGTGTAAGTTCATTGCCCAGAATCTTTTCCAGCTTGTATGTTGCGTTTATATACAAAGTTCACACTTTATATTTCATTCTGTAACAGGCTCGCCGGACTCGCATTTATGTTCTCGACGAGCATTCTACTGCAAATATTGGTATGTTGTCCTTGCTGATTTGATTAAAGCTCATCTAAGTCTTTTTGATTTGAATAAGGTTCTTACAGTCTTATTAGTAGCTATGAGCCTATGAGAAGTTGGAACCTCACAGTTTCGTCTCGCCACATTGTAATCACCATTAGTTTGGCCTGTGATTATGGCATATGCATGATACATATAAAATGAAAACGTAAAGATCATCAGTTGCTTGCCAAGATTATTCAAAAGCATTGTATCCAAGAGAGAAAAGGCATTTTGAAGTCGATGCACACAACGATTGCGTATATACAAGATACCATCAATCTACACCCTAACTGTAGTGTTTTAGATGGAAAGGCCATCTTGAGTTTATCATGCTATTAATCCCTTACTGAGTTGTTAATTATATCGTGTCTAGTTTTTTCATTTTTGATGGTGCAGGCTTGTGCTTTGTACAACAACTGGTGGCCCATGTTAGCAGGTGGCCTTTTTTTAGTAACCCTCCTCAATCAATGGGGAAGTCATCATGATCTTCTCACTGACACTGTGTCATATGCATACGCAGCTCTCATGTATGTCCTTGTACCCATGCCATGCCTGTTCTTTGGCGGTGGATCTACACAGTTCTTGACTAGCAGAGATGGCGGAGGGTAAGTTCTAGTGTTTGATGCTGTTGATTGGTTACTTTTTGGAAAACTGTACAACATGTATTGGGAAAAGACTACGATATGTAGAATTCATCTCCAGGAGGAACCTATCATTGCAGGTGGATTAATGCGGCAAAATTTCTGACTGGTGCATCTGCCATGGGAAGCCTCGCCATTCCAGCAATTCTAAGGCATGCTGGTCTAATTGAGACTGGTGCCATGTTCATCGAGTTTACATCCTTCTTTATTCTTGTATGCACAGTACTGTGCTTCCATAGGGCTACCCTGGATGAAGACTGGTAAATGTGCATGGAGCCATGAAGTGTAATTGATATCCTTTCTGTGGCAGGTTCTCCCCCACGCTAGAAAAAATGACTGTTGGAAGCTAACATAGACCTGTAAAAGCAGCGCACTTAAAGTGTGTTTTTATCTAGATTTTCTCAAGGTTCTATATTCACTTGCTTTGTCAAGATATTAGGCATATATTCTGTGGGGAACCATCTATGTAATATATGAGACTTAATTTCATTGGCTATCAGCTGTAGATTGCATTGACTTAATATCAATGGAGAGATGGAACCGTAATGGTGATATTTCTGTGCAGCTTTTGCAAAACTCTTTTTTCCTAGATCGAGAACAGGAACACCTTGCATTTATCAAAAGCAAGCTGTTGGAAACTCAACTGTTTAATATACAAGCTTTTGTGTATACTGTAATAAAATGAAATCTGAAGTCCCTAAGGTATGTAATGGAACAATGTAAAGTTGTCTTTACTAAAGGATAACTTTGATAAGGAGGTGAGTTATGTTTTCTCAATACTGAGATGACACATTGAAACCAAAAAAAAAACTTTAATAAGCTAGGTAATGGAACAAAGTTATTTTGGTCAGTCTTTCCATAGGAAATAGTCATCAGCTAAGTGCCAGAGAGACATGAATACTGAGGGTGATTTTTCGCTGCTAGAGTGGAAGAGGAAACGCTACAATTATTGGACATAATATTTAAGAAACTGTGTGAAGAAGACAATGACAGTTTGGCCGAGTGGTCTAAGGCGCCAGATTTAGGCTCTGGTCCGAAAGGGCGTGGGTTCAAATCCCACAGCTGTCACTAATTTTTTATTTTCATTTTTGATATTTTTTTCCATCGTTGTCTGCCTCTTGACATAGTACTCCTTGCAGTCGAGCACTGAACGATGAGATGAAGCACTACAGATATCTTCTGCTTCAGCCTTAGTCCTTTTTGCTCTTCCTTGTAATTTCTCGTATCTGATGTACTAGAGAATTGGAATCTAAAATAAAATCTATTTGGCAATTGTTACTAAGTTATATTACCTCCATCTTATAAAATATAAGCATTTTTAGTTTAGTTAGAATCAAACCACTTTAATTTTGACCATTAATAATAGAAAAAATAATAATATTTTATTATATATAAATCGTGTTACTAAATTCTTTATAAAATAAACTTTTATAACATGTCATTCTTTATATTAAAAATTATTTAAATTTGTAGATATAATTAGTCAAAGTTGAGAGAATTTGATTTGATGATAGAGTACTCTCTCCGTCTTAAATTATAAGTTACTCTGGACTTATCAAAATTTCTCAAATTATAAGTTATTCTCGCTTCTCAAAACAATTTTTTCTTTTTTAATACATCTCTACTCTATCTCCCCTCTTTATTTTTAGAATATTTCACATTTTTTAATTTTTTTAATTCTCATGTCCAGACTCAAAATAACTTATAAAAAAAGGATGGAGAGAGTATTTCACAACATTCAATAATAAATAAATTATAGTAAAATATATAATAGCTATCATACATTTTGAGTAGAACAAATATTTAAATATAGCGTTAAATAGAAAAGGAGGGAGTCTATTTCAATGATGATAATGTTAGTCAACTGGTCAAATGAGTTACAGTACGTAGTTGAACAGAGAGAAGTTACTCACTCCGTACTAGTACTACCATTCAAATAAAACGGTTCATCATCTCCTTTGCCGTCATCCTCCACCTCGTTTTCTCCGCCAGCCGCTGCGCGCGAATCCGATCCTGGATCCAATGGCGCCGGAGGGGCAGTGGGTCCTCATGGCCACGGGCCGGTCGCCGACCAACATCGCCGTGATCAAGTACTGGGGGAAGCGCGACGAGGCGCTCATCCTCCCCGTCAACGACAGCATCAGCGTCACCCTCGACCCCGATCACCTCTCCGCCACCACCACCGTCGCCGTCAGCCCCTCCTTCCCCTCCGACCGCATGTGGCTCAACGGCAAGGTGAATAACTCATTATCACTTACTAGCCTCCACTCGCGCCGCCGCTTCGGCTTGTTCAATGATCCGAGAATTCCCGCCGCTGTTCGATTTTTCCTCCGTGATCATCTGATACACTCCTAGCTGGATGCTTCCTTGCGATCACACCAATTTAATTAATTTTATCTCCAAGTGTGCTTAGAGTAGTCCTTTTCATGTCGATGCTTGTGCTGATCAAATTGTTGCCTAGATCTGGGTCGGATCTATTTGAAGGTCGCTTTCAATACAGTTCCTAGCTTTTTGAAAGTTCAATATAAAAAAGGGCACAGCCTTTTGTTATTCTACTAGTATGTCTTACTGTCTACTCGCATTAAGTGGCAGATTAATACCCCCTCCATACTCACAATTCAGATCGTTTTGAACAACAACACAGTCTACAAAGCATAACTTTGACTTTGATTTTTTTCTAAAAATATTTATCAAAAAGTGACATATATATACTTTTATGAAAGTACTTTTTAAGACAAATCTATTCATTTGATTTTCATATTTCTAAACTTAACAGCTTAAAAGTTATTTGTAATTTATATTCCCAATGTTTGACTAAAGCAAAGTCCAAAACGACTTGAATTATAAGTATGGAGAGAGTAAATAATAATCCCAGTACCTTGAAATTATTTGCTTTTGGTGAAATATGACTGTAAGCTTACGTAGGCTTTTGGGTTGGAATTGACCAGGAGATCTCTCTGTCTGGAGGAAGGTTTCAGAGCTGCCTGAGAGAGATTCGGAAGCGAGCCTGTGATTTTGAGGATGCGAATAAAGGACTCAGGATCAAGAAAGAGGACTGGGAGAAGTTGCATGTCCACATAGCATCGTACAACAACTTCCCTACTGCTGCTGGCTTAGCTTCTTCAGCTGCTGGCTTGGCTTGTTTTGGTAAATTCGTGGATTCTTTCTCAGTGTGACTTTATTTACGCTAAAAGCAGTCTCACTCTCATCAACAGTGAAGGAACAGCTTCCTAGCTGAATAAAAAGATTCTGAAGTCAAACCTAGTGGCCTTGCAATGACATGTAGCCAGTCTAAGTGTTGTGACAGTAAAAAAAAAAATACTAGCTGAAAAAGCGGTTCCATTCAATACTATTCTGTGAAAAAGATTTCACATTCTTGTTTTTATAGCCATGTGCCAAAACATATATCAATTATTTTTTAATACTCCTGCAGTTTTCACCCTTGGAAAGCTGATGAATGTGAAAGAAGATTATGGACAACTTTCTTCAATTGCTAGGTCTGTTCTTTACATTCACACAATGTCTATCCCTCTATATCTTGTACTCTATCACGTTATTTTTGTTTTAATATACTGCAATTGTATTATATTTGCTAAGCAGTGTAGTCACTAATTTTGTAATGCACAATACTTATCTTTCTCAAAATTCATGTAGGCAGGGATCTGGGAGTGCATGCCGCAGTATATATGGTGGATTTGTCAAATGGTGCATGGGGAAAGTGAGTAGATATATGGTTATGACAGAGGAACAACCTAGGTTTAAATGGTTTTTTTTTTACCTAGTCGATGATGACTAAGACCTGATTGTATGCTTGCAGAAAGACGATGGAAGTGATAGTATGGCGGTGCAGCTTGCTGATGAAACACATTGGAATGATCTTGTAATTATAATTGCAGTGGTACGTGACATGCTCCACATGGTATCCTGTTACATGTATTGCTTCTCACCATGTGGCTTTCATGCTTATAGATGTATTTTATTTCCATATTTTGTTCTATTATCATAAATAATCGTTGCATTTGTTTGTGGAATTAGGTTAGTTCAAAACAGAAGGAAACTAGTAGCACCAGTGGAATGCGAGATAGTGTTGAAACAAGTCCCTTCTTGCAATACAGGGCACAGGTGACTAATTTATCATTCTGAACAAGTGAACATGAAATTGGCTTTAATTTTTTCCATCTTGCAAATTTAATTTCTAAAATCTAAACTTCTAGCCTATGCTTATCAGATAGGAAATGTTTCTACAATTTTGTATGCAGTGTTGGCTCTTACTGTGTACTGCGGTGATTGTTCTTATGTTTCAGACTGTAGTGCCAAGTCGGGTGTTGAAAATGGAAGAGGCTATTAAGAACCGCGACTTTGTATCATTTGCCAAGTTAACATGTGCAGATAGCAACCAGTTTCATGCTGTCTGTTTAGACACGAGCCCTCCAATCTTTTATATGAATGATACATCACACAGGTACTTTGTATTAGCAATGCATTGGTTCAGGATGTTATCATATCAAATTTAGTGTTGACAAATTGTTGGCTCAACCAAATGCAGGATAATAAACCTCGTGGAAAAGTGGAATCGCTCAGAGGGAAGCCCACAGGTAATTTTGCTGTTTAGAACCATCTGTTGTATTTCCTTTTTGCTTTATTTTCCTGATCTCTATCCTAAAAATTAATATTTAGTCAGTTCTATGTTGCCCACCCTAGTGAATATTGCTCACGTAGAACAGAACCATCAAATACATCTGGTTTCACATTTACTGATCAAAACATAATTGACTTGCATCAACTGGTGCAACAATCAGCTTCTGAACCGTTGCAATATCCTTTGGATTAACATGTAATTTTAGAGCAGTAAATAGCAAATTAAATGTCTTGTTATTTGGAACCATTTATTCATGAAGACACTGCCATGAGCAACCACATTTAGAATGATTTGTCTATTAAAAGGCTGGAACTTGAGAGTTCCTGAGCCCACTCAAAAAATTTATTTTTCATTGCAGCCCTTGTGATATAACATACTCCTACTATTTGGACCTACTTTGGTGTCATGTATGCATTTCATCTGTAATTCACAATACTGTTGGTACTGGATGGTGTGATTGATTCGATAATGATACCATTTATCAGTATGGACTTAACAGATTCTGTTGAACATTCAAATGGCAACAGAGTTAGAATTGTGGACCTTTAATTCCATTGTGCATTTCTATTGGCAGGTTGCCTACACCTTCGATGCTGGGCCTAATGCTGTCCTGATTTCACCAAACCGTAAAACAGCAACTCTTCTCCTCAAGAAGCTCTTGTACTGTTTCCCTCCCCAAGATAAGGATTTGAGCAGGTGTGTTTGATTTCTGTTTCATGATTAAATATGTTGTTACTGAGTCTATTGAAGAGCTATATGGAACTATCTGATTGATGTGCATCTTCCAGCTATTTGGTTGGCGACAAATCAATTTTGAGTGACGCTGGATTGTATTCCATGGAAGACGTTGAGGCTCTTCCTGCGCCTCCAGAGATGAAGATACCGGATCAAAAATTCAAGGGCGATGTTAGCTATTTCATCTGCAGCAGGCTTGGGGCTGGCCCTAAGGTTATTCCTGACGAAAGCCAAGCATTGATTGATTCAGTCACAGGACTTCCGAAAGGGGTGTGATTGTAGCTTAGTTGATTGATACATTAGGCTTGAGCACCGATGTTGAGAATTAGACATATGCTTTTTACTCAGTGGGGCAGCTTATTTGATCATGTTTTACTCTATCCATTTGGCCCCGGTGATTGTTGCTACATAAAATAGCCTGTACCATTTTCTTTTTTCAATAAAAGATAGCAGAATAAACTGTTCTGTTACACAACGTGGATGCAGCCAAATCCTAGAAGCTAAAACAATTCGCCTGAAGTCTAAGCCAAACAACTGCAGGCGAGTCTAGGTGTGCTGCTTCAGCTGAATGCACAGCCAAGCTGACAGAAAAAATACAGCACACCTCAACCAACGACAAGTCCTTGAATAGCTGCTGCTCCTGGATAGGTGATTAATCTCTACCCTTTCTTTTACCAGCCGCTGATTTGGCCTTATCTTCTGGTAGACTCTGCTGAACTCCATTAGATGTCTCAGTTGGAGGCACATCCATGACAAGTCCATTAACTTCAGGATCTTCATCAGGTTCTTTGCCGACCCTTTTCCTACCAATACAAAGCCATATCCTACTTCTCTCGTCACCAGACTTCTCTTCCAATGGCACATGCCAAAATCCAAGCTCTGACTCCTGTAACGAATATCACATGAGCAACAGAGTAAGACCTCAAAAATGATCGAAAACCCTTTCACATACTTGAATCTCTGAAGAATAAGGGGGTGGCATCATAAGCAATGATTTTCCTTTATTGAAGGTGTACTTGACCTGCACAATTATAAGAAGTTTATTAAATTAGTACTTAATGGGAAAAGAAAAGAGTTGATACGTGAAACCGGTTTCAAAAGGATAAAGTATTTTATTTTTTTAAATAAAGCCACTATTGTAAACCTACATAAGCAGGATTTTGTAGTAACAAAATAAGCATGGGCAACAGATATTACAGAACTCATTTTCTGGAGCTCACCCGATGCCGTTGCTTCCACTTTGGAAAGAAAGATGATCCTAGAAGCTCGAATATGTGATCTCTCATTTCATCATTAGTGACAAGTGAACAATTTAACCTAATCGCTGCATATAGCCAATACCTGAAAGGTTGCAGCTTACATCATTAGAATCATGACATGCCAAGCAAAAAGGATGCTAAAATCTAGAAACTGAGGTGTGTTACCAGTCATCATTTGACCCACTTGGTGAAGTGTATAGTGCCCCGTTTGCACTCCAATTTTCAATCAGATGCCTATTAGACGAATCTTCCATAAGCTTGGATACCCGTTTACTATGCAGTATAACAAGTGGCCATTTTCCACTATGTCTGGCCCGCAACTCTGTTATGACGGCATCCAGCTGCTCTATATTAATCACGAGAAAATGAACAAGAATTTGTAGTTAGAACAGACTGCTTAACTGGAAATATCAAAATGTCAAATTCAGAGTGAAGTGTTGCACAGACCTGAGTCAAACAGAAACCACCCTCAGCAAAATTTTGTTGATACAGTGCAATATTTGCACCGTCAACTATAGCTTCATACATGTTATGTGCTTCCAACCAGTCCTAAAGAAGTCATATTACTCAATTTGTGAAAAATGGCAAATGGATATTCTTTCAGTACAATATATGCTAAAGTAGACGTCCTAAAGTAGACGAATGCCTGGCTACAGCCGCTGGTTAGAAAAGTAAAAGAAACTGAGATCCCTACCAAGTTAGCTACAGAGACAAACCATTACGGGCAATCGGAGAGAATATACACCTGAAACTGGCTGAAATTTGATTTGGTCTCCCTCTCAAGGGCCAGAGCGGCAACAGAATCAGCAAACCTTTGTGTCTCCTCGGCATTGATATCAACCGAGGCTAGATGGCATCCACAGCCCCCACACTCACCATCTGGTCCAACTGTCACCCTCTTGACTGCCCACGGACCATTTCCAAGCCACCCAAGCCGATGGCACCCGCCACCATTGGCAACAATGGCTTCCTTCACCCGAGAAGCATCCCACTCGGTCATACCAGCCATTGCCGCCTTCTCTGTCCTGAACCAACCCTCCACCACCTGTGCCGTCTCCTCGCTCAAGCAGCTCACTGTCTGCCTCAGCTTGTGCATATACTCATACACCTTGTCCGCGTCCCCCGCTCTGGAGCTCACGTCTAGCAGTGCAGCAAGCTCGGGATCCTCAGGGGAGACACCGGAAGCGGCCATATGGGCCTCGACAGCGTAGGCCTTCGCGGCCTCCCCTGCTCGCCGGAACGCAGCGAGGACCGGACTGTAGGAGCGGAGGCGCGGGGCGAGGCCGTACTTCTCCCTCATGGTGGCGACGAGCTCAAATGCCTCGTCAGCGGCGTCGAAGGCAGTGATGCGGGCGAGTGAGGTGATGGTGGCCTCGGAGGGGGCAGCACCGGCCTGGAGCATGTGGGAGAATACGTGGCGGGCGGAATCGGCGGGGCTAGGAAAGGAGGAACGGTCGGCGGTGGTGAGGAGGTGGAGCAGCTGGTTGTACTGGTGCGCGGCGAGGCGGAGCGAAGGAGGCGAGTCGGGGTCCGAGGTGGCGGAATCAAAGGCCGCCATGGCTGAGGCGGCATCCCCGCGACGGGTGCATTCGGTGAGGGTGCGGGAGAAGTCGGAGTTGGGGCCCTTGGAGCCGCGGCGAGGCCGGCGGCGCGTGGTGGCGGTGGCCATGGTGGTGGGTCGGCGGCGGCTGGGGCTGGGCGGAGGAGGAGCCCTAAACAGCCGCGCTATTTTGGGCGGGGTTAACAGCAACGGGCCCATAAGCCCAGGATTGCCCATGTGTGGGTGTAGCATCCCCATCCCCGCGTCCATGTCTTTGAATTAGGACGCCTGTTTATATATTTTTTTAGAAAAAATTGAAAATATCGTTTATTTATTGAATTATTTTATTATTAGAAATACTTTAAACATATATCGTTTTTTATATATTTGCATGATTTTTTAAATATATGAATAATTAAACTTGTTGTTTAAAAGTAAAAAAATGGTATTATTTTCTGAGAGGAATGAAGTATAAAAAAATGAATCATAGACAAACAAACACCTTTGCTATTAATTCAAATTACAAACTTTTTTCACCCATCTATTACCGTTATTACTTCGTCTCGGTGTGCAAACTTTTGACACCTGAAGGAGAACCACAGACCAATTCATCGTTATTTTTTGGCTAAGTTCATGTCGCTTCGAACTATAAGTCGCCCACTCACTCTCAACAGTACTGGCTGATAAAGTTTATTAATTAATTAGTAAGCCCTCGCGGTGACCATGGAGACGCCGGCGTCGTTGCTGGCGCCGAACCTAGCGACGGCACAGTCGGTGGCGAAGATGTCGGAGACGACGTACTTGGGCGCCCCACCCATGACCGGCATCTTGGAGCTGACGCTGAGCTGGTTGACGTAGTCGGCGCGGTAGGTCTGTCCGAGGACGCCGTGCACATCGTCGGTGAGGTCGTGGAACTTGAAGCCGAGGTCCAAATGCGCAAGGCTGTCGTCCTCCGTGACGCCGTAGTTGTGGATGCGGGAGTCCTCCTCGGTGATGGGCACGACGTTGGCCATGATGTCAAAGACACCTTTGAGCTGCACCCTGACGCCGTTGGCGGGGGCAGTCCTGGCGATGGTGAGGCCCGGCACAGCGGTGGACTCCCAGACGGCGCCGAGCTCGGCCGGGATGTCGATCGGCGCGCCGTCGAAGGCGAGCTCGAGGCGGTCGACGTCGCTGTTCCACTTGGCTGTCTTCTGTGCGCCCATGTAGAGGCGGTGGTCGGCGGCGCCGAAGCGGATGCCGAGGGCCTGGATCCATGTGAAGTCGCGGCTCATTGTGGGGTTGCGCTTGCCGATGAAGTGCGCGTTGATGTGGAGGTTGGCGTCCGAGAGGATGCAGAAGTCCTGGTCCCTCTTGCCGTGGAAGTAGAAGTTATTGCCGTCGCCGCCGGTGAAGCGAGGGTCGCCGCACGCCACGCCGGGGTAGAAGTCGCACACTGCATTTTTATACAGAAGTGATCGATCAGGTGGTATATCGATCATTGACGGAACATATATAATACAACTACTACTAGCAAGCTAGGATAGATAGGGCTACTTACTGCAGAATGTCTTGCATCCCGGGCAGAGTACGATGCACTGGTTGGGGCATCGCTGGTCGCACTTCGCGGTGCATCCTGGCTTGTTCGTCTGGGGGTCGTTGCAGGCTAGCTCCTGGTTCCTTTTGAACCTCCCGGGGCTGATGACATGGTAGTTAGGCGGCAGCTGCGGTCTCGGACGCGGCAGCTGCGGTCTCTTGGGCCGCTGCGCATCAGCCACCGAGGCGGCGGCGCACAGGGCAACCACGACAAGCAGGGCGCCACGAGAAGCCATTGTTTTGTTTTCGCTGTGACTAGGTACTCCTCCTCCTCAGCTCGCTCCGAGTCTGAGGGAAGAAGACGGAACGGATGGGTGGTGGTGAGTTTTGGGGGATCGAAGGCGCATTTTGTAGGCAGGCTCAGGCTCCTCAGCTCGCGAGCGGTCGTCGTGGCGAAGCAAAGTGCTGCAGGCGCGTTCACCTGGAGATCCGCGCTAGTATTAGCTTGTTTGGGGGGGAATCGGTTGATTGACAAAGACGACGCGTCACGCGTGCGCCGCGGCGGCGATCGGCCATCTGCCCCTGCCCCGGCCGCCGGCACCGCCTGCGCACCGTCGCACGTCAGGTCAGCCTAGCCCTGGCGTAATAAATAAAATG
>BCLF01000034.1:128338-147519 GCA_001602275.1 Zoysia japonica | reverse complement strand
GGCTGTGCGACGCGGCTGCGCTGGCAACGGCGGCTGCGCGGGCGACGTCGGCTGCACGGGCGACATTGCTTCATAGAGTGATTTGAAGGTGGCTGCTGCTCGTGAGGTCTTCAAAGTGCGCAATGGAGTTGAACAAGAGCACTTAAGGTATAAAAAATGCTCTTTTTTTTATCTGTTAACCACTTAGGTTCACCTTGTAGAATATTAGTGACTCTTTTTCAACTTGCATACATTGTGTTATAATTTGTAGATCCACTCAAAATGAGTTACAGATTATTGTTAAAATTGGTTCTTACTTTGCTTTACCGGATGGGAAACCAAAGCAATGGCGTCAAAGAAAGACTTTGCCGTCATTAGTTGTTGATGTATATAACTGTGACATGCTGAAATTGATCGACTACATTGACAGCCACTGCATATGGGGTTCAAAGCAGTTTATAACCTTGTGGCGTGGTATAGAAAATGTTGCTTTTGAGATTAAAACTGATGAAAATCTTCTAGAGTGGATTGAGCTTAATATTCCTAAAAAAGTTGTCTATGTTGATGCTAAAATCAATGATTTTAGTGGACCCTTGCAATTTTCTCCTACAAAGCGTAGATGCCATCCCAAAGTGAGAAAGAGAATGCTCGAAATACCAAGTACTCCTCCAATAAACATAGACCCTCCTGTTGATCCATCTCAGCCAACACAGGATTTAATTATGATCAATGAGAGAGCTAAGAAAGCCAAGGGTGCAGACTCTGACACTGAATCACTTAGAGCTCTAAGTGATAGTAGCTATGACACTGAATTGGCAGCATCATTTGACTCTGAGTTTGATTCTGACCCTGAGTTTGAGCCGGATACTGAAATATTTGATGAGGATGATGTTCCCACATTCTCATATGATGTTGATGATCCATGTATTGATGTGAATGTGGTGTTCACAGATACTGATCAGTGCAAGTCGACTGTTACTCATCATGCTATATTAAATGATCATGCATTTGATATTGTGAAGAAAGACAAGTCAAGATTTAAGGTTGTATGTAAGAGAGCAGATCAGGGCTGCAAGTGGCAATTTTTTGCATCTACGAGCAAAAAATATCTTGGTTGCAAGGTAACTTGACTCTGAATTAGTAATCTGATTTTGTTAGGTAGATCTGATTTTTTGTTACTAATCTGAATTATTGTTCGTATTTTTTTGGTATAGGTAAAAACTAGTGGTCCAAAGCATAGTTATGGTTCATTCAACAAGTGTGGTGATACGATGGCTTCAAATAAATGGGTTGCCGATAGAGTGATGGAGTTGTTGAGGGATAATTCTACCATGAAGCCGAAAGAATTGCAAGATGTGATCAAGAAAAAGTACAAGATAAAAGTGCCATATGATAGAGTTGCTAGGGGCAAGCAGAGGGCACTTGACATGATAAATGGGAAGTGGGATGACAGTTATGACTTGCTTCCTACATATCAGACAGAACTTTTCAGATCTATTCCTGGTAGTGTTGTTGAGTTGGATACCGAAGAGCATAATGGTGACATTTGTTTCAGAAGATTTTTTGTTGCTCTCAAACCATGTATAGATGGTTTTTTGCAAGGATGTAGACCATATATTGCTATAGATTCTACTCATTTGACAGTAAGGGCAAGAGGTCAGCTTGCATCGGCTGTTTCTATTGATGGTTGCAACCATCTATTTGTTCATGATTACTACTCAGTTGATATGCTTAGGCAAACTTATGTTGGTAATTTTAACCCAATGACTTCTAAGCATCAATGGGTACGTGTTGACTTGGGATTCAAAATCTGCAAGCCTAAGTTGAGGAGGAAGCCAAGAAGGCCAAGAGTGTCTAGGATTAAAGCATCTAAGGAGGGTGGAACTAGAAAGAAAAGATAATGCAGTGAATGTCATGAGCTTGGACACATAGCTAAATATTGTCAAGGAGGTCCCACAGCTAAAAAAAAGAAAAGGCGTCTCTCTTCTTCACAAAATGCTTCAGGAGAGGGTAGCAATGATCTACATCCAGCAAATCCACATAGCTATTACTACAATATTATTGCTGTTTTTATTATCTAATTTCTCTTGTTTCAGTCACTAACTCATTCTAATCTATTCATATGTAGTGCAAGTGAGACTCCAAGTGCAAGTGCAAGCGAGACTCCAAGTGAAAGTGCAAGAGGAAGGGGGAGAGGAAGGGGAAGAGGAAGCCGAGGAGGTGGACGAAGGAGGGAAGAGAGAGGCTAGCTGAATTCCTTGGATTATGATGTTTGATATCATGTTGCTTCTATTAGTAGTCTTTTGTTGGCCACCTTGCTTCTAGACTATGTTGCTTCTAGACCATGTTATGTTGCTTTTGGACTATGTTATGTTGCTTCTGGACTATGTTGCTTGTGGACCATGTTATGTTGCTTGTGAACTATGTTATGTTACTAGTGAACTTATGTTATGTTGCTTGTGAACCATGTTATGTTACTAGTGAGCTCATGTTATGTTGTTGGATCATGTAATTTTGAACCATGTTATGTTGGATCATGTTATTATGTTTGGTTATTGGAATATTGTCAAAATTTTATAAAATTGCTGCTGAAATTATGTATGTGCGTTACTGAAATTTTGTTAAAATTCTGTACAAATCTTTCAAAAAAAATATTAATTTTAAATATTATTTAAAAATATTTTGTTATTTAAATATTTCAACGTTGAAACATAGAGGGGTAAAATCATAATTGGTCTACAAAATAAAGGCAAAATCACATGGGCATTTTTGTCCTACCAGATTTTAGTTAATACTGTTAACTCTACTTAACAGAATAGAGGCAAAACATCTCTTCGTTTTTGAAAACCGGAGGTAAAATCACAAAGTTGGATTTGTAGGGGTAAAATCGCAATTGAAATACAAAACAGGAGTAAAAACACAGTAGCCCCTAAATAAAATCGGCCAAACATGTGCGGCTACTTTGATGCCTTGTGCCGCCAATTCCAAACGAACGCTTAGCGGTGGATGTCATTTTTTGGATGCAGAACATAGAGGCTGTCTGGCCCATATTGAGAGATCAAGATTATTGATGAGTACTCCACACTTCCAGCCAGACTCGATCAGTTGCTACTTACTGTAATTGCTAGGCTGACACTAGTTGTTAGAGTATAATTGAATTGTCCATTGTTCTCTATCAGTTAAAAATTTTGAACGTGCAACTCAATATACTAGCAACTTTAAGCTAGTTAGAGTAATTAGCAAGCATCGTCTCCACTGAAAATCTATACTAGCTCATCGATCAGGATCTCTGTGTGTAGGTCAACTGATCGAGCTCACCCTCACCTCACGTAAATTAGAATGCATGGGATGCGTACTTGCATATGCTTAATTTGGCCAGGCAGCGCCTGTGTTATGTGTGCGGTGTCACTTTTGTCCCCTGCTACGCGACTTTCGACGCAAGACAAGCGCTGCGTTGACCTCCACGTACTACGTATTACTCTCCAGTTACTACTAGCTCCATCCTATATTGCTTGCACTTGCATCCACAACGCCGTCCACCATCATATTCATCATTCATCCCATCGATCCCATAAGATCGAGATCGATCCACAACACAACCTCTCTCCACTCTCGATCGATCGTCGTCTACTACCTCCCGCCAACAAATTAACGAGCAAAGCGATCGATGGAGCCGGCTCTTCTGCTGCTGGTGGCAGGGCTGGTGCTGGCGTCGTGCGGACAGGCGGCCGGGCAGCAGCCGGCCTCTCCCCCAAGGGTAGGCAAGGCCATGACCGGGCCTCCGAAGAACATGCCGCCCAACTCCAGGTACGAGATCATCCAGCCGGCGTTCCACAAGCGCAAGTACGAGGTGGCCTGCAGCGAGCGAGGCCGTCCGGGATGCTACATCGGATGCCCGGCCAACTGCCCAAACAAGTGCCTCGTATTCTGCTCATACTGCATGAGCTTCTGCGGTAAGTACATGCTCATTCTGATGCGTGAATCATTTTCATTCTCACGCTAGCTACAGTACCTGCTAACCAATGATCGATTGATGCAGTGTGCGACATCTTCCCCGGCACCTCCTGCGGCGACCCTCGCTTCACCGGCGGCGACGGCAACACCTTCTACTTCCACGGCAAGAAGGACGACAACTTCTGCATCCTCTCCAACGCCGACCTGCACATCAACGCGCACTTCATCGGCAACCACAACCCGGACCTCAACCGCGACTTCACGTGGGTGCAGGCGCTCGGCGTCCGTTTCGAAGACCACCGCCTCTACATCGGCGCCCGCAAGGCCGTCGACTGGGACGAGGAGGAGGACCACATCCAGATCACCTTCGACGGGGAGCCCGTCGACGTCGACGCCGTCAAGAACGCGCGCTGGGCTTCGTCTCTCCGCGACGCGCATCGACGCTGTCAACACCGTCGTGGTCGAGCTCGCCGGCGTCTTCAGCATCTCGGCCAACGCCGTGCCCATCACCGACGAGGACAACCGGATCCACAAGTACGGCAGGACGGACGGCGACAGCCTGGTGCACCTGGACCTGGGGTTCAAGTTCCATAACCTCACCAAGGACGTCGACGGCGTGCTGGGACAGACCTACAGACCGGATTACGTCAACAAGAAGGACATCAGAGCGAAGATGCCCATCATGGGAGGAGCTTCCAACTACATCATCGACTCCTCCAATGGCGGTGATCGCGGTCTCTTCTCCACCGACTGCAAAGTCTCCAGGTTCCACCGTAGTCGCCGCGGTGGCGTCTCCTACGCATCGTAAATACTCCTATATCGACGATCGATGGCTCATAGACACGCATGAATGAAACGTCGACGATTATAACAAGAAATAATACGATAAAAAAATTCAAGTACCAAGGAAATATATATATTAAGGAGCTCAAGACGAAATATCGATCCATACCATACATGATGACTACGTATTTGTACGCTACTAAATAGTACTCCTAAGAAGGAGCGTATATTATTGAGTGGTTTTGAGAAGATGGGTGATATGAAAACGGGGGAATATGTATAGTCGTTTTCTTCTTCTATATATTCATAGTCATTGACCCGGTCTGACTGATGAATAAATTATTTAATTACGGTATGTTTTTTAACCTGAAATCACATGCAGTGCGTAGTTTTGGGTGATTTCTGAGATCGAATGCTTTATGAAAATCATAAGACGTGGATAAACATGTAGTGAACCACCGTTCATGATTCATGTGCCCGGCAACACGAACGTCCAAAATCCAACTGCGACGACGATGGTCATCGCCAATGTGGGCCGCCTTCCGAGTTCCGGGCCCCGGCCCGCCTCATGATAAATGAAAAGCAGACCGTAACCAAATACGGGGAAGTGGAGAACACGGACATGGCCTTCGCTGCCGACGGAGAAGACGCCGCCGCCGCCGCCGCCGGCGTGGTGGTCCTGGAGATCACCGACACGTCCTCTTCCACCACCGGGGATGTTCCCTCTTCTTCTCCTCCACCGCCGCTCTCCATCTCCGACCTCGCCAGACTCGACCCGCTCCCGTCCTCCACCGTCGCCGTTCGCGCCGACCGCCACAGGCAAGCTCGTGCGCTCCACCTCTTTCTCTGATCCTTGTGCTCGCGACTAACCCTGCACCGTGTAATTCGCTACCAGGCTAATCGAGAGCTCCTCGTATTTCCGCGCACTCCTAGGCGGCAGCTTCAGGTCAGCGAAGCACTCCAGCTTGTAATAAGCTTAGTAGAGCTAGTGACGAATAGCCGGTAGGCAGAATTTCTCACGGCCGCTGTTGATGCAGCGAGTCGGGTCGCGAACGTGTGCATCTGCGCTGCAATTTGGAGGCTGCCGTGGAGGTCCTGCGCTATCTGTTGGAGCCTTCTGGGAGCTTTGCGATCACACACGACAACTTTATCCCTCTGTTGGAGGTATCTCCCCTATCCAATTCTACATACAGTACATATGCAGTCCAGAGTTCGTTCTCGTCAGTTCTGCATACAGCATTTCATCCCAATCCCAGTTGTGTGGCATCGCTGCACTTTGAGTACTTCCAAGTTTTAACGTCGATGCTCACTTGGATCTTACACTTAGCTGAATTTGAGGCTAGTCCTATTACCTTTGCTACCTGCTGTGCGACCTGTGATGCTAAGCACCACTCTTTCTTCATTTCTTCTTCAGGGTGCGCTATTTCTTGCGGTGGAGAACCTCCTGATGGATTGTGAAAGTTGGTTCAGCACCATGAACACTCAAACTTCGCCCCAGTTACTTCCATTGGATTTCATAATTGAAGTCTGGTACTTTGCTCAAGAGCATGGTGCGCATCATTTTATCAACAAAATATATTCCAATTCTTGGAACACGTCTTTCAAAATTCAAATTTGGATATGGTTGCAGGTGTTAATTTTATTCAAGACATATGCCCAGGATATCTAGCTCAGAATTTTGTAGGTACAACATACTGCATTACAATACCATGATATCTTTATCACCATGTTATTTATGCTATGTGTTTCCTTGCAACATTGGATTTTCAATATACTGTGCTCTTGCATTATGACTTCATTGACCA
This sequence comes from Zoysia japonica, assembly GCA_001602275.1. Taxonomy (NCBI): domain Eukaryota; kingdom Viridiplantae; phylum Streptophyta; class Magnoliopsida; order Poales; family Poaceae; genus Zoysia; species Zoysia japonica. The sequence goes on along the minus strand of BCLF01000034.1, from coordinate 140,998 downwards.
GTTTTAAGTGACCAATTGTGCAATCAGTGTTCGAGAAAAATTTGTGTAGTTCTTCATGTATTGTATTTCAGTTATCATTTCTTTGAATGAGATCTACTTTGCTTATCATTACCATTGTGTGAACCATGTAGGCACAGGTAATCTCCACGAAGTCATTTAATAAAATACCTTATGATTTGTTATCTTCTACCATTGAATGTCAACAGCTGACGGTGGATAGGTTCGTTTTACCACTTCTTTACTATTCCACCATAACTTGATTGAAATTACCCTGCAGTATGAAGAAAAACGATTCATTGTCCTAATGTCCTTATCCAGTGAAAAACAACTGTGTGAAGCACTTTTATATTGGGTTTCAAAAAACATGAAACCATGTGAACTACCAAACCAAAACAGAGTAGATGACCAACTCTGTCTGCTTAGCAAGGTACGTCGCTACCACGCTGAAATTGTTAGATTTTTAAGCATCTGGTTTTCTCTCCTGTGCTGTATGAGAAAAAATAAAAAAAATTCTGATTTGTTTATACATTTTTTAGCAGGTTAAGATATGCCTTTTGCCTTTGGATTTTGCAACAGGTATAATGCATCAGAAATTTAAGCACATTTTTTGCTCTTCCTTTTTCATGTAACATTTCTTGATGGAGTCTTATTTCTAGGAACAAAGATTCGCTGGTTAGACTTTGGAAACAACATCATAAGTACAATTCTTAATCTGCATGAGAGCAGTCTGCAAATCCTGTTGGATGCAGTTGCTGATGGTACCCTGGAGAGATATTGCATTCGACTAACAGAATATTCTAAGGTTATTAACTTATTAATTTCTTGTACAAATTCAGTTGTGATAAATCTAAACAGTCTGGAACCTATACCCATTAGTATGTTTTATTCTTTCACGCATGTTGCTTTCCAAGATAACACTATTTTTTTTTCCAAGTGAACATATGATGCACAAAACTAATGCAACCTCTTCCGTGTTCTATTTGTTGTGCTGCTTATGAAAAGCTTTAGGTTGGCTAGATCTTTTAACAATCTTCTTCTTCCATGACAATTGATTTGCTTATCCTGATTCAAACCTTAGCTTTTAATTCTTCAGTATCCGGAGCAGTTTTGCACCTTGTGTATTACTCACGTCTGAGGATTCTATTTTGCAGAAAATTGTCCTTTCAGGATGTCCCCAAATAACTACAGCATTCTTGTTTATGTCTGTTCTTCCTATTGATCTGGATGCTGCATTTAAGAGAAGGATAGTACGTTCATACACCCAGATTGATCATCAGAGTTTCATCCTTTATCATGAACTAGAGACGGTTGTGAAAACCTTGTCATTTAGGAATGTACACATGGTTGATCTTTCAAAATGTCCAAAGGTTCATTTTGGTGCAGCAGTTGACTGGTTGAAGTTGGTATTTCCAGAGCTGAAGACATTCAGGGCTTCATATTGTGTGTCATTTCAGTTTAATGATTTGCAATATCTGTTACTGAGATGTCCGTGGATTAATGAAGTTGATTTGACTGTTGATGCAAGTACTGTAATGTCCAGACATGCAGTTATCTCTTCTAGCTCTGAAGTCATAGGCAAAGGAAAACCAAATCCAAGAAGATATTATATACAATATTGGTCATATGGTAGCCAGCCGAATTCAGTTTTCTCAAATATATCAAGATTGACATTGGAGGGAAGAGATGATATTGATGGTAATTGAGAAGTCTTATGCTTATCTTTCTTTTCAGTTGTGCAAATGGCTATCACTTTATGGGCAAATCACCTTTTTGTGTGCCTGCGCAGATGTGGACTTGTTGGAGATATCTGTGCTTATAAAATCTCTCTATTATATAAACATTAGAAATTGCACCACGTTGACAGATGAGGGCATTTCTACCTTTCTGCTGAAGTGTAGAAAAATCCACTCAATGGTTCTTTCTTATACCTCTTTTGGAGATCGATCCATTCAAGTGCTATGCACAGCCAGGCCTTGTGACATTACTGACCACAACTATCAACATGCTTGTGTGATGGCAGTTAACATGCAAGAGTTACATCTGGATGGCTGTGAAGGTAACAGCTAACAATACCTTTTGTTCTATGTCCAGGTTCCTGAGCAGACAATACTTTAGAGGGTTAATAGGAAATATGCCTTTAAAATTTTGCCGTTTCAGAAATATGTCCTTCAACTTCTAATAATCGGCCTGGTGCCATTATTATTGTGCCGAAATTGGAAATCTGCCCATATGGGCATATTTCTGAAACGGCAAAACTGTAAGGGTATATTTCCTATTAACCCTACTTTAGGGTGGCAGAAGTTCAGTGATATGCTTTATTATGATTGGCTTGCACTGCATCCTAACTGGTGTGCTGGCTAATATAAACCCGTGTCTGTGTGCAGGCATTGGCTGTGCTGCTTTGTCTCAGCTAATGAGCAATATAAATGTGATGAAGTTTCTGTGCTTAAGGGCGACGTCACTTACAGATGGCGCTCTCTTTAAGTTTGTTGGCTCTTGCCTTGAGTATCTTGATGTCTCAGAGACTGTGGTACAGTTTCTCATTTTGTACAATATATTTTCCCCCTGAGTACTATATTTCCCCCCTGTTTTTGTATTTTAATAAGATTACACTTATCATGTAACTTTCAGTCTTGAGCTTATAATGAATCGAGCGGATTGAGAAAATCCTTAGATAGGAATTTTCACTCAGCTAGAATACTAGTAGAACACACACTGAACTGTGCGGGTCGTGTATTTCTACCAATCTGATATCTTTCATGAAAGATGTCTATGATACTCTGCTGATGAAATTTAGCACTGTTTATTCGAATACAGTAACCATCAGTTATGACTTGCTCAAAAACTATAGTGCTTTTATGCCACAATAGATTTCTTACTCTGGCCATAAACTTGCAGGTTTCTATGGTATCGCTAGCGCCAGTCATACAAAGAAATTCTAATTTAAAATGTCTGAAAACAGCGGGATGCCCTAGTCTTCTGTTTAAACACGATGAAGTAGAACCCATGAGTGATAGCAGTTATGGAGATTTGCTACATGAGATAAAAAGTACATGCTATTTGGAGGATGTTGAGATGGGCTGGGGGTTCTGCCCTATTCTAATTGAAGACCTTATTCCATCTTTTAGTAAAATAAAGAAGATGATAGTTGGAATTGGCACAACTTTAGCTGATATCATTCTGCATGCTCTTCCTGAGATATGCCCATTTCTTGAGTCTTTGACTCTTAGGTTTCAGGTGTGCTCTATTCTCTATTGCATATTGTACAAAACAATTGTGCCTTGAACTCCTTAATAAATTGACTTCTATATCCAGGTGATTTCTGACAGAGTTGTGAGAAATCTATTGGAATCAGCAACAAATCTTCAGGTGCTTTGCCTGCATTATTGTCTTGGTAGTTTGACTTCATATAGCTTTCAAGCTAAGGCACCAGCATTAAGAATATTAAGGCTCGAGTGGGTTACTCCATGGATTACAAATGATGACTTGACAATCCTCACACAGAATTGTAATTTAGTTGAAGTTTCCTTGTCTGGTTGCAAACTCCTTGACTCAAGTAAGTTCTAACTTCCTAGGTCAAATGTGGCTCAACTTGTGATTTTGCCAATTGAGTTGTTATTGATATAAAGGTTCTCTGGAGATAATCTCTTGTGGGTGGCCAAACTTGATACTTTTACACCTTGAGGTATCTCCTTCTGCAACTTCCATATTGGCAGCGAATGATATCATATATTTATGTTTTGGTGCTTTGCACCTATAGCTATTAGCAAAATTAGAGCTATGGAAGTAGACTATCTATATTTATGATCTAGCATATGCCCTAAAAGATATATTTCATTGACTATTATGTATTAAGGGTCCCTTTTGGCAGAGCTCCCAACTGCTGATTCTCAGGCAGAATCTGGGAAGCTCTGCCAAATGTTGTTTTACAGAAGAAGTAATTCTTCTCTGATTCTGTGAAGTGATTCTCTGAAATGAACTAAAGGGTTGGGAGCTGAAAAAGTAGCTTCTCTTGGTTTTGTTGTGAAGTGATTCTCTATTATGATTTTAGAAGTTTATCTTAGAGAATCAAAGAGAATCACTTTCAGTCACATAATCACTTCACAAGAGAATCAGAAGTAAATCCAGAAAATCAAGAGCTGAGAGCTCTACCAAAGGGGCCCTAATTGTGTCTTGATGTTGAATTTATTTGGATTCGTGATAATATAAAATTATAACATATGTCCAAAATCATTGGCATCCTATAATTGTCATCTCTTACATCCATAATGGTTTCTCTGTCGTGTACAGGAGTGTGGTCAGATAACACTTGATGGGGTCTCTTCTATTTTTAATTGCAAAGCTTTGGAAGATGTCCTGCTACGGCACACAGTGAGTATGAAAAAATGTTATAGCCAGGTTCTTTCAATAGATGCTTAGTAATTCCTGAAGCATAATTATTCTGTTTGATATAGTTTCCCAGTAAACAAATATTATGGGAACAAAGAATTTTGAGCTTAGACTTTGTTTCTCCCTGATATTTTTTTTAAAAGGAAATTATGGGTAGTTCTCAACAGAAATTTTATTTCAACATGATGGATCCGATAGCTGATCAAGAATTTAAACAAAAAGAAGCTAACTGGAAGGTAGAAAGATGTCTTCCCTTAGGGGGAAAGGTCAAACTAGAGACAGACATGGCCTAGAAACAGAGACAGTCTCAAGACAGCTAGTTACAGCATCCATAGTGAGAGAGTTGACACTATACCTTTAAAAAGAAATTTCGTAACTGCAGGGTAGAGGCATTGGAAGGGCCATCGTAAATGATGCGATCAGAGAGGTATGCTCCTTCACTTCTGTGTCATTCACCTTGTCGAAGAGGTCAAGGAGTTGTTTGACTCGAACTAAAGCCTGTTCCTTATTGCAGTTACCACTATTACGAAAGCTGGCTTTGGACATTTGCGACGCTTCTGAAGGAGGCTATGATATCCCAGACGTGAGTACTTCTGGTGAAGCTTTTTACGAACTGTAAAAAAAAAAAAAAAAAAAAACCCTACTCCTAGATGCCAATGCATGCCTCTTTTCTTGTAGAACCTGGAGGGGAGGATGATCCGAACGGTGAGGATGAGTAGGTGCAAGTCGTGGAGGTCTTGTTTTGAAGGGCCCTCAAAAACAGTACACAAGGACACCATAGTGTTGGAACGGAGCAGCAGAAGGCTGACAACCACCATAGTGAAAGAGAGACTTTGATGTTGCTTTGAATGCTTTTCTGTGTTGTTAATAATCTGTTGTTTGTTTTGCTCTAGTAGATTTGTAAGAGAAAGAGATGCTTTAGTAGAGTTGTTAATAAAACTGCATACAGAACACGGTTTAAAATCTGAGCCGACAATTTAAGAACATAGCGAGCGCGTGACCTGGGACCGGCCGATGGGAATGAGCGTGTCTTCTTCCTCAGAAGTTCCGAGTGCAAGAACGCCAAACATCACATGGACTGCTTTCTTGTACATGTGCAGCATTGAGATCTTCCTTCAGATTGAATAAGTAGGTAGTGCCTGTTGGGGCCTGGAGGATCTCAAATCTATTAACAAATTTCAGCTCTGATTCCGCTTTAAAATTAAATTGAATTTCAAATAGTTTTGCGGCACTTACCTAGCGAAAGCGCATGCTGCTGCAACAAGGTTACAGTAAGCGAAGCCTCTTAGTCATCCAACTTAGCACAGGTACTGTATGATTATAGGTTAATATAGTACAAGGTTACAATAAGCAGCCGAGCGACCAGACCATAGATTAGTATGATTACAACAGTGAGTCTCATAGATAGTAAAATAAAAGAGTTTGTAGAAGAGGAACCAATGTCTGCCCAGTCCTAAGAAGACGAAGCATCAGGTGGGTCCCGCATCCGGTGAGTCATTTTTGTCCTGGTTCTCCTTCCACTTAGCCCAGGCCCATCTCAATACGATGAACGCCCCGAGTGCATACACCTAGCAACGTAGTAGTAACAAGGTGTCATCTTTGATGGAACACATCGTAATAACAAGTTCACATGATATTAGGCGTGGAACAATCTCTCTGATGGATCAGCGTCAGCTAGATGATGCCAAATTGCAGCTTCTAAATGAATTCTTAAGCTTTCTAGGTGCTTACCAGCATTTGTAAAACATAATAAATAGAAGGCAGCTGAACAAACTAACTGATTCACAGCCCCTTGGCAACTAGTTACTGAACCAAGGATATTTTGTAAATAGTTTGTAGGATTTGTTTGTAAGTAGAGCGTTTCTCCTTTCACTAACTCACAGCCCATTGGCAACTAGTTACTGAACCAGGGAATAAAATGTTCCTGTAACATAATTTATTTGATAGAGTAAGAATAATTTGTGGAGGGAAGTCTGATCCATAAGAAACCTACACGTACGAAGCACACAATCGCAAGAACAACTTGGGATCCACAACAGCGAGTAGCGATATGTGTTCAGATTGGAAAGAATATGGCGAGGAGGGATGCTAGTATGACTGTCACAACATGGATATATACAACTACAAGCAACGATGATGTACAGGGCACCTTGCCCTCAAATCCTAGGAATGTATAGGGCATCGCAGCAAGGGGTTTGCGGGAAATTGTTAGAGTGCCTTACCTGCCATAGGTTGCGCGGGGCCATGTCCTCCTCGGCGGCGGGCGGCGGCGGCGCGCCCTCCTCATCCTCGAGCTTTATCGGCGGGGGCTGCCTCGCCTGGTTGCCGGCCGCCACGGCCACGAATCTCACCGTCGACGGCGGCGAGCGGCGGGCCTCCGCTTCGGCTCCGTCAACCGCGTTCTTGGCCTCCTCAGGCGCGCTTCCGGCGTTGCCCATGGCGGCCGCCTCCAAAGTCCTCCCGACTCGCGAAGCTTGTCCTTGCTGGACTCTATCTCTAGAAAACAGGGCCAATTCACTTGTCCCCTTTTCTTTTCTTTACACCCTCTATTTTCAATAACTGTTACCATTGATTTTAATATAAAAGTAAATTTTATAAATCCCTCGAGTTTTATGGTCCTTTGTTTCACAAAACTCATATATTTTAGTCTGTGTCACTTACCCACAGATTTTACAGTCATATTGTTTCACAAAATCCCATATATATCAAAAAAAAATAGTTACAAACTTCATGTGTGTATGACATATAAATTTTGATTAATTTAAATAAATAAAATTATTAAATAACATAGAATTTCTCAATATATAAATTTAACATTCACATTGCTTTGTCAAAGATGCGGTTTTATAAAATATTATGACCATAAAATCTATAGTTAAATGACACAAATAAAAATATATGAGATTTTGTGAAATAATACCTATAAAACCTGAGGCTTTATAAAATTTACTCTAAATATAATATATTTTCTTACAATTTAATACATCATTAAATTTATTTAAAATATGATTTACAATTTTACTTATTTGAACTAATTTTTTAAATAAAACCAATGGTAACAAAATGATGTTAAAAATTAACAGTGACAATTAAAAAATATAAAAAACCTGTATTTTATAATTTTATATTTTTTGTCATGATTTTTTTTTATTGTCGCTTCCTTCTTTTTCATCTATTTTGCTCAAGAAACATGCTCTCAAATGTAACGCCGACGCAGCGAACTTCCAACCAGCAAGTTTGTCACAATTTCATTCCTAATAATTAACCATCCAGGTAAACAAAGCAAAGCAGTTTACATAATGAAAAGTACGAATTGAGCTCATGTCACTGATCAACTTCCATCGCAGAATATCATTGACCAATCCTCTATACTGAGTGAACAAAAAACAGCTCTCACCAATGAAACGATTCAGAAGAATGAATCGGGGAGGAGCAACCAAAAGTACAATGAAATACGTCAGCCCTGCCAGAGATATGGATAAGGCCTTGCTGGGTTTCCCAGAACTGAAACTAACAAGATTGGGGGCTAGGGTCTATGGATAATGCCTAAAATGACGATTACTGGCGTATATGTATTCAACTTAAGAAAGATTATAGCTACTGTGACTGCGCTCTGAATGAGCCATGCCACCACCTTAGACAAGAAGGAATATGTTATCTAAATAGATGCTGACGCCTGTGACATTTGCCTTTTGATAGCTTCTTTGTATGTCTTGTGCTGATATGTTAATGTTGTCTCCAGCAAATCCTTGAGTGGCGTCTTTGGGTTCCAATCTACAGTTATTAGCATTTGTTTGATCAATGGCCTGTAATAATATGAAACGACACTACGACAGAGATCGAAAATGTCACTGACCACAGCCATACCTAGCTGTCTGTTGATAATACTCATGTCAGGAATTCTCTTATCACTGTCATCATAGCCTTCACCATAGAACTGATTCGAACTCACGTCAAACGTGGGTTCATCCAGTGGTGGCTCTCCTGAAACGTTTGCGTAAACCTGTGCAAAAGAGCATCGAGTCGATTAGAACATAAACAAGAAAAGTGAAATATAACTGGCTAGCTGCCATGTCACAGTTCAAACCTCCGTCATCATTTGGGCTAATTCCCTAACAGTAACTTCATTGTTAGGATTCCCAACATTGAAAATGTGACCATTGGCTCGACCAGGATTTTCCTTGATGATTGACAACAGAAAAAATGAGTTCAGTCCCACTGAATTACAAGAGCATACAAGAACAAGGTACCAAGGATGAAGGAAAGTAACATACAATCATCAAAACAACAGCTTCGATGGCATCCTTAATGCAAACAAAAGTTCTCTGAGACTGGCCCCCATCAACAAGCTTCAGGGGCTCTCGGCGTAGCAGATTCTGCAAAAGCATTGGTGATAAATCTTATCAAAAGACTGAACATAATTCAAATCTAAGGACTCATATTTACACAAAGAGTTGCATGCACATACGTTACTGAAGCAAGCCAAAACCCGAGGTACACCCTCGCTAGGACCATCCACACCAGGAATAAAATCCATCCTTGGTCCAATCCAGTTGAAAGGTCTCACAATTGTGAACTCAAGGCCATTCTCAGCACCTTCAGCTGGTGAAAACACAAAAACAACGGCAGTTGGAATGAGGATGTTAAGATCATCATCAGCCCCATAGTGCCAAAAATATTACATGCAAGCTACTTTATACTAACCAAAAATAAGCCTCTCAATAAGTTGTTTTGCGCATGCATAAGACCATCGCTGTTTCACGATTGGACCAAAAATGCAGGGTGACTCGTCTTCTTTCAGAACATAAAACTCAGGCTCCTGCTTGGAAGATACAAGGCAATAAACATCAGAAATGGAAACAAAAGTAATGAACATGTATACAGGACATGACATTCTCATGCAGCTCATGCCAAAGGGGGGAAAACACTTTGCTCAGCACAACAAAGTCATAGAATATCCCCTTAAGAAATATTATTCTATAAAAAGCACGCATCAAAATATTAGTAAAGGTAGCTTCGATAACGGATTAGCTCAAGTGCAGTATTAATAAAACAATAGAACTGAACATGGAAATCCTGATAGCTGCATACAAGACCACTTTGGGCAAGAACTCAGAACCAAAACAACGTTACCATTTAAGTAAACACAGACTATCATGGTCTGATGTTATAGACGATCATTAAATGTTAAAGCATTAACTTGACTAATCTATTGGACAGAAAACGTTGTTGGAGAGTATAGGTCCTGATGATAATATTCTTTCTTGATAGCCACACCAACTTGCAAAGCATTGCACAGGCTATATATGACGTCAATAATTGTCCAAGGCCAGACAGAATGGTAAAATGGTACTGGAAAATAATTCACATGTAAAGAGTACAACAAGGACCAGCGCTAGGATTGACAGTGGTACTATAATATTAATTATTACTCAAAAGTCAACAAACTATAAAATCTTGAGAATAATTCAGCATGACAAGAGCATGTTCTGGTGCCAACCAACCAACAAGCTTCAGCTAGAAAATGCACACCAAACTAACACCAAATCTAGCCCACCCTTTGTACAAGGACCGTACTTCAAGGACAGCATAATAGGAGTTAACACCTGGAATCAGCAACCTAATCCGTTTGTTTATTCAATCAACCAGCCCAAAAAATTACTTTATCCAGGCAGTGATGTGCAGAGGCAGAGAATTTCGGTCACCTTGCGTAGAGGGTGGTCTTTGGGGAGGAAGCTGCCAATGGTCTTGCCGTAGACCTCGCACGTGGAGAAGTGGATGAGACGCTTATTGTTCTCGGAGCAGTATTTAACCTGCCGTGTTTGTTCATAAGGAAGGCATCGACATCAGCAGACGTTGCGGTGATGTCCTACAGTCCTAGTAGTGAACAAGGCGGCATCATCCTGTGAGTACGTACCACTGGGAGTGCGTCGATGAAGTTGCTGTAGATAGTGTCGAGGGGCCGCGTGTTGTAGTCTGCGGGCGTGCAGATCGCCGCCAGGTTTATGGTCTGGGCAGCAGATCCGAGCAGCAAGAGACAGTTAATTGAGATGGAAATAATAACAAGGAACTGATGATAGGAGAGAAATTGGTTGAGGAAGCCAAAATAATACTCCTACTACAAACAGGACAGGAGCCGTGGGATAGAAATGGCTCATACCAGATCGGCTATCTTGATGAGCCCCTCGAGCCTGGAGTCGTTCTTGATGTTAAGGCGGTGGAAGGAGATTCGTCCTGCGAGGTGCGGCGGGGCCGGGTCGACCAGGTGGCGGATCTTGTCGCAGTAGACGTCGACGGCGAGGACAACGTGGGTGGTCTCTGCCATGAGCTTCTCGCAGAGGTGGGAGCCAATGAAGCCGCCGGCGCCGATCATGCAAATGGTGAGGGGCGCGATGGGGATGCCGTCCAGATCCAGGCGGGTGGCCGCCGGCGACGGCGAAGGAGACGAAGACATGCTCCTCGGGTCCCGCGGCGCGGTCGGGTCCGGGAATGCGGGCTGGGTTTCGAGGCGGCGTCGGTGGCGGTGGTGGCGGTGGTGTGGCTTCTCTCTCTCTCTTCTGTCTGTCTCGCCGCTGGCTATTTTTAAGGAGGATGGAATGGAGATGGGTTCACGAATCCAGGAATGGCTGCTGGCCCCACCGCTCAGGTCGACATCCGGCTCGGCATTTTTCTGCTCCCTCCGTTGCTTTGGCACGGAAATTAAAGAAAAATGAAAAAAAATTGATGCGCAGAAAACGAACAGAAAAGAGAGATATAGATAGAAATTTATTGGGAAGAGAGAAATGTGCAGTGAAAAGTGAGAATGACATATATTTGAGAACAAAATTCGAATGCTAAAATAACTTATAATTATGAACGGAGAGAGTACAAAATTTTCAATTTCCTCTCACTGTCTCAGAATAAGAGTCATTTTAAATTTTTAGATACATATATTTATCTATTTATACTATTAACAAGTTGTAAAAATATTGTATTTTATCACTAGAGATATTAAATATACTTTTACATTTACACAATTTTTTTTACTAAGATGAATGACTAATATTGTTTTTTTAAAATAAAAAATGACACTTATTTTAAGATGTAGGATGTATATTTTCTGTGAAGTTGAATTAAATCTTTCATTTTTTTGTGTGGTTTCTATGAAATTCTTAAATTCCAAACTTGAGAATAATATTTAATTTCTGAAAAGCTGTTTGAGCGTAGAATAATATACTCCTATATAATTTGGAATGGAGATTTTCATGCATATCAAATTCACAAAATGTCATATTGTATAATTTCTTTGAAGGAACGAGCCAGATGCTTTTCTTTGCGGGTAGTTCAGCTGGGCAAGATATAAACCCCCTGCTTATTCGTTTCTTCAAAAGCAAGATAATTAGGTAAATGGATTAATCACGTGCACTCACGTGCCGAGTTTTTATTTTCTTAATAGTATATTTTAAATTTTCATTGTTATTTTTTTAATATTGAGCCTTATTCATCTTATTCAAAAAAATATTTTTTATAATTGTTTACTATTAATGTTATATGAATCACTACCTACAATTTACACATTTAAACTATTTTTTAAATAAAACAAATAATCAAAACAATGTTAGATGTCAACATGATAATAATTCATTATAAAACAGGCTATTAATTCATTTTCATTCATCCCGCGTCCTTCCTCAGTTCTTATTTTTTATTGTTAGAATAAAAAATTTAGTTTAAATTTAAACATTAAGGGAGAATATAAAACAAGTCACAGCTCACTTGTTGGCGACAAATTTTAGGGCCTATTAACTGGGCCAGGCCGCAAATGGCTAGGGAGAAAAGAAACGGACGGAGGTGTCGGCCCAGCCCAGCTCATCTTCCTCGCTTTAATAATTAGCCTCGGTCGACAGGGACCGGGGGTACCCATCGCCGCCCCCAACTGCCTCTCTTCTTCAGCGTTCAGCCCAAACATACCCTCACCGGACCGCCATGGCTGCGGAGGACACCGACTCCAGGCCCACCTCCGCCGGCTCCCGGGGCCGCACCCCCCCGGAGGAGGACCACGACCGGGAGGAAGGCGAGATAGCCGACGACGACTCCAGCTCCCACGCGCCGCCTGCCCCAGCCAAGCACCCGCTCGAGCACGCATGGACCTTCTGGTTCGACAACCCGCAGGTAAAGTCCAAGCAGGCCGCCTGGGGGAGCTCCATCCGACCCATCCACACCTTCTCCACCGTCGAGGACTTCTGGGGGTACGTATAGAATTCTCCCTTCTTCTGATCTGATCCCCCCCCC
>BCLF01000034.1:20882-121375 GCA_001602275.1 Zoysia japonica | reverse complement strand
TTGAAATATTGAGATGTTTAAATAATAAGAGATCTTTGACATACTCCTTTATTTGCCAGCAATTCTAATGGCCAATAAGAAATATTGTGCTATAAAACAGATTTGACAAGAACGAAAGAATAAACTTCAAATAATCATAGGAACTCCCCCAAATAAATCTGATCCCTATTTGATCATAAATAGCCATTAAACAGGCTCTAAAGTAGAGACACAAGCAGCACTACTGATGGTTGCAACTAATAACCATATAATTTTGCATATCAAACTGCTCATGGTCCACAGTTTACATAACAAAACAACATGGCGCTCAAAATCCATATACAGTGTAACAAAATTAATTTTATGGGAAAATGCATCTACAGCGTTTCAAGGTTACTAGCAGCATCAAAAGGAAAGGAAAAAAGAACAGCAATTTTGACGACATGCCACTCTCCTATGCAGGGGTGGAGCTACCAGGAGACCATCCTGGGTGGTCCTGCCCCCCCCCCCCCCCCCCCCCNCCCCCCCCCCCCCCCCCCACCTTTCCCCGTTGGAAATTCTGTTAACCATACAATATAAATAGGACTATTTAGCTCTAAATCAATTAGCTTGTGCATTGTTTGACTACTTGATTATGATGCTGTGCTTGTAGAAGTAAAAAAATATTTTATTTGTTTTAATTATCAAAATGTAAACAAATTTGATCTTAAATACTCCCTCCGTCCCGATTTATAAGTCGTTTTGAAGCTGGGCACGAGAATTAAAGATAGTGAAAAATGTAAGATGTGCTGAAATCGAAGAGGAGAAAATCGAGGAGGAGAGAGATAGAGATAAAGAAGTACTGGTAAGAGAGAGTGTATTGAGAAGTGAGAATGACTTATAATTTAGAAAAAGTTGTTGAGCCTAGAATGGACTAATAATTTGGGACGGAGAGAGTACATTCTAAATTATGATTTATAGCGATAGATCACAGTTGGCCCCCTCTTTGCTTTTGCCCACGCTCCACTGCTCCTATGTTGACTCATTGGCTATGGCACTCAAGTATCAATGAAGTGCAGACCTTGGGGCATATACCAGAGGTACATGGGAGTGGCACACCCTGAAATGAAACCCAGCATACTTGAGTAGTACATATGCTTAAAAGATTTCTGATAAAAGAGAATATCATCTAATTAGTCTCATCACATAATAAATGGATATGCTCAGGGAAGATGTCTGTTTGAAAGAAGCACGGCCAACCTTTATTATTAGTATGTATGCTCTGTGGATGCGGAGGAATAGGAGACTGTGAATTGGGCAATTGATCTGGCTCATGATCTCTGGACTACGGCTGTTCAGAAGAGGAACGAGGCTCTGGCACCTCGACTGAAGTGTGTGTGGCAACCTCCAGAGCAGGACTGGATAAAATGCAACACAGATGGGGCCTTTGACAGAGAAGGATCGAAAGGAGCTACATATGCTGTTCTCTGTGATTTTCGAGGTATGTTCATAGGAGGTTTATCTAAATGGTACCGATTTGGTGGGCCTCTGGAATTCAGTGGAGCAGCAGTGATCGACTATTTCACGTATCCTTCGGGAGATTAAGGAGCTTAGTTTATCTTTCCTTTCCTTTCGTTTTGTGCATGTCTACAGGGAATGTAATGTAGTAGCTCATGTCTTAGCTAAGATAGCCACAGAGACTACAAACCTGAGGGTGTGGCAGGAGACCCCAGAATGCGTAGCTCAGCTGATGGCCAAAGATTGTAATCTCCCTGGTTTTTAATCAATGAAATTTGAGTTGCAAAAAAAGAAAGAAAAAAAGGCTACTGGACAACAGGTAGCTAGTATAAAAAGCTAAGACTAAGAGTTCACCAAAAAGTTCATAACCTCAACAATAACCGATCGTTTGGACTCCAGCTAAGAAGTACTACTACTCTCAAACTCCTGAAGATTCAAACAACTTGGTGATATCCCGATGCCTTCTGATATGGCCTGGGCATTTGCACAACAAATGTTGAGCTTCAGAATATCTCCCCTCTTCAAAGAACGACTTGAAAACATGAAGATAGGCAGTATGTGAGGGGCTATTATTCATTGCTAGGGCCTTGAGAAATTCCCTTCCATCTTGAAACGTCCCATACTTGGCAATGTGCGAAGGGAAGGGGTCCGCGTAAGGCGGGAATTTGCGAGCTTTCATCAACCTCAGAAGGGCCAGTGCCCCCTCAAGTTTCTTGAACCTCAGCAGCTCGCCAATTAAATCCTTGCAAGTGGCTCGCCAAGGTTTCAAGTGAGCCTTGTCCACCATCTCGACATACAAAGCGTACGCAGCATCTATCTTGTCCTGACTACACAAACCTTTTACAATGACATCTAGCAAAGTGGCGTCTGCCTCCAAGTTCTTCTCAATCATCTCTGTCAATAACTGTAGAGCTTTGTCCACATCCCCTGCCTTCAGTGCCCTTGGATCAAAATAGTCCATGTCTTTAAATCTGGGACACACCCTTCAGCCTCCATTTTATCCAACACCTTGCGTGCATCTTCCAACCTGTTCACCTTGCAAAGGCCGTACACCAACCGGCTACAGGTAATATTGTCGGGCTTGTGGCCTTCAGCTTTCATCCTTCGCACAATTTCTGCAGCCTCATCAAATCTGTGGTTACTCGTGAGTGCCCTATGGATCCTATCAAACAACTCCTTTGTCTTGATATCCCAGACGGTTTCAACTCGTGAGTGCCCTACGGATCCTTTCTTATGATTTTGCAAGTGTCATGAAGGAAAAGAGAACGGAAAGCGATGTGGTGATGGAGAGAACTAACTGAGCTGACTCGTCTCCAGCTCAATTGTTGGTTGCTTTTCGTGCAGCTTTTTCTTTGTTGTCCTGTCCAGAAAGATGCGCTAAAATGTAGCAGCAATTCAGAAACTTCTTTTTTTTTTCTTCTTCTTCTTCTTTTGAACCAACCTAGTCCTAATCAGAGACATAGTAGCAGACACTAGTAGCTGTGAAGCACTAAGTTAAGTGAAGTATCATGTCAATACTAGAAGAAAGGGAATTGGTTAATAATATAATTGTGGTGATGTTAGGTCGAGAGGTTGGACAGATGTGTGCGGAGAGAATCTATTTGGACAGCAGTAGCATGACCGACTTTCATCACTGCTTATTCTAAGTTTCAACTTTTGAGTCTTTGAGTCATTGTCAGTGCAGGACGAGGAACAAAAGCAGAGATCGCTGTCCATTGGTAGGGTTAGGGTAGCTTTCGGAGCAAAGCAGGGAACCTTGGATGGAGGCAGCCCAGTCTCATTCCTGAGATGAGACGATGAGATGGCTTCCACCAACCCAATTCTATTTCTGTATTGCCGACTGGAAAGCACAGATACCGGCGCCAATGCACTGAACTTGTTTCGTGTTTCATTTGTGCCTGCCTGCAGAGTCTGCCGTTCATCGATCTTGGAAAACCAAAAGAAGTTTCATATTTTGTGCAGACTGAATTTGAAGCAACGGGCTGCCCTTTGATACGGTGGGACGGAACGCAACTGTTGAGCCATGTGGGAGACAGCTCCGATCTGGCATGTGAAAAACCCAAAGCATGGTTACTGCTTGCTGGTCCTGGCTTCATGATCTTTGCATAAGCAACCTGCTGCAACGATGATCTTTCGAGTTCTAGGTTCTTCTCAGAATCGATTATATGGTATATCTGATGAAATGAATTACTGAAAGCGACTCCTCTTAAGTTTTACCGTGCATAGGAGATAGGACGAACAGTAGGAAAGAGCAATTCCTTGCGCCTCACGTAGCCCTGAACATGTCTCCTTTTCCATCCTCCCTTTATTTATTTTTTTTCCTTAACTTTTGAGTCACCGGTAGCACAGACCATTTATTTATTTGTTTGTTTATGAGGCCAGAAAATTAAAAGTATGGTCCTTGAACGAGAGGCGTGGTACTATATATAAACCTTCACACAAGAGGGAAGAGAGGCCAACAAAGAGCTCTGCTGATCCAAGTCCATCCTTCTCTGTCTCTCTCCTCTCCGCTCCCTTTGTGTTGTGCATGTGCTGCTCGAGCGGTTACGCTGCTCCTCCCCTCCATCTTCTTGTTGAGGTGGGCAGTTAGGAGTGGAGTTCACTCCAGCGATGGAGCTGGAGCCTTGCAGCAACTATGGACTGGGGGGATTCATCCCTGCAGGCAGACACCAGCAGCCCCCGTATCCTCCCCACCCTTCAGGTCTGTCTTGCGACTCTTCATCAATTAGCTGTTTTGGTTTCTGAATTCTGAATGAATTTCCCCATCTTGCTTCAGTTTCTCTCTTCTCTGGTTTCTTTAATTTCGACATGACTGGCCCTTGCTTTTCCCTTTTTCTTTTAATAAACGATTTGTCCAATTATGTTTGTTCATGAATGTCGCTTAGGATTTCACCTAATAGCATTTTTGGTAAATTTTGCTCCAGGAGGTTAGTACGTAGTGAGGTTACCGCACCTGTTGTATATTCTGCTCCATCGGATGCAACAAGTATTTTCCTAGCTTCTTGATGCAAAGGAGCTTGGTCTCAAGTTGTAACTTACTCCCTCCGTTATTTCGCTGTTGAGTTTTAACATCAAAACTTTGGTTATTCGTCTTATTCAAATTTTTTTTGATAAATATTATATATTTTGTTATAGTTTGATTAATCATTAGAGTTATTTGACTCACAACTTAAAATTTTACAAATTTGAACTAATTTTTTTTAATAAGAGGAATGATCAAATTTAATTTTAAAAGTCAATGACGACATCAATTTAAAAACAGAGAAAGTACGTTTATCAGATACTATTAGAAATGCTACATCCTTTCAACAGAATAAAGCATTGTTTTTTCATAAAAGTTAAAATTTCGCTTGATCACATAAGTTTAACTGGTTGTTTTTTTATGTATTTTCAGAAGATGGAGAGTTGTGGGAGTACTTCCCATGCCCTTTTTGTTACATCGAGGTTGAGGTGCCATTCATCAGCAACCACCTTCAGGAGGAGCATTGCTTTGACACCAAGAATGCTGTAAGTCCATGTCTGTTACTTCTGCCCACGCCTGTTTAACGGAAGCCAAGTTCTAGTATAATCGATTTCTCATGGTACATGTGCATTTACAATTGTAATACAGACAGTAATCATTTTAGTGTCCAGTATCTTATGTTTCACATAGTACTGGGAATTATGAATAACCTGTAAGCTTTCACTTTGTTTCGTCATTTAGTAAATTTTTTTAGAGAGAGAAAAAAAAACGGACATGTTCTAGTACCTTCATGTATGCAAATTTTCAACCAGATGTCATGTCCTAGAGGTATCATTAATGGTAATTGCCAAGTACTCGCCTAATTCCCACTTATTATTTACCCTTCTGTCTTTAATATTTGTAACATCATCCTTGACTATCATCTTATTGAAAAAAATGACAACTCAGTGCTGATTTTGTTCTAACAAAGAGTGGTGGTTGATGGTTACCTTTAGGTTTGCCCAATCTGCGCCAACAATCTAGGGAAAGACATGGCTGCACATTTCAGAATTCAACACACACATCTCCTGAAGGTACTCTGCTCCTGTCATTTCACATTCAGAACCACCGATGGCACACCTAACTGACAGTGATTCATAACAGAGGAGGAAACCTTCCAGGCCAAGATCATGGGCTAACACAACGTCCGGAATTGGTCCGTATGAAGTGAACTCTTCTTACCTTGAGGAACACCCCCAGCACTACAGGATGCGCAGCAGGCCATACCAAGATCCTGCACCTGACCCACTGCTCTCCCACTTCATCTGCAACCTTGGGCAATCCGAAGACGCGACCGTAAACAATGAGAGTGGCGTTGCAGCAATCCCTGAAGAACAGAGGTAGCTTCAGTGTGCTGTAGCAGCATCCAATTGTTCAACAGTTAGTGACTGACTCTTGTCTTGTTGTCTCTCAGGTTGAACAAGAGTGTGAATGATAATGCATCAAAGCTGGGGCTGGAGGAGAGGTTGCAGAGGGTCGAGTTTGTCACAGAGATACTCATATCCACCATTCTTTGATGTGTTTGTTACACCTAGGGCTCTCCAGCTCATCTGACAAGTACACTGCTATTTTAAAACCACTTTCAATTCTGAGAATGTCCAGGATTCAAATATATTTACATTATAAGAATAAGATCATGTCCCAGATAGAGAAAAAATTGGGAACATGCTTTTATGGTCAGCGTATACAACACCATGCTAACAATCAGCAGAAACATACAGAACATGCATAAAAAGAAACATTGAATTAAAATATATAAAAAAATCTTATATGCTATATATATCAATATTGGATATCTAACTCTAGGTGAAGGGCTAATGGACAAAAAAACACCAAGTGTAATCAGCATCAGAATTTCATCCTATGAAACAAATGTTACATTTGGAGGAGTAACACCCATCATCTCGTAATACGCTTTCTCAGCCTCCGCCATTCTTGTCTGGAAAATTCCCCATTCTTTCCGGCAACGTTCTCTTACCTACATAAACATAATCATGATGAAATTCAGTAACAACGTTCAGCCTGAATCTCTGAACACATTCCCCAATATTTTGGATTCATACCCCTTCCCATGGCGCCTTCCCCTGCTCTGCTTGCCCCTGTGCATTTTCATTATGGAAAAAGGTTAACAATAGGTATAAATTCACGTGTTGTGGTAGAATCCAAAACTAAAGGGCATGCTTCTTTTCTTTTCTTACCTGGTTCCCAAGAGAAGGAACCACTTGGTGTACAATCCATTGAGAATCAACAACACCGATTTTCTCATGAGCAGGCTGCAAAGAGTAAAAGCATTAATTGAGAACATGGACAAGATAGTGAAAAGCTACTTAACAAGTGCCCTTTTCTCTACTGAATGATACAGCAAAGACAAGTGAAGTAGCAGAAAATCTCCTCAATCTTTTGACATTATGGTGCAAATGCATACCTCCACACATTTCCGGAGAGCGAAATCTAGGCCCCATCCATGAACCAAGTCGTTCTGTGCAATGAAGACAGCTATCAACCAAATGAAGAGGGCAGGCAGAGAACACGAATTGAAAATATGTTAACCTGAATCATATGCCAAACACATCTCCATGCATCTCTGGAGAAAACTGGAGCCATTATTTCAACAAAACTGCATACAAAACATATACGGTCAGTACCTTTACAACAGGAAAAAAAACCGCATACTCGATTACTACAAGGAAAAAAATACATACGCAGCGCATGGAGGAACGCGAGGATCAGAGCACCAGCCTTCTCTCTCTTCTGTATCCCTATCAGAGCCAAACCACCAAAAAACACAGCTTTAATTCTTTTCGGGTCATCTGTCATGTCAATCGCTCATCGAGCTACAAAATAGAGCCCCTCATCTTACTTGTGAACCTGACGATCCCCTCTTCTTTTGGTCATCTGCCATGTCAATCCTTTATCTGGCTCCAAACCAGGCTGTGAGATTTCTAATTCATACTTCTTGACAAGTTTGATGTACCTGCAATTTAAATCATGTTAACAATTTATGTAAAATACCTGAAATGAAGAAACAGTTAAAGAGTGTTAAACATACTCCTCTGCATTGAAATGCTCAACTCCAAGGTCCTCATCCCAGATAAATATGTACTCATAAGGTGCCACAATATCAGGGTGCAAGAATCTTTTGGCATACCACCTAGAGGTCAATATCACCAGTAAGCTATAGAATTACCTTCCAAACTCAAACAAGTTTTTTTTTTCTTTCAAATACACAGAAGAGCTCTATATCATTTCATTAATGGAAATTAAACAAGAATCAGAGCGCACCACTTCGCTTGTCTTCGGACGCTTATATGAATAGCTCGCTTTGACCACTCGAATTCGTCCCATTCAGTAACTCGGCCATCATAGTGAAATAACAGGATTGCAAAATTTTCTGAAAACTGCGACAGCCAAAAGTCAAAACTATCAGACAGTCAACCAGGTGATAATGCCAGGACAGTGGCCCTGACTAGGCTAAAGAATATGTGACGTATTAGTGGTTTTAGATATATTAAATAGAATATCTAACAAAGGTACCTTTTTTACTGCCCTATTTATGTTATCTTTCTGTGAAATTCCAACAGTGAAAGTAACAAGGTACTTTGGCTTGAAGGGTAGATCCTGACATTCAATATGTAGTATAAGTCAGAAACAAACATGTAATGTAAAGGTAGAGGTAGAGGTACAGAAACAGCAAGAGATATAGAGAAAAGCAGAATGTTTTATAAAGTATATATTAAACAAAGAAAAAGGTATGGATTCACAGCAATACTGAGATCTTCAGAATAGGATGCATTTCACCAGCAGTCACAGACAACAATTATTAATAAATTGTGGAGTAGCATACAGACATATCAATTGACAAGATGACAAAGAGCAAACATATGCTAATTGTGTGTGAACAGTGAGAAAGGAAGAATACAATGTAGCTTAATTTCTTTTCGGAGAAAAAAATAGCTTAAGAAAGTGGGAGAAGAAAAGGAATGAAATGCACCGATATGAGATGAGCATCTGATACAAGAATGTTTACCTCATCTGGGTTTCCCCATAACCTGTGCTGATGAAAATCAGATTCTGGTACGACAATACCAGGTGCTAGGCTCTCTGCACCCCTGGGGTTTGTTGGGACATATATCTACATAGTAGACAACCAAATTCATTTATTAGACGTAACAAATATACCAAAATCAAACGCTGCTGAGTGCTGCAAAAACAATGATCAAGGTGTAAAAACACAATTATCAATGATTTTCTCATGTGACCGTGAATATTGAAGCACTAAACAAAGATTTTTGGTGTATTTTCAGAAAAAGTAAAGGCATTTATAAGTGACAAATGTTGATCTAGTAGTGTGGAAACAAAGTTCGATAGTGAGGAAACCAGCAAAGCATACAGTATCGTACCTTCATGGTAGTGTTTGAAATAAGTTCGGAAACATTTCCCCTTGCATTCCTAGCAACAGTCCAAGCATGATTAAGCATAGCTTGAGCTGACAGGCCTGAGTTTTTGTCATCTATATGCGAAAGCATGCTAGATGGAAAGTGAAGCTGCAACATATTAGGAATAGCGATGAGTAAAATTACTGAAACTTGGTGCATGCAGTGGATAGATCATGTCTGTACCTTTGTGATGCTAATAGTCGGGAATGAGATTCCAATAAAGAAACCGAATACCACCCCAACAATTGTTACTACAATAAGCCTCATGGTCTCATTAGGTTTCCTAATCGCACTGCAAGGGCGGCAGGAGATACTATTACGGTGAGTATAGGTGAGGCGACAAAGAAAAGAATAGCATGCAAACCTCCGTGCGACTATTGGAAGTTTTGCCATTGTCCGCCAGTACAACAACAGTGTGAGAGAGTGATTCCTGTGGGGGAGGGGCAGAAACTTCTATACGTTACTCAACTGTTGCATAATGATGGTTGATGGTTGATGGTAGCCGGAAATCTTGGAATCTGATGCGCGCCAATACCTGAAACACAGTCCACTTGTATGTTAGGCGAAATTATTCAAAACAAGACAATAGGTTACATTGGAGTCGAGCTCAAGAAATCATGTTTGCCACAGCTTTTCCCCAACAGGATTCTGTAATGCCAGAGGCGGATCTACCAAGAGGACGAGGTAGGGCGAACCTTGAGTGGGCGCGCGGAAGAGCGGATCGTGCGGGCGGGGCGGAATGGCGGCGCGCGGAGGATGGGTGACGGCGATCCGCGGGCTGGGGCGCTGAGCGAGTCCGCACGGGAGGGGCGGCGGCGCTGGACGGGACGGGGCGGCGTGAGACTTTTGATATTTGACAGTGAGGCCCGTTTGGATACCCTAATTTCATAGGAATTTTACAAAAAATTTATAGAAATTTTATAAAATTTTTGTAAAAATCAATTTAATTTTATAATTTTTTTTTGCAGAAATAAACTTTTTCCTCCCGTTTCAAATGAGCATTGAAACTACATGATTTACGAAATTATATTTATAAATTATAAATACAAATAGTTTTATATATCATTTCACATAGATAGCAATATAATTAAAAAGTTACGTTTCTAGGTCTCAAATTTACAAATTTTACGTGCGGCGTGGGGCGGTGAGTTACTGAGTTCAATGACTCTGAGCAATAGCTGTAGCAGTTACTCGATCCATTGTTCAATACTAAAGAATGCATCTGGCCGCTCAC
Organism: Zoysia japonica; assembly: GCA_001602275.1. Lineage (NCBI taxonomy): Eukaryota > Viridiplantae > Streptophyta > Magnoliopsida > Poales > Poaceae > Zoysia > Zoysia japonica. The sequence goes on along the minus strand of BCLF01000034.1, from coordinate 111,228 downwards.
GCCTATTCTCACGCTTTCTAGAACACACAGAATTTTCGTAAAAATTTTACGTAAATCAGTTTAATTTAAAAGGTAAAATGTAGAAAATGAGAAACATTCTCTTGTTGCAAGGTCTCAATTTTTTTTGACACATGGCTATTCTCTATTATGAGCAGCACAACAAACTTTAGTTTTCAATTGAAATTCTTTTTCTCTTTTTCAAAAATCTAAAAAACAATATTCTAATTCTCATAAAATAATACAGATTGGAGAAATCAAAGAATAGTTAATAAAGAACCATTTTGACGGGTGTCCAAGCAACACTGTGCATACATTCATATAATCGGGTGTTAAAAGTTGACCAAATTTTGCTATTCCAACCATTGATTGTTAGCTGGAATGCATCGAGTCTGAGCTGCTGTTATCCAAAGCACAAAATTGACATATGGATCGCAGCAATTATTGTTAGAACGAGACATTCTTAAAATAGAAAATTTTCTTGCGAGATTCCACACCTATCATTTAAGAATAAAAAAAGGGGAAATATGAAAATTATTTCTTGCCTCTCCAAAGGAGAAATGAATTGAATCACATATGACGCTGGTGTCCTCGTGCCGCAAGAAAGCCCTACCGAAGGTGATGGGCAACAAGGAAGCAGACGGCGCAACGAATAAAAATTGCAAGGCCGAGCGGACCAGAGTCGATCTCCCGCCGAGTCGTCGTTCCAGGGTAATAGCCGGCGCCGTGGAGATGAAACCCTAGTCGCCTCTCTCGCGTCTCTGTCTCGGCTCGGGGGCGAGCCGAGCGAAGGGAGGTAGTTCGATGCCATCTGCGGGTAATTATGTTCAAACCTGAAGGGCTATTTGGTTTCTCTTGAACATTTTCTGCGGTTCCAGGCTTACGTCGGTTGGAAACTGGCTGGAAGCGGTTCCAAAGATGCCATTTTTGACTTTAAAAAAATGTCATTTTGAATAAGATTAATACTATCTTCATGCTTAATAGAAGCTTATTTCTAGATTTTGTTAGCTACGACATTGACCAATAATGTTGATAAATTTAATTAATTTTAATAATATAAATCATATATATTATTAAAGTATTTTTTTTGATGAATTTAAAAGTATAAATACTAGATTTTTAAATTTAATTGAATTTATAAAATTATTGGTCAAAATTGTAGTCAACAAAAGCTAAAAATAAGCTTCTATTAAAACGGAGGGACTAGTAAAAATTGATGCAGAAGTCAATATCGATAATAATTAGTAACGGAGTGAGTGCGTCGTAGTACAGTTCTCACTTATAATTTTTACACATTTAAACTAATTTTTTAAAACAAGAAGATGGTCAAAAATGATATTAGAATTCGATGGCGCTAGCGAATACAAGGAAACTTACTCTTGTTCCCTCAGATGCTTGATTTGCTTGCACTAAGCTTCCAGCAACTGAGGGCAGAACATTGCCCTTAAAAGACTCATGCATCACGCTTTAAGGCAAAGTCTGGCAGACCAAACCTGAGGCCAAAGCTTGAAGTTGTGGCATATGATTCTTCATCCTCCAGACTTGATCTATCAGATGGATTTTAATTATTCTATTCCTATTTCACAACAATAATGCCTTTGCTTGAGAGCAAGGGGCTAGTTAAGCAATGCTATATATATGCACGAGCTCTCTCCTCCCCATGCACTACCAGTTAACGCATCCAATCCATGACTGCATGCTTGTGCTACAAAGATGAAGACTACGGTAATGGTGCTCCTTCTTTGCCAGTTGGGCTTGCAGGTGGCTTGGTCCCTGCCCAGCGACATGTCCATCGTTGGGTACGCCCCCGAGGACCTTGAAAGCCATGACCGGCTGATCAAGCTTTTCGAGGAGTGGATGGCCAAGTACCGCCACAAGGCTTACGCGAGCTTGGAGGAGAAGCTGCGGCGTTTCGAGGTGTTCAAGGAGAACCTGAAGCACATCGACGAGACCAACCGCAAGGTAAGCAGCTACTGGCTGGGGCTCAATGGCTTCGCCGACCTCACGCACGACGAGTTCAAGGCCGCCTACCTCGGCGTCCGGGCACATCCCAATATCAATGCCGCCGCCAGCAGTAGCAGTAGGTCGTCCTTTAGGTACGAGGACGTGGACGTGGCGAGCTTGCCCAAGGCGGTGGACTGGAGGAAGAAGGGCGCGGTGACGGAGGTGAAGAACCAGGGTCAGTGCGGCAGCTGCTGGGCGTTCTCGACGGTGGCGGCGGTGGAGGGCATCAACGCGATCGTGACGGGCAACCTGACGTCGCTGTCGGAGCAGGAGCTGATCGACTGCAGCACCGACGGCAACAACGGCTGCAACGGCGGGCTTATGGACTACGCCTTCAAGTACATCGCGGCCAACGGCGGGCTCCACACCGAGGAGGATTATCCGTACCTCATGGAGGAAGGCACCTGCGGCGACCGCCATGGCCATGGGCGCCGCGAAGACGACGTGGTCACCATCTCCGGGTACGAGGACGTGCCACGCAACAACGAGCAGGCGCTGCTCAAAGCCCTGGCGCACCAGCCCGTCAGCGTCGCCATCGAGGCGTCCGGCCGCAACTTCCAGTTCTACAGCGGCGGCGTGTTCGACGGCCCCTGCGGCACGGAGCTGGATCACGGCGTGGCCGCCGTGGGCTATGGCACGGCGGCCAGGGGCCACGACTACATCATCGTGAAGAACTCGTGGGGCCCGCACTGGGGCGAGAAGGGGTACATCCGCATGAAGAGAGGCACAGGGAAGCACCAGGGGATCTGCGGCATCAACAAGATGGCATCCTACCCAACCAAGAATTAAAACCGGTTAATATTTTCATTTCCTGATGGGGGTGTGCTGCTTGTATTATTTTCATTCATTGATCAGTTGAATAATGAGAGGGTGACAATGTCACTTGGCTGGATCGATGGTCACGCGTTACTCTGCAACAACCAACCAACTGCACGTACGTTACTCTGCAACCATATATACCGTCTGATTGACCATCCGAGAAAAGCTGCTAGTAACGCTCTGTTGGAATGTTTCTAAATTGTTGATCACCGTTAACTTCTACTAACATTAACTATTTATCTTATTCAATCTTTCTAATAAATATATAATATTTATTATAGTTTGATCTATTATTAAAGTCATTTGAATTATCACATAAAATTTTATACATTTGAACTATTTTTTTTTGAATATGATGAATGTTAAAATGATGTTAAAAGTTGATGACGATCTTAATTTTAGTAACGGAGGGAGTAGAAATTTCATATAAACTTTATAGCGATTTTACGGTTGGAAAAAGTTTGGGATTGCAATTGCGGCGTTAAATGTAATAGACCGTAGGCGTGATACAAAAACAAAGCAGAAGCAGTTTCATTTTTTTTTAAAAAAAAAAGAGCAGAAGAATTATAATGTATGAAATGAGGAAGAAGATGTGGTTAGGTTGGGTGGGGGCAGGGAAAGGTGGATTAGACCATACCCATTTGCCAAGCCAAATAGTACCAACTAGACAATGACCCATGGGCCCACTGCTTCCTTCTCCACCGAACCAAAGCCATTCGTCACTCCCGACGCAACGCCACAACAAACCTCACCGGCACTCGACAGTCTCACAAGGAAGACGAAGACCATGGCGTCGTCCAAGGTCTACAGCCTCGAAGAGGTTGCCAAGCACAACACCAAGGAGGACTGCTGGCTTATCATCGGCGGCAAGGTATACATCTCTTTCTTCACTCTTCCTCTTCCCCAGTTCCCTTCCCTTCCCTTCCCTCCCTAGATTATATAGATCCTCAATAAGACCACTCGAGATCCACTGGATTTCCGATCCGCCAAATTTCCTCTTCTTTCCTTCCTTCCATTCTATACAGTTTCAGAGGCAACAAAGAATTAAGATTCAACAAGTCCCTAGTCCCCTGATTTCATTCCTGTGTAGTGATAAATCTCCAATCTTTGACATCGAGATCTCAAAATTCTACTTTTCTAGAATTTTGGTTCTTTGCAGTATTTTAGGCTAGATTAGATGGAGGTCAAGGACCTCACAGCTTATCATGGCTCGCCACTACTGTCCCTCCCAAGCTACCTGCTCTTTGTCGAATTGATTATGCACGTCCCAACCCCTTTTGTGCAAGCAGAAATCATGTACCACATATTTCTCTGAACAATCATGCAGTCATACATGAAAACAGTTTTATTTCGTAATTCATATAAATCATCTAGTTCAATTTCGTGCTGGAACACTTAAGAAAACCAAATACTCTTAATCTTCACTATCTTCCGAGAGCATATTTAACCATAATCTGCCCTCACAACTTAGAAAGAGCCACAAAAAAAATATTATAAACAAGAAAAATATGTTGGCCTTGTTTTATGCTCGCCTTTGCTGTCATCCCTATTGTCTGTACATGCGTGTTAAATGTTTATTGGTAGCATGTCACTTTCTTAGAGCCGAATTTTAAATTTTATCATGCAGTTTATATATTTGCGGGCGCAGTTACTAGAATCTTCGCCTTATAGATCTGAAATATTCTTGTCATCTTTTGCTACATGGGCAGATGGGCTTCACAATTTTCAGCCATATATATAATTTTTGTTTGGAGAACAAGATGAAACTATAAGACACTGAAATTGATTATGATGATCACTTACTTGAGTTTCTAAAATCCTTCTTTTTAGGTGTTAATATAACGAAAACTACACCCTTATTTTTAGGTGTTCATATAACGAAATATAAACCCTTCTTTCTGAACTCCAAAAAAAAAAAAGGAATTTACAAATGGATATGTTGCGCTTTCACATAGGTGTACGATGTGACCCAGTTTCTGGAGGACCACCCAGGAGGTGATGATGTGCTGCTGTCTTCAACTGGTACTAACCATGTCGTACTTTTTAAGTGTTCTGAAGTTGCAAATGTGTCATTTTAACTTTCAAAGTTATTTTAACATGTCTATTTTGCAGCCAAGGATGCCACTGATGATTTTGAAGATGTGGGGCACAGTACCACGGCTCGAGCAATGATGGACGAGTACTTAGTCGGTGAAATCGATGCAACCACAATACCAACTAAGGTGAAGTATACTCCCCCCAAGCAGCCAAACTACAACCAGGACAAGACCCCCGAGTTCGTCATCAAGATCCTCCAGTTTTTGGTCCCATTGGCAATTTTGGGCTTGGCCGTTGCTGTTAGGATCTACACCAAGTCGGAATCTGCTTAGTATTATTGTCAATCGTTCAGTGATCAGAACTGAATAAGTTAGTGAGGATTGCATATCGAGTGTTGGCTGTTATGAATTCAGAAATTTCAGTCTTTGTGGTCATATGAGATGTCTATTGTTTAAACGAGATGCAAATGAAACATATATCAATTCTATTACTATGGGTTTTGGTGATTTATTTCAGTGCACTATTGCTATTCTTGATTGGCACCATTTCTTTGCGTTATCCGTTGTTCTGTGCGAGGTATTCATTTTGACAATTATAAAAGGACAGTTGCTCTACTTGCAAATCAGGTTGAGAAAATAACAAACTGGTCAGAAATACAGACAAGTACCCAAAACTGCTTAAACCCTTTCAATATAATCTGAGCGAGCAACAATCAAAATTGTCAGCCTCTAGTAAGCAATATTGTATCGTCACTCACCCTTGAGTAATAATAGGTTCTACGTCGTCAGATGTATTGATATCCACCCTTCTAGTATTGATATCCTGTACAATTTGCTGACTGTCAGCTAGGCACCCAAACAAACATGAAGCACCCCGCCGTTAACGATCAGAAATGATATCAAAATATATCAAAATAATTCTAATAATAAATCAAATTATATGAAATTTATCAAATTTTTTTGAATAAGACGAATAATCAAAATTGAATTTAAATGTCAACGGTGACATCAATTAAAGAACGGAGAGAGTACCACTGAAAATAGAAGACCAACCAAACGTCAGCTCCAGAGTAAATCTGAAATGTTCTACCCTTCATCGCTTAATCCTCTTGCTACTAATTCTGAAGATTTAGTATAAATGTTAGCAACTTTTCAGGTATATAAGGATGTATCGCAGGACATCAAGCGATTGAAGATAAATCTATATATACTACACAACTGTTAAGAAATCAAACGCCTATTACATGTTCGGTTCTAATAACATAGAACAGTTCTGTCTGTTGGAGTCATTACCTCAAGCTGTAACCTATGGATCCTCTGCGCTTGCTCTCTAATTGAAACAAGGTTGGTCTTGATTTCACTGCAGATCCTCCCTTCCAGCAGCCTGATTGGTACCCAGAGCTTAGGCTCCAGTTCAACTAGGTAAGAAAGCGTTGTCTGAAATTCCTGATCATCTGAGACTTCATCACCGATGCTACTCGTATCAACCTACAGAAAACCCAACCATAATTTTGGTGGTGATGTGTGTGTGTGTGATTGGATTTGGCCAGAAATGGCAGTAATTACCTCCTCAACGGACCATTTGCCCTCGAAGAACTTGAAGTCTCCGTCGATCATGTTGAAGGCGATCTCCCTCCTCCTTCGGGTCCCCGCGTCGGGCATGAGCTCCATCTCCCCTTCGAAGCAGTCGACGGTGCCCTTGGCGTTGAACTTAAATCCGAGCGCCAGGTCCTGCTCCCCGACCTGCCCCGTTCATCCGTCAGAGAGAGGAGACCGCCCCTAGTTAAGCGCAGCGCGGGAGTCGGAGGGAAAAGGAAAGACCTGGTAGAGACGGGCGAATCGGTGGTCCTTGTGGATGAGGCGGCACTCGGAGAGTCCCGGGATGAAGTCGGCGAGGCCCTCGTAGTCGGTGAGCGTGTCCCATACTGCCTCGAGCGGCGCGTCGATGCGCACCCGCGCTCGCACCAGGCGGCGGTTCCGCTTGCCGATGTTGGAGACCTGGATCTGGAATCCGTAGCGGTCGTCTTCTTGTTGATCAGCGACGAGGTCGGGCGGCGGCTCGGGCGCGGAGGGGACAGAGAAAAGCAGCAACCTCGGCGGTCTTGGGGACGGTGCGATGAGGCTTATGCGGATGGTTCTGGTGCTGGTGATAGGGGAGGGGAGGGAGCGATGGGTGAAGGCATGGCCATGGGAGGAGGAGGGGGAGAAGCAGCCGCAGGCCGTAGCCATGGCTTGGAGTGACCTGACCTCCCCCTTGTAGTTGTCTTTTCCTCCCACCTGTATTGCTCCTCCTCCTCGTCATTTTCCATTGACACGAGGCTGTTCAATTGTTTACGTTAACAACTAAAAGTAATTGTGTAATATAATCCCTTTGCTTTAATTCAACAGATAATTTTTTTAAGACGAATTCAACAGATGATTTAAGACACCAGAAGGCAACAATTTTAAAGGCTCCTTTAAAACATAAGATTTTCACATGAATTACGTAAAAATTTTACAGAAATTAGTTCAATTTTATAAAAAAAAATGTAGAAATAAAAAATGTTTTTTCAATCCAAAGAAGGTCTAAATATTTATATTCCGCATGGTGTGGGAGGTAGCAGTAAACAAGTGCAGGAGCTTGTAAATAAAATTGGCATCGTTTAGAGCTAAATTCTCACTCGCCATCAAAACATATAGGAGTACGTGTGTCGCTCTCCTCCGCTATTTGGAGCGTCGTGTTCCTTTATGCACAACGCAAGCAGGATCCAGGGAAGGACCATTTGCCGATCTTCTTTTCCAATCAGGCAGAGCCAGGCACGCCTTATCCACTCCCTCCCTATAATTAATTTATATAGGATGAAGGCATTGAGCACCAGTTTGAAACGTAGAATTTATTTTTAAGAAACAGTTTAATTTCATAATGCAGAAAATTTCCATAACTGGCTTAAGATATGAAAAAAGAACTCACAAGTTCTAAACAGGAAAAATAATGTACTTAGCAGTTAGGAGTCCCTGCATAATCAATCACATGGAACAAAAAGAGGTTTGGTTGCGTAACACTTCGTGTTTCTGAATAAAAAAGTCATTTTAATCAAATCTGAAATCACGGAAAACCGACTTTAAAAAGGATTTAAATCAATTTCAGCTAGTTTGCATTAAAGTTTGAATTTAAAAATGTGAGTTCAAAATTTTCAATGAAATATGTTGAAACAAGATTTCTCTCTTGAAAACTTTTACAACAACTTGAATTTTAGAGGTTTTCGTAAATTTTTTTTAAGTTTAAAGGTTTTACATAAATTATTTCGCTCCAAAAGGTTGCCCGTCTTTAAAATTCAATATAATTTTATTTATTTTTATTTTGAACATGGTCCTAAAATAAAAGTTGTTCCTTTTGAAAATTTATAACAGCCTACAAAATTTCAAAAGTTTTAGAGCTTGGGAAGTATGGATTTCGGATCAAAAACAGCAGGCCGTGCAGAAAATCAGTGTAAATCCGAAAAATGAGAAAAGGACACGGGACCCACCTGTCAGTCTCAGCCCGCTCCTTCCCCAACCTCCAGATGCCACCGCCCGCTGCTCGTGCCCTCTCCTCGTGCATGCGCGCCACCATTCCTACAACGTGTCCGGCCCGTGTCCATGACCTCCTCCCCGTCTGTCAGCGCTCCCTATCTCTCCCTCACTCTCGCTCACTGTCTCTCCCCAGCCGCGCGCCACGCCTCCGCGATGAGCCCCTAACCGAGCCATTCTACGGCCCCATCTTTCGCCGAGGAGCTGCGCCCTGCCTCCCGTGAGCTCCCCACGTTCTCGCTTCCACACCCCTCGCACCGAGCGGCACCGATTTCGTTTTCCCCCAAATCCATCAAGTTCATGGGATGCTAGCCGTGCCGGCCGAATCTGCCCAAACACCGGTGAGCTCCCTCCGATTTCCTTGCGACCCATGCTCCTAAGTTGGTAGTGCTTCTTCTGGAGTAGAGGATCGACCAATTTTCATGGCCTATCACACAGGATTTTGAAGTCTTGACCGCCACCACCGCTGGGCCTTGGGACCGCGGCGACGACCTCCCCTTTTCGGCCTCCCTCGACATCGTCTTCCTCCGTGCCGATCTTCTGCTCTCTTCCGTGAAGCTCTCGGAACAAGAAGTGTCGAGTTTCGTCAATCGCGCCGTGCGCTAGCTCCTGCTGAACGTCCGGCCGCGCCGTTTCTCGTCGCCGGACCGCTACGGCGAGCTCCTCCGGCCGTAGCCCCCACCCTCGAGTTCGGCGCGGTCCGTAGACCATTTTGGCGCTAGAAAACTTGAGCCCCACTGCCAGGAGCTGAGCTCCGGTGAGGTGCGCCGCCGGCGCCGGCGTAAGGCCACCATGGCCGAGCCTGAGCTCGGTCGAGATCTTTTGCGGCCATGTGCCGGATCCCGTGCAGCTCATCCCCATGGCCCACCGTGTGGCACCCTAGATGGGCCAGTTCTTCTCAGGCCCACTGTGGCTCGGCCCACTGGCTGAAGTTTTATTATGTTTGCAAGATTAATTTATTTAATAGTCCAGAAATGATTTCAATCTTCTAAAAATCATAGAAAATTCATCCTAACTCAGAAAAATGTGAAATAATTTTTGTTAGATCTTCTCAACTAGAACTATATTCTTAAGCTAACTATTTTTTATTTTATATATGAAAATAATTTAATCAATTCAGATCACTAAATAATTCATTAATGCATTATCATTATTCTTTGGCATGATAAAATATTAAAAAGTTTACCTTTGTGTTTCTTTAGTCAAACTTTATGTTTTATAAAAATTGTATATTTAATTTCATTAAAAATACTTTTGTAAATGTTTTATTTTGTTTAAATAGCATTTAATTCATTATAAATCCAATTGATTTCAATAAATCCTGAAAATTTCTCAAAAATTCCTTTATAACCTTTCTGATTTTTTGAACAACTAAAATTATATTTTATGTTTTCAAAAACCATTTTAAAAGAAGTTTGATAACCAAATTTACTAGCCACTTTTCAAAAATAAAAAGCTATCATTGCATACGATGTTAATTAAAGTTTAAAACTATTATAATTTATTCCTTTGGGTATCATTCATGTTAGGACCCAACCCATCCGAAAGAGAGCGTGGAGTCGTTCCTTTGGCAAAGGAAGTTAATTGTGAGCAAGCCCCAAACAAGCCCCGATGCATTAACCCTGTTTTAAAATTTTGTTTTATCACTATGCATTGTATAGCTAATGTACTGCGCATTAAATTGTAGGAGTTGTTTGTAACCATAGGATGCATGATGGTGTCAATTACCCCTATTGAGTATATATATTGGTACAGGTAACTCGATGTAGAGCTAGGCTATGAGCTCTAATAAACGGTAGAAGTCGAGTGAATGAGAAACCTCACTCGCGAGCTATAGGTTTGATTTTATCTCACACTTGAATAAACCTGAGACCGGACGGAGATAAAGTATAGGAGGGTTTGAGAAGGCAGGGCCTTCGCGGTGGTAGCCCCGTCTGTGTCGGTTAAGGACCGATTTGAGTGTGGCCCTGTTGAGTAAGTTTGAACAGTACCGAATGCATACTAGGGATATGGGACCAAAAAACTGATGTAGCTCAATACCGTAATGATTGGACGTCCCCCTACCACTCTTTCCGCGGGGTAGTAGAGAAAAGTCTTGGATCTAACCATGGATGCACCCGGCGTGGTGATCGCATGGAGGACCATGTGCTTAAGAGCGGTAGGCCTCGGGCCGACACTATAGTATTGCTGTGAAAAATGGCCACGTGCGGCTTCTAGGAAGCACGTACGTGTCGTGTATTTCGGGTTTTTTCCTAACTAGTGTAAATCGATTATAATCGTTGTCCCTCACAGTAACGAGTACCGCTTGTTCGCTGTGTCATGTCGTAGTAATAATGTAATCCCTCTGTTCCTAAATAGTTGCCATTTTCACCAACACACTTTAGCTTACACCTTTGTCACTTTCCACTACACAACCTCTCCTTCACATACACCATTTCCTATTTCTAATGACAATTAATTGGGAACAGAGGAAGTACGTAAACCTAATTAATAATATAAATTGTTTGCTTAGTTCATAGGCAATTGCTTGGTAACCATGTTTGATATAGTTATAGAGCAAACTAAATTTACCTTCCGTGAACCTAATCTACCGCTAAAACTTGAATATAAAGATTCACTATATTAGCGTTGGTTTTGCAAATGGCCATTCCATGTGAGTCAGCCTCATCATATCTTTAGAGTTGGCTGTAGTTGGCCACGTTGACGGGTAAGACTTGTTGAGCAATTGAATGCTCAAGGCTTGGCTCTCTGTGGTTTTGTGTGCAGGTGGTATCTCTCTCCCTCCTCTAGACCAACTGGCAGAAGCAACCTCGAAGGTGGCTATGTCTGTTCGGAGTCTTGCTCGCCGCGCTGTTGTTTGTGTGCTGCTAGAGGATGCATCGTATGGGTTCAATGACATATTATGTATAGTCTCTAGGAGACCCTAATTCAGGTTATCGCTTCCACGCTTTCAAAAATCTTAATTTTATGAACTTAAGCAACAGTTTGTAGTATATTTTATCGTGCTTGAGTTGTATTGTTAGTCCTCGCTTCGTCGAGTGACACCCGATAAGATCCTGTGGTCGATGGATCGTCTCTTCTGTGGGGCGGTCTGTCACAGATTTGTATCAGAGCAATATCGGAAACAGTACGACTTTAAAGCTATTTTTGAAAAGCTAACTTCGTTAGAAGCCCTTAGTTTAGCCCAATTAAGGACTATATTAGTGCTGGTTTGATCAGGTGGCTATTATTAGAGTACTAACTGCCAACCCTTAGATCATGTAGAATTTGAGAGATCGTGTTTGCCACCGGAGTCACATACGATCAACTATATTGACCAATTTTTATTTTAGTAAGAAAGGATAGGACGATTGCATATTGTGCATTTGCATTTAAAATTTGTAAATAACCAAATCATCTAAAAAGAAATCTCCTGTCTTGTGCTAAAAGTTTTAAAAAGTTTGAAAAGTTTTGACCCAGCCAACTTTGGGGCAAAGCCACTTTGAATTTCAACTGTCATTGCAGTTAGGACAGATTGCCTGGAAATTTGTGGAACCCTTATGTTTTTAAAAACTAGGTGGTTAGCCCGAAGATTAGAATTTTAGTAGATTGGTTCTTATGCTCGAAGAAGATGAAGAAGGTCTAAGTGATCAGCGGATAGAAATGCCTGTAACTCAACCCAACCCTTATACAAGTTATCGCGGCTATGCTTTAGTCGTAGAAAGAGCAGACACAAGGAGCAAATTTCAAAACTCCATTAGGCAACATGGTAGTTTTCACTTTGCTCTCCTAGACCTTGATTACTGTCACCTTTTTAAAGAGCATATCTCCTGATATATCGATTGTATGAGGACAAGTGAATATCCGTTCAAAAGCTATGGAAGTCCACAAGAACTTTGTTATTCAACTCCCGTGTTGGTTCTGCCTCGAAAAATGCCAGAATCAAATTTTTGTGACTGCTGCTAATCCTAGACAGAGTTGATGCTCCGTTGTTTTCACTACCATTGTGTTCTAACCTTTTACACCGAACCTTTCATTCTTACTTTCATTAGGGATATTTGTCGAACGGCCATCTATTGCGACTGATCAACTATCTGTCATAATGCTCATGACTCATGTGCCTTATTCACTTGTTATCAACGAACTGTCATCTTTTGGAAGCCCTCGAAATCTTTATAGATCATGCCTCGGGATCAAACTCACTTTTTACAAGCCCTCCTGTCTCTGAGAGATGACATGAGGGTATATATATATATAGACACACACACTCTTCATAACCTTTTGCTATCACAAACTCTTCTGTCAACTCAAAGTTGTCATGTGTCACCATCTAGAAAGCGCATGCTATCCTCTATAGTCCTTCTCGTAAGATCTTGTTTATGTGAGATTTTTCTCTTCTCCTATTGACCTCCTTATGTAACTCTTGTATCCTTTAGTCGTACGAAGAGTACGAATCCGTGAAACATCTTGATCTAACGGATACTGTTTTTGCCTCCTAGTATCCTTACTCCATGGTCAAGAAAATAATCATCTAGGATGCCTTGGGTAATCTACACCAAGACCTTGCCGTTGCGGAACTTTGGAACCTTTTTTGGTAAACATGATCACTACCATGGCATGCACTAACCAGATCTTTCATGTCGATCCTAATCCCTTGAAAATTGCTAGCGGATGCGCTCTTGAAATTTTAATTTTGCTTTTGAGTTGTGCCGGTTTGTCCAGGCGCTTCTCAAAATCAAATTATAGTAACAAGAGTACCTTCTCTTGTGACCTGGATAAAGGATCCAACTATAATATACTTGTGAATGGATGGCGTATTATCCGGAGTACGCAACCGAACTGAAGGATATTGTACTTGGAGTTCCTCATCTGAATATCCACTTTCGTCCTTGCTGTTAAACCAATCTCCTTCCTTGAGTTGAGTCGGATATGTGCACTCTTTGTAGTCTCATTTAAATTCTTTTGAGCATGATACCATTCGTTTGTATCCAACTCGAATCTAGAGAATCATCCACAAGGTTCCATGAAGTCACTACACTGAAGACGAAGCAACTTGGAAGACTAAAGATTGCCCACACATGCACGTTTCAGAGTTCCTTCAATTCCGTTGAGGTTTTATTTTCCCCCTCTTCTGTTGTAAATCTCAGGACGAGATTTCTTTAAGGGGGAGGGCTGTAACACTTCGTGTTTCTGAATAAAAAGTCATTTTGTTCAAATTTGAAATCACGGAAAACCGAGCTCAAAAAGGATTTAAATCAATTCCAGCTAGTTTGCATTTAAGTTTGAATTTAAAAATGTGAGTTCAAAATTTTCAATGAAATATGGTGAAACAAGATTTCTCTCTTGAAAGTTTTTACAACAACTTGAATTTTAGAGGTTTTCGTAAAAATTTTTTTTGAGGTCTAAAGGTTTTACATAAATTATTTCGCTCCAAAAGGTTGCCTGTCTTTAAAATTCAATATAATTTTATTTATTTCGATTTTGAATGTGGTCTCAAAATAAAAGTTGTTCCTTTTGAAAAGTTCTAACAGCCTACAAAATTTCAAAATTTTTAGAGCTCGGGAAGTATGGATTTCGGATAAAAAACAGCAGGCCGCGCAGAAAATCAGTGTAAATCCGAAAAATGAGAAAAGGACGCGGGACCCACCTGTCAGTCTCAGCCCGCTCCTTCCCCAACCTCCAGACGCCACCGCACAGGCCAGCTGCCGCTGCTCGCGCCCTCTCCTCACTGCCTCTCCCCGGCCGCACGCCACGCCGCCGCGATGAGCCCCTAACCGAGCCATTCTCCAGCCCCATCCTTCGCCGAGGAGCTGCGCCCTGCCAACCGTGAGCTCCCCACGCTCTCGCTTCCACACCCCTCGCACCGAGCGGCACCGATTTCGTTTTTCCCTAAATCCATCGAGTTCATGGGATGCTAGCCGTGTCGGCCGAATCTGCCCAAACACCGGTGAGCTCCCTCCGATTTCCTTGCGACCCATGCTCCTAGGTTGCCAGTGCTTCTTCTAGAGTAGAGGATCGACCAATTTTCATGGCCTATCACGCAGGATTTTGAAGTCCTGACCGCCGCCGCCACTGGACCTTGGGACCGCGGCGACGACCTCCCCTTTCCGGCCTCCCTCGACATCGTCTTCCTCCGTGCCGGTCTTCTGCTCTCTTCCGTGAAGCTCTCAGAACAAAAAGTGTCGAGTTTCGTCAATCGCGCCATGCGCTAGCTCCTGCTGAACGTCTGGCCGCGCCGTTCCTCGTCGCCGGACCGCTACGGGGAGCTCCTCCGGCTGTAGCCCCCACCCTCGAGTTCGGCGCGGTCCGTAGACCATTTTGGCGCTAGAAAACTTGAGCCCCACCACCAGGAGCTGAGCTCCGGTGAGGTGCGCCGGCGTAAGGCAACCATGGCCGAACCTAAGCTCGGTCGGGATCTTTTGCGGCCATGTGCCGGATCCCGTGCGGCTCATCTCCGTGGTCCACCGTGTGGCACTCCAGATGGGCCAGTTCTTCTCGGACCATTGTGGCTCGCCCACTAGCTGAAGTTTTATTATTTTTGCAAGATTGATTTATTTAATAGTCCAGAAATGATTTCAATCTTCTAAAAATCATAGAAAATTCATCCTAACTCGGAAAAATGTGAAATAAATTTTGTTAGTATCCTCTCAACTAGAACTATATTTTTAAGCTAACTATTTTTCATTTTATGTATGAAAATAATTTAATCATTTCAGATCACTAAATAATTCATTAATGCATTATCATTATTCTTTGGCATGATAAAATATTAAAAAGTTTACCTTTGTGTTTCTTTAGTCAAACTTTATGTTTTATAAAAATTGTATATTTAATTTCATTAAAAATACTTTTGTAAATGTTTTATTTTGTTTAAATAGCATTTAATTCATTCTAAATCCAATTGATTTCAATAAATCCTGAAAATTTCTCAAAAATTTCTTTATAACCTTTCTGATTTTGTGAACAACTAAAATTATATTTTATGTTTTCAGAAACCATTTTAAAAGAAGTTTGATAACCAAATTTACTAGCCATTTTTCGAAAATAAAAGGCTATCATTGCATATTATGTTAATTAAAGTTTAAAACTATTATAATCCATTCCTTTACGTATCATTCATGTTAGTACCCAACCCATCGGAAGGAGAGCGTGGAGTCATTTCTTTGGCAAAAGAAGCTAACTGTGAGCAAGCCTCTGGCAAGCCCCAATGCATTACTCTTGTTTTAAATTTTTATTTTATCACTATGTATTATATAGCTAATGTACTACGCATTAAGTTGTAGGAGTTATTTGAAACTCTAGGATGCATGATAGTGCCAATTACCCCTATTGAATATATATATTGGTACAGGTAATTCGATATAGAGCTAGGCTATGTGTTCTAATAAACGGCAGAAGTCGAGTGAATGAGAAACCTCACTCGCGAGCTATAGGTTTGATTTTATCTCTATCTTGAATAAACCTGAGACCAGCAGAGATAAAGCATAGGAGAGTTTGAGAAAGCAGGGCTTTCGCATTGGTAGCCCCGTCTGTGTCGGTTAAAGACCGATTCGAGTGTAACACTGTTGAGCAAATTTGAACAGTACCAAATACATGCTGAGAACATAAAACCTAAAAAACTGATGTAGCTCAATACCATAATGGTTGAACGTCTCTCTAAAGAAAAACCTTAGATCTAACCATAATGTACTTAGCAGTTAGGAGTCCCTGCATAATCAATCACATGGAACAAAAAGAGGTTTGGTTGGCTCCTCCCATTACGAATGGATACAATTATTATTTTTCCCTTGCTCGTGAACTTGAACCAAAACAGAGTTTGCAAAAGCAGAGCACCCTTCTGTTCTGTTGTAATTGTGACCCAAATATGGATGGAATCACTTCATTTCAATAGATTGGCAGTCAAGCCTTTTTGCCCAAACAATTTCCAATCCTCACGCAAGTAGTAGGAATAGTATAGGAATGACGAGGGATTAACAACAACATCATGGTGATTATTTGTTTGCGTGGTGGTGGTGCTGCTGACAGTGGTGGTAGGAGGAGGAGGAGACGCCATAGCCGCCGTTCTGCTGCTGGTGGTAAGAGGAGGGCACCATTCCGACGGCGACGCCCATGGGTCCGTGCTGGTGGTGGTGGTACATGGCCGCTCCTCCGGCGTAGGGCGCTGGCACCTCGTGGACGAGGGCCTGGGGGACGGGTGTGGAGGCGAAGATGTGGTCGGAGGGGGAGGGCCCCTCGTTGGAGAGGCCCTGCATCCTCTTCACATACAGCCGGTACTTCTGCAGGTGGCTGGCCACGTTCTCCCTCGTGAGGCCTTCCACGTTCATCAGCTGCATGATGGTCTTGGGCACCGCGTTCTTGATCCCCAGGTGCGCCACCACGTCCACGAAACGCTTGTGCAGCTGCGGCGTCCACACCAGCCGCGGACGCTTGCTCGTGCTCGTGCTGTTGTTGTTGTTGTTGGCCTCTCCCTTGTTGTTGGCCGATGAGTCCGCCGCCTCGTCCGCCTTCGCTGCCAAGGTCGGGAACGAGCTCTCCGAAGACGACGACGACGCCCGCCGCAGCCGGGACACCGTCGCCGCCGACGCCCGGTGCACGTCCAGCCGCGTGCGCCCCGGCTCCGGCGCGATGCGGAACGCCGCGGCCAGACCCGGAGGGACCAGCGGCTGGGAGAGCGGGGTCAGCTCGTCGGAACCCGGGAGGCCCGTCTCCCACTCCATCACCCGCTCATCCTCGTCGTCGCCGCCCAGAAGCTCCAGGTCCAAATCGTCAGCAGCCTCCTCACCCATCCCTCCCTCCTCACAGATCTCCCTACCTCTCTCCGGCGGCCGGCGGCGGTAGGTGAGAGGTAGGATATTTCGCAGTAGATAGAGAATTGGGATTTTGTGGGCAGCGAAGGAAGAAGAGGATGGATTGGGGAAGAAGACGATGGAGTAATTTAATAATGGGGGAAATGGGAATAAAGGGCAAAAGTTCGGAGAAAAGCGGCAGATCGGGATGCCACGCTCACGCGTCCACGTGGACCGCTCCCTCGGATATTTTTGATACGCTTTTCCACACCCGTCGTCCGATCCGGTGGCACGATCGTGGTTTTCATGCTCTTTTTGGGCCGCTCTCAAAGGTGACTAGATATTTCCTCGAGATTCGGATACCTCGAATCTGACGGCCTCATCTTTTCTCTCTCTCTCTTTTTCCTAAAAACTTTATTCTACTCCTACAGTATGAGCGAGGCGATTCTGTGCGGCTGGTGCTCCTCGTCAGCGAGAAAAGAGGTTTCCCTTTCCTTTCCTTTCCCTTTCTTTCTCTAGCAAAAGAATTCGAATAATCATTGAAAAAACGAAATTTTAGAGTACTAGAAACAACACTCCTGCTCTTCCACTTTACAACTAATAGTTGAAATGCTTTGGACATTCTAAAATAAGTGCTGTTTTAGTATTTGTTAATGTTGAATTTAAATTTTTTCCAAATTTATTGGTAAAGTATATAGCACGCAATTTGAGACGGGCGGAGTATATAACAAGCAAGCCAATCAACCCCTGAAAACATTATTATTTCTCTCACAAATTCCACACCATCAATATTTTAAAAAGGTACAAGTATAAAATGATCGAGTAATAATAATATCCATAGTACAATAAGACAATTTAAGATGCCGTGGCGTAGTGTCTTTCAGACAAGATGACAAAACCGAAACCCAAATTAATCCTGCATCAAACTAACCAAATGCACCGGGGTTCTTTTCGTATCATCACTTGAGGCAAACAACGGACGTCCAGAGCATGGAAATGGAAGGAATGGATCAGTCCCAGATCATTACGACGGCCATGACTGCGACGCCCAGCAGCACGGCAAGGAACTTGAACAAGGGGCGGTCGACGTGGCATGGCTCCTGTGGGCGGTATCCCTTTGTCATGAGGTGGTTGATGGCCACGTAGATGAATATCCCCGTGGCGAAGCCCATGGAGATAGCGTAGACCCATCCCCTGGCCTTGGGCGAGGCGTCGATGATGCCGATGCCGATGCCCACGCCGATGGGGCTGGACACCGCGAACGCCAGCGAGTAGGCCACGGACATGAGTAAGGGGCGCTTGGGGATCAAGCGCAGCAGGGCGATGCCCATGGCCACCGCCGCGAAGATCTTGTGCAGGCCGATGGTCCACAGGTTCCTCCACGCGTCGCTCTTCGTGGGAGAGACGCCTATGGCGATCCCTTCGAAGACGGAGTGGAAGCAGAGCGCGACGATGAGCAGGACGGCGTCCTCGAACGACGACGTTCTCACCAACATGATAGGGTTGTGGTCCTCCTCCTCCTCCTTTTTCTGCTGGCCGGCTTCACCGTGTTCTTCCTCTTCGTTGACCCTCTGGCGGTGGCGCTTGGCCACGGCAACGATGACGCAGTCGGCGAGCATGGTGACGAGGAACCCGACGCAGGTCAGCATGTAGGAGAACGGGTAGTGGTTATCCTTGGGGACGAGGGCCCTGAAGTTCTCGGCGGAGTCGGGGAGGAAGTGCATGAGCGAGGTCCCGAGGAAGACGCCAGCGGCGAACTGCGTTCCGAGCACGAGGAAGGCCTCGTTCCAGCGGAAGAAGTAGGGGGACACGCCGCCGAGGAATGTGAAGAGCAGAAGGATCACCAGGCACCACACCTTGACGGCGACCAGGCCCTTGTTGGAGCGTGCAGCTTGGACTGGCGGAGGCGGGGATGATGAGTCCTCATCGCCGTCGTCGATGCCACCATGTGCGCTCGCCGCCTGGTAGCGAAGGCACAGCAGAGACAGGATGAGCAGGGCGCAGAGGAGGCGGCGCGTCCTGCTGGTCCCCGTCCCCATGATCATCGATGGATACAGTCTCTCTCAAGGACCGATAAATACAATGAATTCTGCTAGCTAAATGATGGTAAGCTAAGTATGCAACTGAGTATATGTATATGTGTAGGGACGAGCGACATTGTTGGATACAATCTTGGTGTTGCGGATATACTCATATACATGTGTAGTACAAGTGCTGCTGACTTTTGGATGGAGGGATTGTACTACAACAGGAACAGGCTCTCTCTCGTATAGTGTACCGCTAGTACTTATTAGTACGTGCCAGAGCCATCAGCATCCATTACTAATTAGTTTATGGAGCACAATTTTGACCTAGCCAGTAGTTCAGCCTTCCTCGAGTAGACTTGCTGTTGGTATATAATATAATATAATTGTTTTGTTGGAAAATGTATTCAATTGAGAGGAAGGTCTGTTGTTGTGGAAGTGGTAGCACAATAAGTCTAGCAGCTTGCTCCCTCCATTCTTTATTTGATGTCGCCGTTGACTTTTAAATTTAACTTTGATCATTTCGTTTTATTCAAATTTTTTTAATAAATTTTACATATTTTGATATAATTTAATTTATAGTTAGAATTATTTAAATCACAACTTCAAATTTTACATATTGGAGCAAATTTTTTGAATAAGACAAATGGTTAAAATTGAATTTAAAAGTCAACGGCGACATCAATTAAAGAACGGAGAGATTATGTAGTTAGTAGTACAAAGGACATGGGTTATGTCAACTCCTTGTCTTAGCTAATCTGGTGAATCTGCAAGCATAATGTTAATAAGCAACATGTGGTCATTCTTCTTCTCCTCCTCCTCCATGTTGGTCCAGTATGATGGAAGACTTATCACTTTCTCTTCTAATAAGGACATACCCATAACGCTGCTTCTGCTGCTGCAAACAGAACGGGCCGGCCTGTGCATTTTACCGGATGACCGATTTTCATTTTAAAAATTTAAAAAAAATTAAAAAATTTTAAAATACCGAAAACCGGTAAAATCGACCGATAAATCGATGGGTTTCAAATTTTGAAATCTAAAACCGTAAAAATCGAAGAAACCGACCAATTTACTGTAGCAATTCGTTCAAATTTTAAATTTTCGATTTAGAGCGACTTTCGACCGATTTTTTTTTTTTTTTCAAACCGATCTCAACCGGTTTTAACGGTTTAAACAAAAATCATAAACATTGGTCCTACCCCTACCCTATCTGCTTGGACAGCTTCCTCTTCTCATCCCCGTCAGACTCCATGCTCTGCTCTGACCCCTGCTCTTTCTCTTCCTCTCTCTTTCTCTTCCTCTTCCTCTTCCTCCCATCGGAGGACTGTGGTTAGCACGGGAGTGATTGGTTCCCTGTTTCCCCCTGGCCAGGTCCGGTTGCTGCAGCTTTGTCAAGTTTGGTTATCCGGTCCACCCCCGCAGCCTGGTCCGTGGCGTGCAGATAAGCCTCCACAGCCTGGCTCGACTCGTACGTGGGGATTGAGCTTCGCTGCTGGGCCTGGCTCCGCTGGTGTGAGGTCGCGTCGCACTCGAGTGCCCCTCGCGCAGGCGAATAAAAGCTGAGCTAACACGGTGAGGTTAGAGTTACCACTGCCGTATTCCTCTCCTCTCTCTCTCACTACCTTTGCTCCCTCGCCGCCCTTTCCTCGTTTGGCGTCCACTTCCAGTGGCCCGAGCGCTTGTGCAACCATGACGGCGAGCTCGAGGACGGGGACGGCGGCGACGTCGCGGCCAAGGGCATAGTGGATGGTGGCGGCGACGTGGAGCCCCATGGCCTGCTCGGCGAAGTTGAGCGCGCGCTCTTTTGCCGCCGCTTGAGGAGGAAAGGCCTCAGATCTGGTCCCAGCGAGCAGATGCGACGAAGATTCAGGTGCGGAACAGCGGCGCCGCATTCGTTTGCGGGCAGAATCGGCACTGCACGTGGTACCGTCGCACACTGATGCTGCAGGTCGCCTCCTCCTGGTGAGTACGTAGCTCGTAGAAATGGCATGTCGTTTTATGGTTGGTAGGTAAAATCAGTTGAATAGTTTATGATAATATGATATCTAGCTGAATTTTCATGGTGAACAATCTTGCTTTCCAATTTCTGTTAACAACATCTATGCGAAAGGTGATTCCATTATCTAATAAAATGTGAAAGGAAACTAGCAGGCCTTAGGTCCGGGTCACAATGTAACTAACAGTATAGTGTAAAAATGCTGTAAAAACTTCTCAATTGTCTTCTATAAATTCTGGTGATATTATGGTTAATAAGAGTGTTTCAATGTATTCTGCTTTCCGGTGATGAAAGCTTCATTGATATTTAGAACTTTATATTGGATTCTGATGAATAACTTATAACTTCTTTGTTCTGTTGACGCTAAAGTTTAAGTGTTGGCGCGAAAAGTCCTGAAGTTAGAAGTTGGCTGAAAAATAGTGGTAATCTCACCGATCTGAGCCAAGGTAACGGTATTCTTTTTCATACTGTCTACCAATCAGGAATCTAGCACCTGTAGATACAGTCAAAGCCGCAAGCAATCAACCAAACAGCATCACAATTGATTCAAGAAGAAACACGCAATCAAACCAATCACCAAAAGTTGCATTCGTAGATCCTGGCTCAGCTCAGCCTGCATGAGTCTCCCAGCCAGGCTCAGGCTAATGCTAATAACCAATCACCCCCTACAAGTACTCCATCCAGGTACGTATTATAGCTGTTATTAGTCTATTACTAGTAAACTAGTTATAGACTGGTCCGGCACATAATGAGGCAGAGCGAGGAGGTCGTGGAGAATGGTACTCGTACTGCTCTGCTAACGGAGAGAGAGAGATTCCTAGTACTCTAGTTGGGCCTCCTAAATACATGGTCAGGTCTTGCAGGCTAGCTGGCCCGTTTACACTTTCGACCCACCAATTCAATCTGCCTAATATAATGAGGATGATTCAGTTGCGTGCTAGAATGGCCACTGGTAAGGTTTTCAGATCGAGCAGAGGGGAACATGGTTTCATCCGCTCTCATTCCTGGCCTTTTATTCGCAAGCTAACTAAACAGTCTCTGCCACCTATATAGTAGCCACGGTAAAAACAACTTAGAGAACCTGATTTTGTAATCGAGGTACCAAAATAGCAAAATTATTCAGGGAGGTAAATTTACTTCCTCTGTTTTTTGTTTTGTTGACGTTTGGTTGGAGATCCTAGTTCCAAAAAAAAAAATTTCAAGAAAACAGACATGGCTAGGAGGAGTATTATCTGTGCAAAAGAAACATACTCTCGGTTGGAACGGAGGGAGTATATAGAAACAAGCAGCTAGCAAGCCACAAAATAATCCATGCATCCCTCAAACTTTTTCCAAATGTCATAATCCATCCATCTAGTAACAAATTAATGAATGAAGGAATCAACAGTAGTGTACCGGCCAGGCCCAGCAGCAAGCATTTCCAGAGATCCAGCAATCCTAGTAGTTTGGTTATGTATGTACTGCTGTTACTTAGTACTCCACTCCAGCTAGGGAGTATTTCTGCACCATACCAGGCTATTTATAAGAAGGTTATTAGGCATAACAATATGACGGATTGTTACCTGCAGCCGCCTCTGCATGGTTGTATTAAGTGTTGTAGTAGCCATTTGATTTCCAATGCAGCATCATCAAGATTCCCACACATGTACATACGCCACTGGTGTAATGTGTGAATCTTGATGATGCCACGCCAGAAACCAACGACTGTAGATGCTCCATGCCAGAAACTACCTAGGGTTAGCTAGTAGTAGTATGCTTCTTCCTCCTGAATCATGATCCACTCTCGCTCTCCCTCTCTCGCTCTCTCTCTCACTCCAACTTCCATGGCCATCCAGCTGGCTGCTCTGGTGGAGGAACATCGATCAGAAATGGAAGAGAAGACTGGGTTGGATTGGATCCATGGACCATGGTGGAGAAGGGAAGAAATACTCTGAGCAAGGAATCTATCATCTGAAGAGATACAGCGAGTCGATCTGAAGAGAGGAAAATAAGCAGGCTTTCTCTTCTTTCATTGGCTACCAATATGCAGGGAGCAAGGAGGGGGTATCTCTATATAAAAGCAGCAGAGAGCACGAGTACGTAGCTAGATGTGCGTCATATACACATATACTTTCTTCGTTTTTTAATTGTTGTCGTCTAATTTTGACTATTCGTTTTATTTAAATTTTTTTAATAAATATCTTATATTTTGTTATAATTTTATTTATCATTAGTCTTATTTGAATTATAACTTAAAATTTTATACATTTGAACTAATTTTTTGAATAAAACGAATGGTCAAAAGTTAGAGTTGAAAGTCAACAGCGACAACAATTAAAAAACGGAGAGAGTATACGACTTAGAACAGGAGTGGTACGTAGGGTAGCATCGACTGACGATCGAAGAGGTGAACGGAAGAGCTAGCCGTGGTGTGGTGGTTACGCATCGCCATCGGTGGAGCCAGAAACAAGAAGGCCTTTTATTACTGTATGTACTCTGCGTGTTGCTGGCCACGCACCAGCTAGCTAGCAGCTGCTTTCCCTTCCTGCAGATCGATGGACCGTGGTGGTACACTGGTACTGGTAGAGAGGAGGATCAGGGGAAGAAGACGATCCAGGAAAGGAAAGTAAACAAACTCCCATCCATCAATATGTACTGCTCTCCTAGATCTCCTGTGGTAGCTGATGCATGCCGGCTACAACTAACTCCTATCAGGCCGGGAACGATCTTTTGCATTCACGCATGGTGACCGTCGATATATCTAGGGTGCAAGTTGGGTAACCATTGGGTATTTGTAGGTGAGCATTCTAATGCATTTGTGTGATAAATTTAAGAAGGTAGAGTGAAATTTTGGTTCATTTGAAAGGATTTTTGGATCATGGGTCGACCCAAAAAAAGAAAATTTGCATCCCTAATCTATCCATCTGCTGCTGCGGCCAGGCTCCGAGATCCGTCTCATTCAATTTCATGCCGTAGATAGAACCATCTCATCGATCATATCTGATTTTATTTTTGTTGCATTATACAAGTTTATGAATGATCCAGGACCATAGGAGGCCGGTAGCTTATATTATCTCTTGGATCTTGATACGATTACCATAAGGTACTGGATCGCTCCTCCTTTAATCTTTTATCTTAGAGATAGATAGTACGTACTCCGATGTTTAGACTAGATTAATTATGATCATCAGCTGCTAGCTAGGAGCACGTACTAGTATAGTGGAGTACTGAGACGAGGAACGAATTGAATATTGCAACGTGGTGAGGTACTATTTACAGTTGTTGGTCCCGAGCCAAAGCAAGCAACGCACATGTTCAGAATGCATATGGATATGCAGTGCAGGGTTCGGAGGGAGAAAGTAGCAGAGTCATTGCAAGCCAGCTGCTCGCCGTCCAATCCCATCCATCCGTCAATCGTGAGCGTCCATCGGTGTCGTCTCTGCCAGTTCGCTCTCTCACTCTCTGGAGCATGTCGACGACGTCGTCCTCCGTCTTCTTCTTCAGCTATTCATCACGTACGGGCAGCGCCGGAAATGCAAACGACAAGGAAAGCCAAGCAACGAGGAGGCTCTGGGGCAAAACCGAAGCGGCTCGTCCGTACCACATCCATACGCTTTTGAGCATGCATCGCGATTCGTGATTGTGACAAGCATGTTTCTTCATCAATCACAGCTACTCCGTCCGTCCCAGTAAAACCGTCGTTCTAGCCGAACACGCGAAAACCATGCATGGTCATGCACGATGATACTGTTTTAATTTTACTTTTTTGCACACAGTACACCCATCGATCTCTGGATGTGTGGTTGTGTATGAGAGAGAGAGGGGGTTGGATTGGAGGTAGGAGTACTGCTGATGGAGAGGAGAATCGGATGACGGGGAGGAAGAGGTTCATCGATCATCCAGGCCGCCCGGTACGGTATTCTCAACACACTAATTAGTGCACTACTGATGGAGAGACGAGAGAGAGAGAGAAAGCGAGAAGGTTGGATAGGAGTATATTGGAGGCATGAATCGTAGAGTACGACGTTACTCTGTTCTGTAACCGCAGACGACGCTGCTGCTGCACCGCCATCAGTCACGCACGCACCTCAAGTCTGAAGAATCTGAATCAAGCATGCTGCTGTAGCTACTTGTACGAAGTAGCTGTGACGAACAAAGCAGCTAGGAGTAGCTAGGATAGGACACCCGGGCTGGCCGGTGCCAAATGTCCTGTCTCCTGTCGACGGCATACTACTGTAGTAGCTTCTTCCAAGGCAAGGAGGATTCACAAACTCATTCATTCACAGCTGGAGGGAAGTACTCCAGCATCTCTGCCGGCCTGGGACGACGACATGGATGATGGATCGGATGGATGCCCAGCAGCTGCAGCTGCCGCCCCTGATTGCTAGCAGTGGTACTCCTATATATTTGGTCAATATCCAACATTAATTATTTGTTCTTCGATCGATCGATCAATGTTGTCGACGAGATATCCGGATCCTGCATATATATGCCTGCTCTCAACAAACACTATTTATTTAGCAATAATTGAACTGAAATCAACACACAGTCCAGCACAGAGCTGTAGCTCGAAAGACCATCATCGATGGAAGAGATCGGTGCTTGCTGCATGGATGGTCCAAGCAAGCTCATGGGTCATGGCACATGCTGCATGCAGAGAGATATATAGAGATTTATCCTGTTCATCGCGCGGTCAGCCCGCTGCATATCGATAGCTGCGGGACAAATATATGGACAATGCCCTGCTGTTTGTGCAGGTTGGTCAGGTCAACCCCTTGTCGTATTTCTTGGCTCGGCTTCTCCCACCAGATCCATTTTATTTGGTCCTTTCCTTTCCTATCCTCCCGATCCCACTAACCAATTACTAGTACACTGGAAGTAGTATAACTAAATCAAGTCAACCCCTAATGCGATGCACATATATATGCAACCAAATTAGTCCGGTGAAATATATCCACCTGCTTCAATTCCACTCTTAATTTCTTTGGACGGGCTTTCCGAGCTGCAGCTTTCAGCTGGCCATGACGGGCAGGCTCTCTCCGCTTCTTCGACCTTGGTCGGGCATGAGGGAGTGAGGCCGCTGGCCTCCGCCCAAGAGCTTTCAGAACTCCAGGCCGCTTTAAATCAAATGTTCCCGCCAGCTGCTCCTCCGCCTCTACCAGCCCCGCCAAGACGTCGCGGGTCAGCATGCGCCAAGCATCCAAGTCTTCCATTGTCCGGTGTCCCAACGTGCTACCCACCGCCTGATCCGGGAGTTGGACTTAGTGGGGGCTGATGAGCCGATCGGCGATGAGGCGTTGAAGAAATACATGCTGATGTAAGTCTGCTCCGCCCAAATCTGCCATTGCAGCAATCCGGGCGGTGACTCAGCTGTCCAACTGTCACCTAACGGAGGCCACCTCTAGCCTTGCAGAAGGGGGAGATCGCAGCGTCTGTCGATGCTGCCTGAGCTTCGATGCATCCTGTTGGAGTTGTTTTCGTTTGTGTCCCAATGTTAGCGTCCATGTCTGTTACCTGTAGTTGTCCTTTGGTTGCTCGCGTTCGGAGACAGTCCTGTGTGTGGTTGATGTTGTGGGCCGCCCCGGCCAAGCTGATGTCCTCAGTGTGTTGTTGGCTAGTTCTGTTGCTAATTCACTGTCCGAGTGTCTTCCTGTCAGTCTCAAAGCAGTTGTCCCCTCTGTTTCCCAATGAGTAACCAATCTCACTATTGTTAGCTGGAATGTCCGTGGTCTGAACCTCCCAGCTCGGCGTGAGGCAGTGTGCCGCCTGTTGCAAGACTCCAAGCCAACAGTTGCTTGTTTGCAAGAAACAAAGCTGCATGACATTGATAGGTTCCTGGCAGCTGAATTTTTGGGAAGTGCCCTTTCGGATTTCAGCTATATCCCTGCTGACGGCACTCGTGGTGGTGTTCTAATCGCCTGGAACCCTCAGTATGTCTCAGCCTCCAACCCTGTCAGTAAAGAGCACTCCCTCACTCTGACAGTGACACCGAATTCAGCATTCAACTCCTTCCTTCTCACTGCTGTGTATGGTCCTTCGGATGATGCCCACAAACCGGCATTTCTAGAGGAACTGTTGTCCCTTAAGCCGGACCGTTCAGCCCCCCTGGCTCTGCATTGGAGATTTCAATCTCATCTACCAAGCAGCTGATAGAACAATCTGAACCTCAACCGTCGTCTTATGGGAACCTCCCGCCGTACTTTGGATAATTGTGAACTTTTTGAGCTAGCATTGCAGAATAGGAAGTTCACGTGGAGCAATGAGAGAGACCATCCAACTCTTGTCAAGCTGGACAGAATGTTTTGTAACAAAGAGTGGGATTTGCTTTTCTCAGGGTTCAGTGTTCATGCACTCTCCTCCTCAATGTCCGATCACTGTCCAATTTTTCTTTGCTCCCAGCAGACCCCGGTCCAAGATAAGCGGTTCAAATTTGAGTCCTTTTGGACGAAAGTACCGGGATTTCTTGAAGTTGTTCAGACTGCTTGGCAGTCCGAAGTCCTAGGTGCTTCACCGCTCAACATCCTGCGTTACAAGCTGCAGAAGACTGCGCAGTGTCTCAAATTTTGGAGCAATGGTCTGTTCAGCGAAGCACGTTTGCTGCTTCACATCTCGAATGAAGTCATCCACCGCCTGGACTTGGCGCAAGAGGAGAGACCCTTGTCAGCGGATGAACAGCAGCTCCGCAAAGATCTTAAAACCCGAGTGCTTGGTTTGGCGGCCATTGAGCGCTCTAGGAGGACACAGTGTTCGCGGTTGGTCTGCCTTAAAGATGGGGACGCGTGTACACGCTTCTTCCATCTGAAAGCCAACGCGAGAAAGCGAAAGAACTACATCTCCTACCTGAAGAAGGAAAATGATGACTCTGTGATTTGGTCGCACGAAGAAAAGGAGGCAGAAGTTCAATCTTATTTCCAGAATGTCATGGGAACCAAGCAGCTGCGCACTCGCTCTTTCGACTGGGAACACCTCGATATGCCCAGGGTTCAGAGTAGCGGTCTGGAGTTGCCGTTCACTGAAGAAGTATGGCAGGCAATTTGCCAATCACCTCCGGAGAAGGCACCAGACCCGGACGGCTTCAATGGGATGTTCCATCGGATATGTTGGCAGATCATTAAGGTTGATGTCATGGCGGCTTTCAACAGTTTCTATAACCTGAATGCTGGGCCTCTGTCCAAGCTCAACTCGGCCTCTCTTATCCTACTGCCAAAGAAGGAGGTTGCAGAGTCGATGAGGGATTTTCGCCCAATTAGTCTCATTCATTCCTTTGCGAAGTTGGTGTCGAAGGTGCTCGCTATCCGGCTGTCGGTAGTCATACAAAAGCTGATTTCAGATGCTCAGAGCGCCTTCATCAAGACTAGATGTATTCAAGACAACTTCATCTACGTTCGAAACTTGGCCTGGGCTTATCATCGATTCCGGCGGCCGGCTCTGCTGTTGAAGCTAGACATCTCCCGAGCGTTCGACTTTGTATCTTGGGAGTATTTGTTGGAGCTCTTGCATCATAGAGGATTCCCTCCGCGATGGAGGGACTGGATCTCCCTGCTTCTGTGTTCAGCTTCCTCCTCTGTGAGCCTGAATGGTATAGCAGGCCCAGTGATCAACCATGCGAGAGGCCTTCGACAGGGCGATCCATTGTCCCCACAGCTGTTTCTCTTGGCCATTGACACATTGCAGTATATCTTCAGACATGCCACATAAGGCGGGATCCTCTCTCCGCTTCATGGCAGGTTCACACAGCTCAGGCTGTCCCTATACGCCGATGACGTGGTGATCTTTCTAAACCCAACAGTCTCGGATGTTGAACACACAATATCCATTATGTGGTTGTTCGGCGATGCCACAGGTTTGAGGATTAACGAAGGGAAGAGCTCTGTGGCCCCGATTAGCTGTGCCGGTGTTGCGTTGGAGGATATCCTTCGGAATTTCAGTGGGGAGCGGGCTTGCTTCCCGCTGACATATCTGACGCTCCGTTCTGTTCTCAATCTCTACTTACTTGCTGACAACACTGAAGCCGCCGAACAAGTTTATCTTGGAGCTTGACAAGGTTCGTAGGCGCTTTTTGTGGGCGGGCACCCAACGGCTGCAGGGAGGCAAGTGCCGGGTCAGTTGGGCGCGCACTTGCCGCCCACTTGATCATGGCGGTCTGGGCATCTTAGACCTGGAACGGTTAGGGCGCGCCCTTCGTTTGAGGTGGCTGTGGCTATTTTGAAAGAGTCCGCAGAAACCTTGGACCGGATTGCCACTTCCTACAGACGATACAGATGAACTGTTGTTTGTGGCGGTCACGTCTGTTTCGGTGAACAACGGCAAAAAAGCCCTATTCTGGAAATCCAACTGGGTGCATGGACTTTCGCCGGCGGCAATATTCCCGGCCCTCTTCAACCACAACAGGAGGAAAAATAAAACAGTGGCCGAAGCCATGCATAACAACTCATGGATTCAAGATATCAGTCATGATCTCTCAGTCCAGCTGTTGGTAGACTATGTCTGCCTTTGGAGCTTGATCAAAGAGCTGCACTTGAACCTGGACACGTCGCAGGAAGACTACATCACTTGGACCAGGACAGCAAGCGGTTGCTACACAGCGAAGTCGGCGTACGAGCTCCAGTTTGAAGGCAGCAAGCGCACCTTCTTTCTTGAGCATGTCTGGAAAACCTGGGCTCCTTCTTGATGCAAATTCTTCATCTGGTTGCTTATGCAAGATCGAGTTTGGACAGCGGCGCGGCTACAACTCAAGGAGAGGCCTAACCAATATTTTTACCCACTTTGCTATCGAAACCTAGAAACTGCTGTTCACCTGTTCATTGAGTGCCCAGCTGCTCGGCTGATCTGGTCGACGATTGCCCATTGGGTCGCCGATCCAAGACTGCAACCTGCAAGTTGGGAAGCTTTCGATGGCATGGCAACCTGGTACTCGACTATGACAGATGGGCGCGGTAAGCCGGCAATGCGTAGTATCTCTTCTTTATGCACTCTTGTGATCTGGCTTATTTGGAAGGAGCGGAACGCAAGAGTGTTTCAAGACCGCCTGAAGACTGTTGCCAGTTGATTGCCGAGATCAAAGATGAGGTTAAACTTTGGGTCGCCTCCGGTGCTAAATGCCTAGAAATTTTTGTTGTTGGTTCTCGTAGCGAGTAGTCC
This sequence comes from Zoysia japonica, assembly GCA_001602275.1. NCBI lineage: Eukaryota > Viridiplantae > Streptophyta > Magnoliopsida > Poales > Poaceae > Zoysia > Zoysia japonica. The sequence continues at coordinate 80,915 of BCLF01000034.1, read as the reverse complement.
CTTTTGTCTTTTCTTTTAGTCGGTTTAGCCCTTGCTCCTAAACCGGTCACTGTTTTTGCGCGTCTCGCGCTTGTAAACAAACTCTATTTCTTCTTATATAATTTCTCCGGGACAAGTTTTGGGTTTTCAAAAAAAAAAAAATTCTTTGGACTGCTAGCTAGGTTGGGTTTGGTGATGATCCATACTAGTACAAGTTAAGACAAGGAGTAATTAAGTAGTAGTAGAACTAAAAATTGATGATTATTCTCGACCGATCGTGGAGTAATCAAATTGCCCAGAAAGTCAAATTCCAAATGCAAGACGCCACAGCACATCTGTAGCGAGTTCTGGTTGGATTTGGTAGCCGATGGATAGCATGCAGCTGTATGATTTTTGCATGTTTCTAAATTTATGAAGTTTGTCAAATGTACGGGCAAAGTATATTCATCCGATTCTTTATCTTGTTTCCTTTTTGATCGATTATGTATATGGATACCCAGTTATTAAGATACTACTCCTGCAAGCATTTCCTCAAATGATGTGGCTGAATCTTCAAAGTTTCCACATAAGACGTCGCGGACAGACAACTTGTAGGTCTATCTTTGGGGCACAAAATTGAAGGGTATTTATTCTCTTTCATCAGTATTCTACGTGTTGTGGATGGTGGTTGCCCACTCCCCTTCTCGATTAGCATTTCGATTCTTCAGCAGGAGGAGTATTTCGATGAACTCTCAATCGATCGATGAATATGTACTCAATGGATCTTAGCTTGTGTAGGGGAAAAGTGGTGGCAACCATATAGGAGTACACTAGCTCTGTTGAAAGTTAATTAGGCCAATTATTCAGTCATATACACACAACACAGGCATGCTTTAGTGGTTGACAGTTGACAAATAACGCATGCATTAGTTGCCTGATGATTGTTGGGTCAGTTCTTGTCTGGTCTGCTTCAGTGCAACTGCAATATATAAATAGGAGTGGTATCTTAATTCTCCTAAATATATATAATAATCCAAATGATGAGATGAAACACGTACCTGCAGAGCACGCATGGTCTCTGCTTCCACAGATATATAAGGACATGCAAAAACGTTTTTTTTTTGTGCACTACCAATCTTTTCTGATGATGAACACATATTAGCTATAGTCAGTAGTACTCGAGGGTATTATGGTCATTCAGTATGCTTGGTGAAATTTGAAAGTTGCATTCTAGGAGTATATATATACGCCGGCCGGCCCTTCTGTCTGGTGGGTGAGTGAAGTAGTCACTGGCAAGACGCAATGCCTCTTCTTGCATGCTAGCGCTTTTTCTCACTCTCTGGCACTCGCACCAACTTGTAGCAGAGAAGAAGGAGAGCCTTAAGTAGTTTATATCTTTTTTAGGTAAATTAAGGAACAAGGTCCCAGCCTCTACATCAGCTATATATCTACTAGTACTAGTAGTGTAAGCAATTCTGAAGTATAGGATAGGAGGAAGCCAGACATGGAGGAGCTGGATGCGCTTGAGAGCAGCAAGCGGTATTGGCAGCAGCAAGATGACTTGTTGGGCGAGGAGGAGCTCATGACGATGGGTGGTGAGCTTCTCGACGAGAGAACGCCGCCGCCAACGGTGTATTCGCCGGCGGGTTATTCCAATAAGCATCAGGTGGTGGTGGACGAGAAGCAGGAGGGGCCTCGGCGCCGGCGGGAGTCGATGGTGAACAAGCTCATCTCGACGGTCTACTCCGGACCCACCATCAGCGACATAGAGAGCGCGTTATCCTTCACTGGCGGCGGTGATGGTCAGCAGCTCGCCGTGAAGTACAACTCCAGCCCAGTGTACGGATAATATTTATTAATTAATTTGATAATTGACAAGCAATCTGAATTGAACTATATATGGCTAATTCGTCTTCGTTAAATTCCGATCCGTATGCATAGGGTTTTCTCCCCTGAGAAGGTGTTGAACAAGATGGAGAACAAGTACACCCTCAAGATCAAGATGTGTGGGAGCGGACTTGCAGAAGATGGATACAAATGGAGGAAATACGGCCAGAAATCCATCAAAAACAGCCCAAACCCAAGGTACTCCATTGATACTGATACAATTAACTATTGTAATTGAATCCGTTAGTTAGAGCCCACTTCTTCAGAAATAAAGAAAATCCGAAAAAAACACGGCAAGATTTGTATCATTTAGAGCCTTCCCTGCCCTGCCCTGCCCTGCCACCTATCTATCTAAATTTGTATCTTTGATGGATGAAGCAAGCAGACAGCTAGTGTGGTTATATTAGTTCAAAGGTTTAATTACAAAGGTAGGTGCGGAATTAATACTTGCTATAGTTGTATATATGTATATGTATAGTTAATTGCATAATAATCCCTAAAAATATTAATCAAGATGGCTAAATTGGTAATCGCAGGAGCTATTACCGTTGCACGAACCGTCGTTGCAACGCGAAGAAGCAGGTGGAGCGGGCCACAGACGATCCAGACACCCTCCTCGTCACCTACGAGGGCCTCCACTTGCACTACACCTACTCGCACTTTCTCCATGGGACCCAGGCCCAACAGCAACAGGGCCTCCCAAAGAAGCCCAAGAAAGGCCCACCAAACACCTCTATGCTGCTATCTGATCATGGTGAGATTCTAGACATAAACAGTACTACTCCTGGGGGTGCTGGAGATGCAGCTGTTCCAGATGTTCCGGTTATAGAAGAAGAAGCAGCAGCAGCAGCATCTTGGGGCTACTTTGATGGAGGAGCCGAGGAGCAGCAGCAGCAGCACATGGAAGACGACATGGCCAGTAAAGGCGGGCTCCTGGAGGACGTGGTGCCGCTGCTGGTACGCCGGCCGTGCGGCTCCACCACCAGCTCGACGTCCAACGACAACTCGCCGCCGTCCCCTGTCTCCTGGACGACGCCCACATCGCCCTACATTGACATGGCCATACTCTCCAACATCTTCTAACGAAATGATGGTACCATATATATGCCGCCCATGCTTCCTGTCTGAACTCTGAAGAGGCAGTATGCAGTCAGGCTGGCAAGCAAAGCAAGCATGCATGAATAGTATTACTATTTTTAATTTTTATAGATAGAAGTTAAGTAAGCATTTGTGTAAGTGATTAAATTGTGGGTGCATCGAACAAGAGAGTGTAGCAGTAACATATTGTTGATCCATCAGCTATATATAGACGTATATGTATAGCGAGTAATAATATGCATGCATGGTCTGTCAAATTGTTTGCGCAGGCTACAGCAGTCATGCATTATGCAAGCTGTGTGCAGCAGTAATAATCATAATGTTTGTATTATATATTTATAAGCCAAAAAAATGATTACAGTCTTCATCTTCACATTTTCTTATATTATTATTATACGGACAATAATTCTAGTTAATTTTAAAATTTCGTTTGGTGATCTTTGGGCTATTGTGGGAAGAAAAGCGGAAGAAGCCCAAATAAAGCAAAGGATTCGGCCCAGAAATTGGAATGGGCCTCTTATTCATTCCTTCCCCAAAGGCTACCTTCTCGCTGAGACAAGTCCATCTGAATCGGAGTTCAATTCTTGACGTCGCTCGCTCGTTTTTAGAAGTTGTGTGGTTTGCAGATGCGTTCTATCTGCGTTTCGTACGCGGCATAGTATGAATTTGTAGATCGGAGGGGTATGGTGTGTATCTTTCTAACCGATGTGACCAAATCCACGAATGACTCAAAAATGTAATCTGGTTCGGGCCACCGTGAGGTGTAATACCCTACTTTCAGAACTAACGTATGATCGAGTGGATTACAATGGCGGAAGGGCTCTTATGTGGGCAGAGTCTCTAGCGCGCCTCTGTGGATGTGTCTAATGTGTTCGTTGTTGTACGGGGGTCTCCGACGAGCCTTTATATGAGACGTTGGACGGGGTTACATAGTGGGGTAATGCGGGCTGCTTCCTGACGGGTGGGGGCCGCGACTAAACTTGATGCCTACGGAACTGGATGTCCTTTGACAGGTGGGGTGTAGCCAAACTTGGTCTCCGCAGGATGGAGCCTTCTCTGACGAGCGAGGCCGCCACCAAACTTGGCCGCCGCGGAAAACGGAGCCCCTCTGACGGGTGGGGCCATCAGCATCTTCGAAAATATTTCAGGTGATCCTCTAGCGCTGGACAGTGCTCTCACTAGTTGTCGTCCTTAGCCTGTCCCCTATTCAGCGTCGAGGGAGACAAAATTGCTTTATCGTTTGCTTTACTGCCCTGTACATTCGTCAGAAATCTCTGTGTTGGCAGGGGCCCTGTCGTGGGCTGGTCGGCCGACCCTGAGGTCAGAAAGTAAGTCGGTTACTTGGCTTTGACGTTATTCTGCTCTGGACCCTACGAGTGCCGAGGTGGCTCTTATGACTAGGTGCGGCCGACCCTATTGGTTGGGCTTCGCAAAATCTTGCAGGATTCTTCCTTTAGGCCCACGGAGGGTGTGGGCCAGTTATTGTTGATGGGCCGTAGAACGTAACTTGGGTTGTCGAGTAATCTCGGGCCGTAAGTACCCGAGGAATATCATCCCGACAGTAGCCCCCAAGCCCTGCACCATTTGCAATCCTGTTGAGGCAGTGCGGGGTTGATCCGTAAAGTTGATTTTCGATAATCGAGCCCCCGGGCGATCCGAAGGGTCGGTCGGGAGATCTAATCCGTCGATTGTGCTATCGCCGATCCTATGGGTGCACGCGAGCGCGCTTGTAGAGCGTAGCCCCTGAGACCTCGGGTGATCCGAATGGTCGGTCGGAGGGTCTGATTAAATTTTATCGATTCGAGTGTCGTTCGCTCCTAAGTGATTCGGTTCAGTCAGGCGGGACTTAAGTTCCTCGACCGTCGTTGATCAGGGCCGACTGCGCTCGTTGCTGGATTTGTGTTAAGTGCCTAGAACGAACTGGTCGGACCAATCGTGTGTTCGTGATCAGCACTTGCGCCTAGGTTGGACCAAGCGGATTGGCCATATTACATGATTAGCGCTTGAGGGTAGGGGTCGGAACGAACGGTTCGTTAACCGACCCACGACTGCCTATCGATACAGGTTCGGTCCCATTGCGTCCACGTGGAGGACGACTAATAGTTTTTGAAATTCGAAACGCCATCCCGCGTAGTAACTCGCGCGTGCGCGTCTTGTTTGTCTGGCACCGGCCAGGCAATTTACCGCACCTGACACATGTGGGCGGCGGGGTTATCATCATTTCGACTGGCGGAGGCAACGAGAGTTTTTCCTCGGGCCCACCCCTCGGTGTGTGGGTAACAAGAGTTGTTGGTGTGCGGCCTGTCGAGCGACCCGTCAGGCGCGCCAATGGGTGACCACGTGTAGCAAAACGAGTGGCTCTCGAAAGTTGAATTGCTGCGGTTCGTACGCTTGCGTCACGTCCATCTGGCGCAGGCTTGACGGTCACTGTACCCAGCAAGCGTGCGTGGCCATGCTGACGTCACTTTGACTGACGGACGCAACGAGGGTTTTGCGTCGAGCCCACCTGTCAGTGGATGGGGTACGAAAAATCGCGGGTGCCCGATGGTTCGGGTCCCCATCATGACGCGGGAGTTAATCTCCGTCGCTTCAATGGATCATGTCTCAGGAATCGAGGAGGCAGAACCGTTCGTCTCCTTCGGCTATAAAAGGCGGCCGGGTGGGTTTCGAAAACCACTCTTGCCATTTGCCTTCGTCCTTCCTGCGCTTCTGCTCCCTTCCAAGCTCTTTGCCTTCGCCAATTTTGTTCGCTCTTTCGCTCGTCGTCTTGGTCGCCCTCGTCGCCTTCGTCTTCCTTGTGGTGATGGCTACCGAGTGGAAAGCCTCCTCCTCCGTCTCTGCCAGCGTTCTCGACGAGCGCGTGAGGAAGGGATTCCTCCAGCTCCAGCGGCAGGACGACATCATCTGGAGGGCGGCGGGAGTACCTCAAGGTTCCTCTGAAGAAGTCGTTGAAGGGTTGGGATGACGAATGGTTCTACGTCGCCAACCCCTTCCCTCGCATCCTGGAGTACACCGCCGGGTCCGCTGCGACCCTCGACTCATGGACTGCCTCTCTGTCGGACAAGAAGGTGCGGGAGCTGGGTCCGCTCCTTACGCGGATCCGAGAGCTTTGGGAGACCGGTCTGTCGGCCGTCAAGGTGGTGGCAGTCTTCAACGGTCGCCGAGTGCTTCCGCTCCAGAAGCGCCGGCGTCAGATGCACGAGTACACCGGCGTCGATGACACCACGCGCCTGGTGGTCGGGGAGGAGCTCTCGAATGAGGACATCACAAGCCGCGTGGCTCGCATGTTCGAGGGGTACGTGGAGGCGGCCCTTACTAGGGGGCCCGAGCCTCGGTCCGCACGCAAGGTGAGTTGCTTCTTTTTCTGCTATGCTTGCTGCTTCGCGATAATAGTACTTTTTAACTAATCCTTTTACCTGTGTTGGTTCAGGCGGGCGGATCTTCATCGCGCGTTTCGATGGCGACGTTTTCATGTGCTCCGTCTTCTTCGGTGCCAATGTCCCAAGCAACGGGTCGGGCTCCGGCTGCCGACCGTCCGACGTCGGGTCAGACCCAAGGGATGAGATCATCATCGACGACAGCTGCAGCTTTGTAGCCCTCGGGGGTGCCGGCGCCGGCACCTCCAAGAAGTGATCACGCGGGCAGTCCTCCGGTCGATCGAAGACGAGAGGGCTCGTCTCGCAAGTGCTTGCTCCGGCCCCCCAGCCGTCGGGGGAGGAGGTGGTTGCCTTCGCCGCTCAGGTGGCGGGAGACGATCCCGTCGCCGTGTCGTCGTCTGAAGACTTGGACGGCATTTTGGAGGACTTGGCATTGGACACCGAGTCCGGCCCGGTGCATCGGTCTCCCTTAAGAAGCTCAGGCTCGGCGGGCAGACCGTCATCCCCCTCGCTCCGACGGTTGTCCATCCGGTGCCGTCGTCCGAGAGGGTGGCGGCGGTGACGAAGGCTCAGGGCACGAAGCCCATGGAGTCGCCGTCGAAGATGACCGGGGCCATCCCGATCCGCCGATTGAACGCGTAAGTCCCTGCATTCACATTCTTTTTCGTTGCACGTGTTAGCCGTATAGTGAGCTTTGTTTTTTGCAGGACGACTGCTGCTGCTCTGGCCGTGGCGCCCCTTGCGCCACGAGCTGATGAAGAGGGGCCGGACCCCGCGTGACGGTGGGGGTAGCGGCGGCGGCCCCGATGGCCCCGCCATGTCCAAGTGCCTTCCCCGGCCGCCACGTTCACTGGGCCGATCATGACGGTCGGCAAGGAGGTGGTGGAGTCGACTGCTGCGACTGCAATTGTCACGGTGGCTGGAGTTGGCGATTTCGAGGCTTCGGCCTCAGAACATCAGGTGATGTTGGGCCCCCCATCGGGTGAAGCGTTGGCTCGAGCCATGCGCCACTACGACGACTCGATGGGGGACGTCTTCAACATCATCGAGGAAGCCGTCGAGGGCTTGAGGGGACCGACTGGTGGTCGGTCGCAGCATCTTCTGCAACCCAGTTGTGCGAGAGTCACGGGTAAGTTAGTAACAACTTATAATTACGTCGTAACTAACCTTTCTTCATGATGTTGAGGAGCGTTGTTTGTAGGAAACCGTGCTCTAGACGGTGGGTCAGACTTTAGCTGACCTGGCGTTGCGGGCGAAGATTGAGTCCCTTCGCGATGCGCTGAACCGGGCTCAGGCCGGCCGGGAGGTGTCAACGAAGGACGCCCATCGGCTCCGCCGCGAACTCAGGGCCACGCGGGATGAGGCCTCCAAGGCGCAGCAGGACGCCCAAGCCGCGCAGGAAGAGGCCTCAAGGGCTCGGCAGGATGCCCAGACCGCCTGAGCGGAGGCTCAGAGGCTTGGGAGGAGAAGAACAAAGACGACGCCGACCTAGCGCAGCTGCGGTTCGACGCCGTCCGTAAGTGTCACACTCCCGTTTCTACTCTCGGCCTTGCTCCTTCTTGAATAGGAAAGATGAAGCTTCGTCCTGTGCAGAGCTCAACCAGCGGGTCGAGCGGGCGGAGGCGAGGGTGAAGGAGGCGTTGGGGCGATGCTCTGGTGTTGAGGCGCAGCTCGTCGTCTCGAACGACGAGGTGAAGAAGCTCACCGAGGAGCTCAACGCCCTTCACATGTCCTCTTACGAAGCTCTGGCCCGGGCGCGGCAGGAGATGGAGGACTTGCAGGCCGCCACCAACACAGCCAATAAGGAGCACGACGGTAATCGTTCTTGTAGATCGTATTCGAAGGGTCGTCGTTTGGTTGATTGCACATCTTCGTATTGCCTTGCAGACGTGGTCGGTGCTCTTCGAGACGAGCGGGCGGATGTGCGTCGCATGTTCCGAGGCATCTTCGTCGGGGTGCGAGACACCAACGTGCCGGTGGACTACGCCCGGTATGTCATGGGGTGTCTCTCTGGGTTGATTGCCGCCGCGTTGATCGGCGCCCTTGAAGATGTGGCGACATTGGCGCTGTCGCAGGTGGCGGCACACTATCCGGGCGTCGATCTTTCCCTGATCGTCGAGGGCTACCCTCAGGAGATGTTGGACGAGGAGATCTAGGAGTTGTCGAACACAGTTCGGCATCGAGCGGCTGACTTCTGCTCCGGCTTCCAGAAGAAGGAGTTCGTTCGGGAGAGGTTTGGCTCGGTGCCAACCCATCTCCAGGATCCTCCGCCACCCTCTGACCCTTAGGCTTTATGTCTTTTCTCTTTTTGTTATTTTCCTGCAATGACTTTGGTGATGTACCTCGGGCATCACTTGTAATATATGTTAATAGTAACAGAATGTTCTAACCCTTGCCCGTGTCAAGCATTTTTAGTGGCTTTGTGTTTTTTGTCATCCGCTAGGCGTTTGACAGAGCGACCGGGTCGGATATGGCCTGTAGAGTTGAGTATCGGACTTAATGCAGCTGTAAGGCGTCACCAACCCGAGTCGTCGATTGTTAGCCGCAAGAAAAGACTCAAATGCTGGCACTTGGAATAGCCTCGCATGTCCGAGAGTCGGCAAGAAACGGGACTTAGGAACGAAAACGAGAGGCGAGGAGCCTGAAAAAGACGAGGTCAGCTCGCAGCATTGTTCTCAGTTAAATCACGCCGAACCCGAGGAAACTTTCGGAGTTCACATCAGCACGGGTTGGGATTTAACTCGAAGTTTGCGCGGACCAGGCCAGAGCTTTAGAACGAGAGCGAGGCACGGAGCCAGCGAAAAACGACGGGGTTCATATGTATCGGAGTTCAATTTTTTACGTCACTCGTTCGCTTTTAGAAGTCGTGTGGTTTGCAGATGCGTTCTGTCGGTGTTCCGTATGCCGGCATGGTACGAATTTGTAGATCGGAGGGGGTACAGTGTGTATCTTTCTAACCGATGTAGTCAAATCTACAAAGGACTCAAAAATATAACTTGGTTCGGGCCACCGTGAGTGTAATACTCTGCGTGCAGAGGTCGGAATCGATGAAATCACATATGATCAAGTGGATTACAATGACGGAAGAGCTCTTACACGGACAGAGTCTTTAACGCGTCTCTGTGGATGTGTCTGTCGTTGTTGTCTAATACTGTCTTCGATTTTTCTTTTTCTTTTTCTTTTTTTTTTCTAAAAAAAACACTTTAAGACAGATGCATGTGCAAAGAATAAACTTGCAAAAGGGATCGATCGGAGAAGAATATATTTATTGACTCATTGCAGCAGAAAATGAAATCATTACAGCAATTCAGTCAGTCACTCGGCAGCTAATAATCGGCGGCGCCTTGGAGACGACGATGACTTGGCATCTGGCGCTGCCAACCGGCGGCCACTGAGGCCGGCACCACCACCACGGGCGCCAGTGTCCTGAAGCTGTTCCAGCGCGGCGACCACCTGGTCCATAGTCGGCCTGTTCCTCGAGTCCCCAGACAAGCACTGGAGCGCCAACGCCGCCGCTTTCTGGGCGCCGGCGAGGGAGTACTGCCCACCCAGCCGTTCATCCAGGATACGGAAGATTCGCCGTTTGTGGCTCAGGTACGGCCGTGCCCACTCCACCAGGTTGTGCTCGCCGGAGGGCCGGTTCTTGTCCAGAGCACGCCGCCCAGAGAGCATCTCCAGCAGGACTACGCCGAAGCTGTACACGTCGCTCTTCGCCGTAAGATGCCCTGCATACTCACAGGATTAGTCCGAGTCCGGTCAGCTACTCCTACCGTCCTGTCCTACGATGATAGGAGTAATTTTCAATTCAATCCACATGTTCCATCGACAAAATCAACAAGATTTTTCTATTTAATTAGCAAATGGTTGGCTTTTGCACATGGGCTCAAGGGGTCCGGTTTGGTCTGAAACCATGACCGATTCAGAAGACGGTTGTCTGCACCTAACTCAACTCTATATGACGACCTTGAAGAACACACTCTTCCTACCCTACTCAAGAGGACGAATACAAGCTGCCAAACAACTCACAGCTCCTTTTATTTATCGCTTCAAATGCAACCACACCTAATCGTACTTCTAGAGTAGTACTAAATTTCATAAAAAACATATTACTACTTGTAACTAGGAGTATTCACGAGCAGTCATCGGAATACCTGTGGCGAGATATTCAGGAGCAGCATATCCGTATGTCCCCATAACCCTGGTTGATACATGGCTCTTGTCGCCAGTTGGCCCGTCCTTTGCCAAACCGAAATCAGACAGCTTCGCATTGTATTTCTGTCATACATGCAAGCATTTTTAGTACATTTGGGCCAGAGTAGTTGTTTCATCATCCAACAAAACAAAAACAAAAACAAAAAAGAACCTATAAAAATCAACATGATGCAATGCATACATACAGAATCTAAGAGGACATTAGACGTCTTGAAATCTCGGTAGATAACTTTTGCCTTGTCGCTGTGGAGAAAGGCAAGCCCCTTTGCTGCCCCAAGGGCGACTTTCATTCTAAGATTCCAAGAGAGTGGTTGGAAATGTGAACTCCCTGCATTATTATTTAGTACAGTAGATGTCATGCTACCATCCCTGAAAATTGCATTGTTATTTACTATAGTAGTATTAGATAGTAATAATAATGTGCTTGCTAATTACTCCTGAAAAGATGGTTCTCCAAGCTTCCTCGTGGCATGAACTCGTATACAAGAAGGCGCTGCTCATCTTCAAGGCAGTAGCCTACGAGCTTTACAAGATTGAGGTGCGACAGCTGCCCAAGGTAATTGACTTCAGCCTGCCCCAGATGGATCATGGAAAAGAGAGAGAGAGAGAGAGAGAGAGAGAGAGAGAGAGAGCAACTCAGCGAAGAGCAGAAAATAATAGAACTTATATAGGAGTATATAAATGTTGATATATATGGTACCCTTACCAGCCATTCCCTGTGACCCTGGAACCCTTCCTGGTTGAGCTTCTTGACAGCGATGACCATGCCTGTGCCGGGCCTGGCGGGAGCGAAGGTGTTCTCATCGATCCATCCTTTGAAGACGGAGCCGAAGCCTCCCTCGCCGAGAACACTGTCAGGGCGGAAGTTCCTGGTGGAGATCTTGAGCTCGTTGAAGGTGAAGCTCCTGACATTGGCTGACTGCAGAATCTCACCTTCGCTGCGAGGGGTGGGTGGCACGGACGCCGAGGAGACACGGCTGCTGGAGGCGTTGAGTCCGCCGGCCCCCTTCCGTCGTCGCGCAGACTTGGTGGAAACTGCTGCAACCACAATATTACTTTAGAACAGACCAAGAAAGGTTACCCTTAAAGGATTAAATAAATAAAAGGAGGGATGAATTAAGGACTGAAAATCCAGCTCCAGCACACAAGTTTGCCTGGAACCACTAGAGAACCTTCAGTTGTCCCAAAAAGAAGAAGAGAGACCTGCAGGGGAGGCAGTGTCGGAGGAGCTAACGTTGGCTCCTCCCCAACAGTTCCCCATGGCGAGCGCTCTTCTTTCTTCTTCTTCTTCTTCACCCAAAGGGTTTAATTACCACCCTTGGGCGAACTTGGCTTGGAATGGGTGCAATGAATCAATCCAATTCTGTGGCTGTTGGTGGATAGATCACATCACGGGTTTCAGGATCGCCTCGCACGGGCTAATAAGGCAAGGCTGAGCTTTCTTTTCCCTGTGTCTGCTTTCCCTGGTCGAGACGAGAGAGCACAAACAAGTTGGGAGCATTAATGATGGGCGGGTCGGATGGAGGGAGGGAGAGAGAGAGAGGAGGAAGAAGACCGCTCGTGACTGGCTGTGGCGGCTGCTTTTGACTTTGTAATCTCCAAAAGTCAACAACAACAAACAAAGCCGACCCACTTGCCAGCTCCCAGCTGTATGGTACTCTCTCCGTTTCAGTTTACATTTCGTTTCGAGTACTCAGGTATTTTAAAAATTTTAAATTACATGATATTTTTAAATTCAAACGTAGATGTTTGAATTTTTTTTTACCACTCATAGATTTCCTCTTAGCGAACTCTTTTCTCTCTACTACTCCGCCTTCGATTTTTATGGATCCATCCGCTGCGACACCTCTCCCCTCCCCGATATCATCTCCGACTATCGTGGGCGACGCGGTGGCAACAGGCCGGATGAAACCACCACTGAGTAGGAGTATGTATGCACTGGTACAACATGCGAGAGTAAAGTGTAGAACTGTGAAATATAGAATTGCATACTGTACAATGCCGAGAGGAATACTAGCGTAGTTGGAAATCTGCTAGTATGATTTTGCAGTCGCTGGCTAAGTTGTTGGGCCGATGCAGGAGGTGGACCTTGATGGGCTCACATTCACTCGCCTGACCCTAATCATCTCTCTCTCCCCTAGGCGGCGGACGGTGGATTTCGGCCATGATCCAGCTGCTAAAGGCGCGTGTAAAACGTGGTCAAAAACACCTCCTTCCTTTGCTCATGGGAAGAAGAAATGGTAGTACCGGCAAGGAAGAATGAGGTAAAGGTAGAGAGGCCCTTAATTTTCTTTCTCCTTCTATTATTAATTTTTTGACTGTTTGCTAATTATAACTACTGCTCTTTTTATTTTTAAATTGATGTCACTGTTAATTTTTAATTTCAACTTTGAGATTTCGTTTTATTAAAAAATTAGTTCAAATATGTAAAATTTTAAGTTGTGATTCAAATAACTCTAATGATTAATGAAATTATAACAAAATACATAATTTTTATCAATTTTTTTATTAAAACAAATTATCAAAGTTGCTTTACTGCTACTAATATTATTATTTTTATTTGATTAATTAAGCTGCTAGCACTACTACAACTGTGGTGTCTGACCTTGTCGCAGTGAGTGGATCAGTGAACTTGAGTTGAATAGTTGAGGAGAGTGGGACGGAAAGAAAGGAAAGAAAAAAGAAAAAGAGAGGGAAAAAGGGACGGCGGCGCCATCAATCTCATTGCCTTCCTTCCTCCCTTCGATCTCTCGTCTCGCCTTGCAGGCTTGGAGCCTTGGAGAGGTACTGGTCGTCGATCCCAATTCCCAACGAACCAAGGATGATGGCCACCACCAATACCAAATGTCTGCTCCTCCCTCCCCAATTCAGGTCCCCCCACCTCCACCCTTCCAACCTGCGGGCCTTCGGGGATTCTCGCTGCCGCAGGTCCCTCACATGCTCCGCCGCCGCTGACACCTCTCCCGACCCCTCCACCACCAACAACAACCCCAGCAGCCCTCTCGCCGCGCTCATCGAGGTGCCCCGCGCCCTCTGGCGCCGCACCCTTCAGCCCCTTGGCGACTACGGCTTCGGCAGGCGCAGCGTCTGGGAAGGCGGCGTCGGCCTCTTCATGGTCTCCGGCGCCGCCCTGCTCGCCCTCGCCCTCGCCTGGCTACGGGGCTTCCAGTTCCGCTCCCGCTTCCGCAAGTACCACGCCGTCTTCGAGTTTACGCAGGCCAGCGGGATCTGCGTCGGCACGCCCGTCCGCATAAGAGGGGTCACCGTCGGCTCCGTCGTCAGAGTCGACTCATCACTCAGGAGCATCGATGCCCACGTCGAGGTGACCTCTTTTCTACAGTATCGTTCTGCATCAGGACTAACAATTTTACACATTTTAACAAATTTTTTTATATATAAAACAAGTTACTCCTACGTAGTAACAAGGATGACTGAATACTGTACCAGATCGACGATGATAAAATCATCATCCCGCACAACTCCGTGGTCGAGGTCAATCAGTCCGGTCTTCTAATGGAGACGCTCATTGATATCACACCCAAGGATCCACTCCCTGCGCCTTCAATAGGACCGCTTGACCCACACTGTTCCAAACAAGGATTGATCCTCTGCGACGGAGAGAGGATCAAAGGACAGCAAGGAGTAAGCTTAGATGCTCTCGTTGGAATATTTACCCGTCTAGGAAGAGACATGGAGGAAATCAGTGTTAATAAAAGCTATAAGCTGGCTGAGAAAGTCGCAACTATTATGGAAGAAGCACAACCTCTTCTTACAAGGGTACAACAACAATCTTCTCTCTCTCTATTTTTATTCCGTCTAGAATATCTATCATCAGAATCTCTGTCAGTGTCACTGAATACCATGCACATTTGCAAGATCCCCATTACCTGCAGATGTTCTCAGACAACACACAAGCCTAGGTGCAAGCCATGTTTTTTATTAATCATTCATCCAAATAGATTTCCACCTTTATTTACCAAAGAGGCAAGGGCATTCTAGCTCTGCTTTCAGCAGTAACTCTAGTTCGAAATTTCAGGAGTAGGTTCAAAATACAGTTAGCATATCTACCCTGTATCCTGATCGAGTAAAGGACCTTCACTATGGGTCATTGGAGTCTGTGATTAGTTTTTGCTTCTTTAGGTTGCATGGTTTTACAAATGTGTGTGGTGTGTGGTGCCTTTTTTGAGATATTTTCTGGATTTTATACTGCTTGTAAAACATGGATAAAAAATATAGGACTTTACTTCTGCTGTTAAATATCGACACATGCAATTAAGTAGTATTTATGGAACAGATTGAAACGTTAGCTGAAGAAATTCAACCGATGCTCTCTGAGGTTCGTAATGGTGATCTGCTCAAGGATGTGGGGACTATAGCTAAAGGTCTGGCTGATGCATCCGTTGATTTAAGGTACTACTGGAAAGATATGACCTAACAAATGATCTTTATTTTGATTGCAAGCAATACATGTGCAGTTCATAATCTGGCCAACTATTAACAAGATTGCTAGTTAAATTTTGCCATAATATAACTGTGTTAGCATTCTGTCATCTTCTATTTGCAAGCAACATTATGGTATACATTCAACTTCCGGATGCAGGAGGCTCAAGTCTTCCTTGCTTACACCAGAAAACAGTGATCTTATTAAGCAGTCTATTTTCACCCTTATATTTACTCTTAAGAACTTTGAGGTATGTACATTTCATCATTTCTTTAGTGATGTACTTCTCAAACAGAACAAGAGGTTGACAGAATATTTGCTGTGTTGTTTTCTTTCCATCAGAGCATCAGCTCAGACATATCTGGTTTCACTGGTGATGAGATGACAAGGCGGAATGTCAAGCTTCTGATCAAGTCTCTTAGCCGGCTATTGTGAATGCTGCGTGCAGATTTGCTTGAGGTGGGGGTGTGGTGGGGAAATCATTGGTAGGATAGGCAGTGTTGGGGAGACTGCAAGAATCAGTTAGGAAGAGAACCTAATGTTCCACAGGTTTTTTGAGCGTAGGAGTTGATTAGTCTCCGACGCTCCATTGGTTTTGGTCCACGTTTTCTGTAATTTTGACCATTCTAGAATCAAAAATCAATCAATTGAAAAGAAAAGGAGCACTATCACCTAGAGCTCCTTCCAGTCACAGAAATAGGCCAATTTTTTAGGCCTCTTTGGCAGAGCTTCCAGATTCTTCTGTGAAATGATTTTTTGATTTTTAAAGATAACTCATAGAATCAGAAAAAGAGAATCAAGAGAAAGTACTTTTTTCAATCTCAAACTCTTAGTTTATTTCAGAGAATCACTTTACAGAATCAGACAAAGACAAGAATTAGAATCAGACAAAGACAAGAATCACTTTTTAAAAAAACAGCGTTTGGCAGAGCTTTTTACATTCTGTTTAAGAATCATGAGCTGAGAACTCTGTCAAAAGAGGCCTTTGTTTGTAACTCAGCTTCTGGTTGAGCATGTGTAAGGAAGTCATTTAACACTTTTTTTAGCGTTGGTGCTGCAAGCAGGACATATTGAGCGGGGGCGGGGGATGTTTACTTTTATATTTTTAACTATTAGATCTAATTCAAGTTAACGTACCGCTGGTTGTTACATGCATGTCACCTAATGCAGAATTTCACTATTTTTCCATCGTCTTCTTAACAAGACGGCATAGATTAATTAATTTTACAAAATTCTTAATTGACCATCAAAGAGAAGGAACCTTAGAAAGTCCAATTGAAAGTGAGAGACATCCCTCAACAAATTTGTAAGAATATTCAAACTGAGGTTGCCTAGCTAGGTGAAAAAAGAGAAATTTTTTAATAAAAGATAAGAAACAAAACACGAACTTGTATAAACGGAGCCTTGGACTGGCCTGACACGACACTTTTAGATACATGTCGGAGTTGCTCTTATCAAACTACTCACCAGATCACCACTATGGGCCTTGCCATACTCAAGCAGCTCATAATTCGTGATCTTTCTCATTTTACACCGATGAGTTAGAAACCAGGCGACCTACTCCAGCCCAGGTTCACCTTACCGTTTTCACCGCAAACCGTGGCGCGGTTTGACGGTTTTCGTGAAAACCGCTACACTAAACCGCAAAAATCGAACAAATTCGAAAATCAAATTTTTGAGAGAAAACAGGCCGGTTTTTACGATTTACCGACCGGTTTTTGCGGTTTACCGAGCGGTTTTTGCGGTTTACTGTTTTTGAATTTGAAATCAAATCGGTTTGAGCGGTTTTTCATCGGTTTTTGTGCTAAACCGCTCGGTTTGACCGGTTTTCGAATTTTCAATTTTTTTTCAAATTTTCAATTTTTTTTTGAATTTATTATACCAAAAATCGGTCAACCGCTTAAACCGAACCGAAGCGGTTTGACCGATTTTCGTGAAAACCGAGCGGTTTACCGCGGTTTTGTGAACCTTGCTCCAGCCCACCACATGAACATCTCCTGTGACAATAGATTTCAACTGAAAACAAAAGCATAAATCTTACCCAGGCGAGTAGGCATAACAAGCAGATGACATGGGCAACAGAATCACACGCAAAGTATAATACTCAGATGCGAAGCGACAACAAAATCATCAAAAACCAATATGTTATATACCAGTTGAGGGGACAAAACAATATTGAAGCAAAATATCATGCTGTACTAGTATATTGGGCGCGCCTTTGCGCGCCCTGTTGAAATACAGAAACATGCGTTAAACTGTTCGCATTTGATACTGTAACTATGATGTGATGAGAAAAATTGTGGTAGAACATTAGAAGAGCAAAAGGTAACTTTTAAGTATGCATTGCGTAGTGTTGTTGCAGCAGCTGTGAATGCAACAGTTGCTTACATTCCTAAGTAAAAACATCTCTGTTTCTGTTGTACAATGATTCTAAGCACAGCAAAATTGTGGGCACAATATAGACGGTTATATGTACTACTGTCTTATATATAATCATACAATATTTAATAGTACAATGTATTTAACAAAGATGGCAGTAGATACTGTACATAGAATATATATAGTGATACAGAAGTTACTCTAGAAAAATATAAATAAGGTTAGACAACATGACAGGACTTGTTAATCGACATGGTTACAATGCCTTCATATATAATAAGAACTTGGACAGCAGCAGTATGAGCTTCAGAAAGTTGGATGTGAATACCTCTCATAAAACGAATAACAGAGTGGGTTGACGTGCCGGGAAGATGTGCATTGGTGCACCATGCCTTACTAATCAATGTTGCAAACAACAATACGCAAAAGATGAATGCAAATAATCACGTTTTTAGTTTTTATCCAGCAGAAAGCGCTGCAATCTGTAACTGTTGATTAGTACTATATATAAAGACAAAAGAACGCAAAGAGTTAATGTCAAAGAAACTAACAAAATAACATTGGTCTTATATTTAGAAGATCGATATCAAATAACATGTTGGCCTTCTACGGTGTTTTTTTTTCTCAACTACAGCCTGCCAACCTTCTTCATCTACCCCCCCCCCCCTTTGCTTCATATTGTATTCCAGACGACAAATCAATGAAAGAAACTCAAGCAAACACCAGTTGAGGTTGTGATTATTTATAAAGTGTCAGTGCAGGTGGCAAATTTAAATGAAAACTGGTAATTAAATTTGTCTCAACATTAAAGCGGTGTGGGCAAAGATACAAATATAATCAATAAAAAACAATGCCTTAATGCAATTCTGTGCTATGCAAGAAATTCCAAAAATCAAGACAAGAATTAAAGCAGTCTACACTAGTTCTTCAAGAGGTCATCGTTCTGAGCATCAGTAAACCAGTTATCACATTATTCCTGCTATTTGTGTACAACTCCAAAATCCATGAGCTACAGATGTTAGTTGTGGTACAGGAAATATGTAAACCAAAGATGAGAAGATCAACTACCCAATTCATGTAGAGAAAACAGACCGAGGCAGAACAAAAAGCAAACCTATTTTTGCCTTCTGCACTCCGGTTTCTACTACTGCTGATGTGGCCACCAGCCACCTGCTGAGCATCAAAATAGAAGTATATATATATATATATATACACGAAAAAATCCAGTTACAAAAAACAAAATTTGGACAGAACAATCTGCCAAAAAATTCCTATTGAAGTATTTGGATTCTATTCTGAATACGCTCCTTTCTAAGTTCGTTAGAGCAAGAAAATAGAAATATTCATAGCATAAATTATAGAAAGTTCATGTCATCAAAGTAGCACATAAATGATGATAATATTAGTAAAAAAAGTAATGGAACAATATTGAGCTAGTGCTGCAAAAATGAACTGGGCCGACGAGGTCTCCTGCAATGAACAATTCAAAGCATCACCGTTATTTATTTACAACAGCAATTAACAGCGAATATATCTTAGTAAATATTTATTTACAGCAATAATTCCACATAAGTTTTTTTTAGAATACGAGAGAGAGGGAGAGTAATTCCCCGTTAATAATTAGCACGAACGGCCATTTGTACCACACACACCACAGAAAATAAGCAGAGCAAACTTTACACGGTAATGTGGTGAACAGTCAATATATTAAAAAAATGCAAATAAATAAATGTTCCCCCAAACACATCACATCAAACCTATCTTGCATTGTTTCCCCCAAGAGAGGCAGCAAGTTTTGTGGAGTAAATGTCTAAATGGAAATCACAGAAAAAGTTTCCACAACAGTCTGAAACACATCGCTAAGATCAAAGTACAGCGAAGCCACAGACTTGATCAAAAAGGAAGCACATTAGAACTCAAATCCTGATGCGTGACAGCACAATACATGAATTTCTTCCAGCTCTGAAATTTCAACAAGCATGCAGAGTTCAATCTAGAGCAAGAACCAATAATGAAACAAACAATAAAGCAAGATGAGCAGCAGACACCTACAATGGGGGCGAACACGGATCCAGACAGGGGAAGAGACGACGAGCGACAGGGACCACCACAGATCTACGAGGAGGCAGTACAGCAAGCGCGAGGCGGAGGAGGCGGAGCCGCTGGAGCCGGTGACAAGGGGTGTAGCCTTAGCTCCCGGCGACGGCCACCGAAAAGCCGATGCCGTCCCTGCGTGGATCCATTCATGTCACCTGCAGAAAGGAGCAAAAAAATCAAATCTCGCAGAAAGAGATGCAAAGGAGAGGCGCTAGACATGACGAGAAAGGAAAAATGGAGCGGCGGCGAGTAAGGCCAAAATCACTCCATCGAGTTGCTCGTGCCCCTATACCATGCAATGGATCTATTCTGTTGCAAGATCAGAAGTCTTAGTCTTTTTTCTAGCAGCTATTCTTTCAAGAATCATCAAGAAGAACCAAAATACAAATGCTAATATAAAATAATGTCTATCCTTTCCCTGGAAATATTCTATATGACGATGAACATTACACAGAAAAGAAACAACAAATCTGAAGTACCTCTGCAAGAGAGTAAATTACCTCTAGCCAGCTCTCCAAGAATCCATCAAGTTATGAATGATATCAATAATTAGCAGCCTGCATGAAATGTAAACAGGGGGAGAGTAAATTGGGGATTTAGGAAGAAATACGTTAAAAACAGATAAAAGAGAGAAGAACACATAGAACTAACATAAATTTAGCTGTATATCAAGATTATCATAGGCTCAAGTCAGCCCAATTCTGTGTAAAACAGATGCATAGACAGTGCATTATAGCTCATAAAAAAAGAGAAAGGAGTGAGCAACCAATGGACTGCAATACCATAACAAAAACACTGCAAAATATATAGGAAATTTAACTACATGTTATTTCAATCAAAGGCTACAAAACTTTCCGTGTATGAAAAGAAAAGTATTAATTCCAAACAAAGGTAATACATTGTGGTCCTCAAGAAAGTATGATCTCAGAAATGCAGAGCCATGACTTGCTTATTTGTGAGGGAAGTCCCAGACAAATTTTTTTTGTAAGCAACGATAACATGTATCCCTGTGAAGCATCGCATTTTAAAGTATGAAATGAATAACAGGAATGAACAGATTTCTAATCCCAATTATGCGAAATTGAGCAATTTCAATGTGCCAATTCGAGCAATATTTTTTGATGAATCATGGATATTATTGCGAAACTTAGGAAAGCTAGGTCCCAACACCCCTATCGTGGAAGCACTCTTTAAAGAACAATGTCAGACAAAAAACAAAGAAGAAACATATCAAAAGGAAAGAAAACCGAACAATATGGACAATATTTCAAACAAGACAATCATCTCAATGGAAATCACCTTCGCGCGCTGTTTGTCAAAAAATAACTGAAAAAAAATTTCTTAGGCTGTCCTATTAGGATAAATGAGTAGCTTGCTTGAGTAAAGAATGTTAAGCAACATGATTATGCAATACAAAGCAACATCTATTCAGACAGGAAAAAAAAGGGCAACAATTGTGCGCCATTTAAAGAAAAATAGCATAAAAGGAAGGAAATTATGAGGAAAGCAATTTAATTAATTCTACTTGTGGAGCTTTTAATTATAGCTAGGTAGGGAATTAACTGGTTTGAGCAATGAGACCTGATCCAAGTTTGTAAATTGCAAATGTGTCTTATTGAAACGCGCTGCAAGATGTTCCCACAAGTAGTAACCCAACGGCATTAGCAAAACTCTGTCCCAGTTGACATGCACAGCATACAAAGTTCAAGACATTCTTTTCACAGAAGATAAAAAGGGTAAAAATAATCTAAAATATGCTAGAGATGCAAACCTGTAGTAACTGCAGGTGTCTAAAAATTTCCTGGATGGCTATGGCCAGGAGTTCTGCTTTCCTCACTGTCAGAAAGCTTTCAAATCATACATCTGCCATATGCAATGTTTTAACAAAAATAAAGATATATCATAGTTACATATGACATTCATAACAGTTTTAAGTCACTAAAGTCATAAAACTAGGCCACATATACTGGTTAGAAGAATACGAATGCAGAAAACACAACCTGAGAAGCATCTAGTAGGTTCTGAAACATCTGTAGTGGATAGAACTATCAGCAACTCACATTCCCATTCTGCAGAGGCAACAATTAAGCTTAGCAAAAAAGCGTCAACATCAGAGTGATAGTATATTCGATCAGAGAGGAAATGAAATTTGCAAACATAACGAAGCAAAATTGCATGGAGTTTCTAGGGAGGTGCTAAATGAAATGAAAAGCAAGACATAGTGAGAGTTTCAGCAACTGATCAAATTTGAGTGGGGGGAGAGAGAGAGGTAACTAAAATTTTATAATTAGGCATTGTTTGATGGTTGTCAAGAGGTCTCCATGATTATATAGTGCACAATTATTTAGTTGATTTGGAATTTCAAACAGCAGCAGTAAAATTAATCACTCTCTGATCAGGTCGAACTGTGAAAGGGTATGCAACTAAGGAGTACCAAATAATCTGTATCTGTATGTACCATACACATAGCCCATCTTCCTATAGGTTTAATTAATTCAAGAACGACCAACATGAGAGTCCAACACATGTTTTCGTGCTCAGAGATAGAGTGAAGGGTATAGGCAGGTGCGTCAAAAGAAATGGTTTAATTAACCCAGGAACATACCTAGAATGGGTATTGAAGAATCCAACCAATAACTGAATTTTTTCAATTAGATTAATAACAGCTGCGAAATATAACATAATAGAAGTTTGTAATTATCATGTGTCAAACAAAATTTATTTTTTACATAAGTGTGCACAGTAGAAGAATTGACTCCAAATAATTTTTTTATTGACAATATCATATAGCTGGTAAAGTTTTTTTTCCCTCTCAATATCAGATATCTTCCATATGTTAACACTCTTGTGGTCAATAACAGTGTATGAAGTAGTAAAGCATTATTTTTAACGTTGACAACCATGTCTGAACTGGCAGAAAACAACGCATTTAGTTGCTGCATTATGGAATTCAAGATGAGAGGCCAGCTAATAATACTCTACCATCAATTTATTGAGTTTGTGGATCTCCTCTAGCGTCACGCGAATCCTCCTTCGCTTCATAGAATTCCTCACCTGCTGTGTCTATCAAAGCAATATCAGTCTGATCCCCATCATCTGCCACCTTTTCAGTGAAAGCAGCAGGTTTGAATGAATCAGGATTCAAAAAGCATACCTGGTAAAAAGTCGGCTTCTATATTATATCTCTGCGAGATAAAAGAAAGATAAAAGCAGATAAGGATATGCACATTTCATACCTGGCTTTGGAAGTACATCTCTTTGAACATGTCAGGAACCACTAACCCTTATTCAAAGGAGATTTCATATGTGATAAATATATTAGTGACTGTAGGCTATCAATTAGATCAGTAATAGATCAGCTATGTGTTCAGTAATAGATCAGTTGAAAAATAAGAATATATAACAGCTATCAATTTTTTAGTGGCTGTAGGATTTTGACAGATATAATTATACAAAAGGTACGGAAAGCTATAGCTGTATGATAAAAGAACTTTCAATATACTAATATGTAATGTAAAATGTAGCATGAGGCAAACAAATGTACCTATCAATGGATTGGTTCAATGTCTCTGTAATTGTGGCTTCAATTCTCTTTGCAGCATTTTATCCTCCAAAGCCATAGTAAAGTAGCATAGTCGCGCACTAGAATTGTAGCTAATGGGTTTGACTTGTCCTGCATTCAACAAATAACAAGGAAGCAAATCAAGCTCCAAAGAGTTGTCTAAAAAAGGAGGTAGCAAAAATGTGGCAGTAACAAAACCAAAAACAGAGAACAGTGAACATATAAGAAAAGAGGATAACCACCTTCATATATATTAGTAATACGCGTCATAAATACCGAAAATATTAGTTCAAAGTAGTAGGTTCTATGTCAAAAGTAC
This sequence comes from Zoysia japonica, assembly GCA_001602275.1. Taxonomy (NCBI): domain Eukaryota; kingdom Viridiplantae; phylum Streptophyta; class Magnoliopsida; order Poales; family Poaceae; genus Zoysia; species Zoysia japonica. The sequence goes on along the minus strand of BCLF01000034.1, from coordinate 57,585 downwards.
AGCTACGAGGCTGCATCCCATCACAAAAAGATGACAATTACAAATAAACACACATACAATAGCTGGTTGCAGCCAGCATACAAAATGGTAGCTGTAAATAATTAACCTAGAAGTTATCGATATGATTAGTTCCTAAAAAACAATTACCAAGCAATAAATTTACAAAGCAGCAAGCTAACCAGAGCAGATAAAAAGGCTTCTCAACATAAGCTTCTTAAAGGATGTTGAAGTTAAGTAACAAACCTTGCCATCACTAACACCACATTTTTTAAGAGATCTACAGCAATAGTAAGGGAATCAAACTACTAAAAGGATACAACTCTAACATAAAATGCAATATAATAGCTCCTGGCTCCATAATCTAAATCAATTAGGATACTCCAGAGGTTGTTTCATAGCATCTGCAGTGGTGAAATGAGTTCCTTCTTTTGCATATTGGAAAGCTTTATCAAAAGACCTGCGAAAGCAACAATAAAGATTAAACAAGAAGGTAACAGGTAACGGACTTGAACACAACCGAACTAATGGTTGGTAAGGTAAATTTTAAAAAAGTAAAGAGAAAACAATCTTACTTAGGATTGATCTTTGCATCTTCTGATAAGGTAGCCATATGTTCATGGATTTTTCTTCCGAAAGCTCAGCTGCCTCTGTTCATTAGCATCCTTGAATTTGAAGGGATATTTGCAATCAATTATAGAGTCAGAGAGAGAGAGATAGAGAGAGAGAGGGGGCGGGGGAAGGCGGGAGCGGCAAGGAGCATGAAGAGCCGAGAATGGCGGCTCAGATATCGCGTCGCCCAACCAACCCCCGATCGGAAGCCGCCACGGATCCCATCCCACGTTCTCCAACCCAACCCGCCGTCGTAACCCTAGTGGCCGCGCACCGGCGACTGCCTGAGGACCTTCGAGCCGACGCGGCGCGGGATGGATGGCCTCAAGGAAGCGTGAATCCGAGGCGGACCGCCGATCGTGAGGCGGGCCATGGCCAGCCGTGCCGCCCTTCGTCATCGCCGCTGTTTTTGAAAGGAACCAAGCACAGGCAGCCCACAGCAAACAACCAGGGACGAAATGGTGCGCGACGGTGAAGATGAAGCCACAAGAACCAACCTGCAAGGAGGGCAACATAAAAGCCGGCGATCACAGATGGGCCACCGGCAGAAAGGAACGCCGACGAGACTCACCCAAGCAGACCAAATCGCTAGGGGAACACCGAGATAAAAGGAGACATCAAAGACCACGTGGAGACGAGGACAGCAGGAATCGATCCTGACCCCTATGCCTGTCATGTATCCTATGCTGCACGAGGATGAAATCAACGACGGCAAAAAAATAAAAATAAAAAAGGGTAACAGCGCCAAACTCCGATCCGCAGCAGCAACCCAAAAAAAATGATGATGAGCAACAACATCAATAATCAATTGTAACACTCACCCCTCCGACGGATCGAACCGCGAAACACGAGGAAATCACATGAGACCAACACCAAAGAACGGGATGAAATCCGGAGGCTGCAGCATCAACGAAGACAAAAACACGAGAAAGACAAAAACATCAGCGACGGCATCGACAGAGGCGACCAAATCGCCGGCAATAGGGAGGGAAGTAAATCGCCGACGGGAAGGACCAGAGACGGGGCGAGCAGAAAGGAGAGAGGAAAAACGACGATGCGGTCGATGAACAAATAAAGACGGCGGGAGGACCCAGAGTGTCGGTGCAATCACACGATGACACGTAGCGACGAGGCACTGCTTTTTTTCACTCAGAACAGACGCTACCTAACCGGCAGATTGGAATCGCACAGCGCGGGAGGGGGACGTGGGCGCGCAGAGGGCCACGGCCAGCTCTATTTGGACTAATTCACTCACAAGTAACTTGTGACGGGCAAAGTCAAACTGCAAGTAACCAAACCAAAAACCTAAAATAGATCGATACTGGGAAAAAATTCCACACAGCCCATTGATCAATCAACAAAATAGGCAATAAAACCTCATGAAATAAATCAATACGGTCCTAAGGAACTGAAAACCAATGGTGTTCCATCATGGATCATTGCAAACAATACACGAACCTCCACTTCCACTAATTATACTTCAATACAAAGCCACACATCACACACATTTTTGTTCCAAAAATATATCTAATGAAGGGCATCAGTACCAAACATCAATTAAATCCAGACCAATAATCTATTACAAAAATGTATGAATAGGCAGGCAACACAATACAGATCCGTTCCAAGAATTTTTCTCTCCCCAGAAACTCCATGACTTTGCCAGGTCATCACAAGCAGCAAACAGTCAAACAAGCTGTATGCAGCATACACACAGTAACAGAGCGAATCAAACCAGAGGAAACTAAGGCCCCCATCATTCACTAGATGCATGCTAATCTAGTGTGATAAGTACCATGTGTCCAGAGTCCACGTCAATGTCTATTCTCTTGGATCAAAATAGATTAACATCTTACTGTTACTGGATCTGAAAGCCATCTTCCATATTCCCCCAGGGTCAGTCGAGCAGAAGGCAATTAGCTTAATTCCACAATGTACACGATCTACAGGATCAGCTGCAACTATATTAGTCTACGCTGACGGAAACCTTTGGTGAAATGAGGCTGCATCAGCTTGACATACAAACCATTCATTTGCACCAATGTATCATGTGTTCCCTGCTCAACAATCCTACCACCATTCAACACGACAATGTTATCCACATGCTTCATCATTGCTGCCTGATGGGCAATGAGAATTGTCGTCTTGTTCCCCATGATCAACGTGTCAAGGGCTTCCTGGACCACCCTACTTGACTCAGATTCAATAGCAGAGCTCGCTTCATCAAGAAGCAAAATGGGCGCATTCTTCAACACAACACGAGCAATGGCAATCCTTTGCTTTTGCCCAGGAGTCAAATACACTCCACGCATCCCCACATGCGTATCATAACCATGGGGCAAGCTGCTAATGAAATGATGGGCATTCGCAATCCTGGCAGCTTCTTTCATCTCAGATTCTGTTGCATTGTGCCTTGCATAAATTATATTCTCCCTTATGGTTGTGGAAAATATAACAGGGTCCTGTGGGACCAATCCCATGTGACTTCGCAACCATCTCAAGTTGAACAACTTCAAATCACGACCGTCCAACAAAACTTGGCCAGCAGTTGGATCGTAGAATCTCTCAATCAAAGAAATTATTGTGCTTTTCCCTGATCCTGATACACCTACTACAGCAACAGTTTGTCCTCCATTAACTCTAAGACTAAAATTACTCAAAACTGTCATCTCAGGTCGTGTAGGATAGCAAAAGTCAACATTCTTGAATTCAATGCTCCCATATACATTAGGGGGTTTCAGGCCACTGGCATCATCTGGATCAATCTTTGGTACACGATCAATAATTTCAAATACTGAGGTCAAGGATTTCCGGCGCTTCAGAATATATGGGGCAAGGCCAAATGGTTCCACCAGTGCAAAAGTAGCAAAGGAGAAGACAATGTATTCTTTAAGAGCTGTTACTAGACTAAGATGTCCATCCCTCACAGCAACAGCCGTATACCACAACAGAAGCGCATTGCAGGCGAAAAGGAGGAACTGGGAGAGGCCAAAGGCAAAACCAATACCCATTCCATGAACAAAGCTTTTCGTAAGAATATTTCCAAGCTGCAACCTATAGAGTTCCATTATTTTATTACCAGCACAAAATGCCACCACAGTATAAATATTCCTAACTGCACCTTCAAGAACCAAAGAAGCTTTCCTATGCCTCTCCTGAATTCCCCTGGAAAAGCCTGAAAGCCACATTTTCTGCAAAAAAAAGCAAGCTCAGTATGAGTTCAATTCTACAATTCAACAGGTGCACTGAGATTCTAAAACACTTATTCAATTACAATGGCATGTAATTAACATTCTTCAATCATATAGGGAGACAAGAAGTGTTTCGACAAAATGTAGATCAACAGTAGGTAGCAATTATCATAAGAATTTATTAATTATTCGAATCAAGGACTACGGCTCCGTTTGCAATAGAGGAATGGCGCAGGAATTTTCATAGGATTACCTTCCTCCGGAAAAGAAATAAGTCACTCATTTTCAATGCAGGAACCACAACTTTCATTCCTGAGGAAAGGAATTGTTGCACTACGTTTCACAGGAATGAGAAAATCCACTCTGAGGGAATCGTCGCTCGTCTCTCACCGTCCCACCACTGCTGTCTCCTATCTCCCGCCAGGGCCGGAGGCTACCCAAAAATGACGCCAATCCTTGGAGATGATGAAGGATCGATAAATCCAAGTCTGGTAGCCAGTTCTCAGCCTGCAGCTCCTCCATTGGTACCTTCTCCTGCTCCTCTCCATCAATGCAAGGGAAATAATCTTCTCTTTCTCATGGCCTGCTCCCTCATCTCTCTCTCCTCGCCATGGCCAAGGAAAGTTTATCTCGCAAGGAAGCTTCATTCACAGATTTGGGCCATTTGGCACTGGATCCCACGAGCTCTCATTCCTCAACCCATTTTGCTATCTTCCAAGGTCTACTCCTGCTTCATATCGTAGAATCAAGAGCTCTAAAAAGCAACAATGGTGCTTCAAATGTTTTTTTTTTCATTTTGTCCCTGCTGAACAGAGAAGAAGAGGAGTTGTTCCACTGTCACGTGGGCCTTGTAAGGCCCTTTTATAAAATTGCTAGCCGCACACAGTTAGGATGAGTAAACTATTTTAAACTCCTAGTATGTAATTCCGATTCCTGTATTACAAATTCCTGCAAACCAAACAACAAACTTTTTTGGGACAATGGTGTTTCAACCATAGATTTTGTCTAATTGTGATTCAGCCATTGATTTTCAGATTTTTGTGATTCAGCCATCACTTTTTGAAAGGTAAACTCAATTGTACCACAAGTCTGTTAAGTGACTCTAACAGTGTTAATTTTTTGTGTGAAAAGACAAAATTGCCCTTTATAATTGTATCATGATATTGTTAATTTTATTGTATTTATATAAGAATTAAAAATCTAATTTTGAAAATTTGAAATCTGAATTTCAAATTTTCAAAATTTTGAAACATGCATTTGAACTTTCAAACTTTTGAAATCTGAATATTAAATTTTCAAAATTTGAAACCTAAAATTGAAATGTTCAAGATTTCAATTTTTTGAAACCTGAATTTGAAATTTTCAAAAAAAAATTCAAAATTTAAAACCTGAATTTGAAAGTTCCAAATTTTCAAAATTTTGAAATCTCAATTTAAAATTTTCAAATTTTCAGATTTTAAACTTTTATGAATATTTAAATTTTTTATCAAATCCTGTTCACATTTCGAATTTTGAGCATCAAATTAACAAAACCATGATATAATCACAAAGGACAATTTTGTCTTTTCGCACATAAAAGTTAACACCGTTAGAGTCATTTAACGGACTTGTGGCTCAATTGAGGTTGGCTTTAAAAAAGTGATGGCTAAATCACAAAATCTGAAAATCAATAGCTGAATCACAATTAGACTAAAAATCTATGGTTGAAACACAATGGCCCCAACTTTTTTCATTCCTTTGTTTTTTATTTCTGTAGTTTTCTTTCATTTTCCATTCCTTTGTTTTCTCTATTCCTATTTTTTTCCTATTCCCACATTTTTCATCCCTGTGTTCGAAACAGCCCCTGCATGTAGATTTATGATGATGGTGCTACCATGCCTTGTTGTCCGCTAGAACTTTTGATGATGTTCCACATAAAAACGTCCATGTAATACATAACACCAAATTTCATACCCTAGGAATTTGTGCCTATTTTTCGTACCTTTGAGGTCTAATAGTAATTGCTTTATTCATATCTAAATTTTAATATATAACTACAATGAAAGTAATCATACATGAAAAGACATCATGCAAGTGAAAAAAACTTCAAAAGAACCTTAGATACAATAGCACAACAATATCAAGCTATTGATACTGAAGTGTATCTATGGCTTGGTTCAACAGAGTTGTGCATCGTCCTATGGTAAATAAGGGAAGAGAGGTTTCAAGTTCTAGACTTCTCATATGTTTTGGTCACAGCGTAGGTCTGCATGTTTATGTTCCATTAAACCAGATAGACTGAGGGTAGATGCTCTTTAACTAGAGACACTACTCCCAAAATGCTGCAGGAAACATTGCAAATGCCAGGTAATCATAACACAATAAGATAAATGAAACAAAGTTTAGTACAAACCCCTGTTTCAGTACAATTAACATTTGAGTGCAACTCAAAGCTCCCAAAGAAATGGTTAATAAACCATGCAAAAAAATTATAAAGAAAAAAATGTAGCATAGATACATTTGTGCAGGTAAGAAATGATTGTTTATTTTAAGAATCAATATATTAATATCAAGAGTTCAAGCACACGAGAGCTAACCTGTGCGACTGCAGAAATCACAAGGATCGGCAAAGTTGCCAGTGCAACAAGAGCAACACGCCACTCAAGTAACATACCAAGAAGAAGTGCCACAAAAATGGCTGATGTATCCTGAATGAATATAGAAAGCCTATTGCTGAAAGCGGCGCGAACAAATGTCGCATCATTTGCAAGTCGCATTGATAATATGTCCGCATTATTTTCTTCATCATCAAACCAACCAACTTCATTGCGTAGAATTGCTGGAATGCAGTAAACAGGATGCTGTAAGTCTGATATTTCAATTACAGTGATAATAGAACAAATCAGCATTATTCAATGTCTTAAATATTGATAAATTGTGCTTCCATGTACATGATATATATTTTTTTGGTGGGGGGCGGGGGAGGGGGGATCACATGGCATAGATTTAAAAAGGTGGGGTTGCGCAATATAAATACAAGGATGAAAATCTTCATTACACATAAAAAAAGGTGACAGCATACCTGAAAACATCATCCTTCTTACACGTTCAGTCATCTTTTCTCCCATTATACCAAAATAGAAGTGTTGCAAGAAGTTAGCTAGTACGGTAATAATGCCCATGCCGACAATGAATGAGCAGTACTTATTCACTTCACCATGTACATCGTGGACACCAATTCTGTAGTATGCCACCACTATTAAGGATATTGTATAAGCAAGAAGAGGATTAAATGAACCAAAGCAAGCAGCACCAGCACTTCCTAACAGAGCATAAAAGTATTCTGCAAGACTAAGCTCAGCAAGCCTCCAAAACGATGGAGCATTAGTTCGTTGATTTTTCAACCCCTCATCCGCATGAATATTATCAAACAAATCACGAGGCCGGCTAAAAGTTTTTGAGTGGGAGCGCTCATTTTTTGGATCAGAAGTCAACAATGACGATATTGGTGATTCTGGGTCTGAATTTTTTGAAGATTGCCGATGTAGCGGGATATCGATTTTTGGAAGATCAGGCAATTTCATTTCAAAACTGTCCTGCCTTTTGATGGATGGAGCTCTGTCAGAAGCAACCATGGGTAATTTGGTCTCTGCCATTTGCTCTGATGGGGGGCTTTGAATATTTGGTGATTCATGTGAGTTATAATTGACATCTGAATTTCGGAATGCAGAAAAGCCATGTGTTTTCTGAAGTGACGGCGATTTTGACATATTAGGAGAAGATGACTCTTGAAAGGTGCGGCTTGCTGATGAATCTCTTTCAATTTGGAAGGAACTGGGCTCTTTATAGTTTCTGATTGGTGTCCTGAAATAATTAAAAGGGAAATAAGTGCTTCAATCAACAAAAAGAAAACCTTAGGCTGCAGTTGAAATGGAGGTGTCACTTAAATTTCACAATTTTTGTACTACTTCCTGTAAAACTCCTGCAATCCAAATGAGGCCGAAGTAAATCAACAAAACAAATATTTAATGAGTTACTGCAGGAATCAAGAATATACATTTTATGCAAGGTGTCGTTGAATAAAATAAATAGCTAGCACGTTCATAATACAACTAGCTGAATAACATCAACCAACATAAACAAATGTCTCGACATTTCAAGTAACCTAAATATATGCATGCAGCACTTCTACAAATTCAGAGTAGGTATTTGGAATTACTGCTTGACAGAAAGAGCTCAGTAACTCGTGCAATTATAAGCTTCACTGTGCAAGATTAAGGGTGGACTAACCTCTTTGGAAGCTTGGCTGCTTCTTCACACCTAAGAAGTTCCGCATAAAGACCATCAAGGTTTAACAATTCTTCATGCGTCCCCATCTCAACAAGTTGACCTCCCTCCATTACTGCTATATAATCAGCATTTCTGATGAGGTTGAGGCGTCTAGCTATTATGATAGTAGACCTTCCAAGCATTAGAACATCTAATGCTTCCTGAACAGCTTTCTCAGCTTCAAAATCTAGAGCACCAGTAACTTCACCTAGTAAAAGAATTGATGGATTTGAGAGCACGGCACGGGCAACGGAGAGCTTTATCTTTTGTTCTTCCGTCAGTGTAAGACCCGCCCGGCCAACCTGTTTCAGTTTCAATTGCATAAGTATATTACAACTTGTAACTGTATAACAAAAAGATAAGTTTGATTGAAGAGTGTGATATAGCACATGTAGAACCTGTGTTTCGTATCCTTTCTCTAGTGAACTGATGAAAGTATGAGCATGAGTTGTTTTAGCTGCCTCTTCAATTTGGTCGGTTGTAGCAGATCTTCCATATGCAATATTTTCCCTAATGCTCAAGCTCAATAAAGCTGGTTCCTGAGTCACAAGTCCTATTTGGCTTCTTAACCACTCTAGCTTCAAGTTCTTAATATTCTCCCCGTCCAAAAGTACTTCACCTTGAAAATTTAAGAATTGGTAATCAAACATCATGATCTCTAGATAATAAGTATAGTAGTAGATAACAATCTCCAACAGTAATACCTAAGGTTGGATCATAGAAGCGTTCCATTAGAGGAATTATGCTGCTTTTTCCTGAACCATTTCTACCAACAAGAGCAACGGTCTTTCTAGCAGGTACAGTAAGGTAAAAACCACTCAAGATGGGAATTTCTGGGCGGGATAGATAGCTGAAGTAGACATTACGGAACTCAATGTTTCCTTGCACAGAAGATAAGGTTCGGCCATCCTGGTTTACACTAGATGTTGAACGGCTTATCATTTCATAGAGTCTGTATGCAGCTATACGTCCTTGCTCAAAGGAATAGAAATTTGTTGCTGCTTGGTTGAGTCCACTGCAATCGATTAAGAGCTCAACTAAGAAGTTTATCAGAGCAAATTTGTAAATGTAACTAAAAGAAAACTCTTGAAAAGCATGCATACAGTCCACTCAAGATAATGGCGAACAGAGCTACTACGATTTCACCACCATTGGCCCTTCCATGAGCAACGAGGAACCTCCCAACCCAGAGTTGTAAGGCGCAAGAACATATGGCAAGCCCATATGTAAATCCAAGACCAAGACCTTGCACCAAACTTATTAGTATTCCGTAGCGCAGTGTTGCTTGAAGTGAAGTAGCATAAGAGTATTTTGCAAGAGTCTCATTTGTGAATGAGTACAAAGTTCTAATGTACAATATAGCCTGCAAAAACAAGAATTAGAATTTTTCTCCAGCATGCATTAAACCATACAGAAAACAGATACGGAATGAATTTCCTAGATAAAGATATGCATCTTGATTTTTTTGGAGAAAAAAAACAGGCATGCAGGTTACAGACCTAACTGCTGCTTCATGCCAATGTAGATTGACATTTTAATTTTTTTTCATTTCTTTCTTTTTCCTTACATCTTTAAAATATTGTAGCACCATAATAACTGAAGATTATGTAGAAAATATAGTCAACAGCAAGAATTACATTCAGTTCCAATGGGTTCTTCGTGTAAGATAATGGTTTGAGATATTTTTTCAGGATACAACAGTTTTTTTTTCCTAATCAAGTAACACTGAAAGCTGTTTTGTTCAAAATGAGCATTTTATTTTCACTGTTTGAAATGTTAATTGGGCGTTTATTCTGGCCATCACTAGCCATTTGTAATTAACATGCTCTAGCCGCCTGTGTAGAGAGTGACAACAACTTGCAAGGGTTATTTGCAGCTGGTGTGTAAGCATCGTAAAATCTATCAAGTAAATTGGAATTTGAATACCTGTTCAGCAATGCTTGCTGCCTCACCATAAGCATCCTGAATATTTTCAGCAAGCCTGTGGAGAAAAATATTTGATATTCCTCCTGCAGCAACAATGAAGGGTCCAGTTGCTAATGTCAATAGAGCTATTTGCCAAGAGTTGACCAAGCCAATGACAAGACCACCAAAAAATGTAGCCATGTTGTGAATGTAGTTCCCAACCTAGAAACAAGAGAGTTAATCAGAAGAACATGAATAAATGAAGCAGGTTGAGCACGAGATCTGACCTTCTCACTCAGAGCAGACTGAATGAGCAAGACATCGCTAAGGACCTGACTGACAATGTCGCCATTGTTGCCATATGTATCAAAGAAGCTCATGTCTTGATTTAACAATACTTGAACATACTTTGATCTTATTACAGCTGTCTGTCTTTCCCCAGTCAAAATCCAGCACGAAACCTCTGTAGATACGAGAGATTTAGGTAAATTCATCACCCCATTGACCTAGTTAAACTAATAAAAATAGCTTCATCTACCTATCCATGCAGCGAAGAAGACACCGATGGCTATATAGAGGAAGTATAGAGCGTGCTGCAGAAAAAAAAAAGAGAGAAGTGGGTAAATAATGAGGCTAACATCATCTAAGCAGAGTAAACAAAGATGGTGATGGATCCGAAGGGAGTGATTAGGGATCAGTATGAATCATCTTCTCATACCCTAACTGTCACTATTATTTATAACGCAAAAGGCAACAGGCTAAGGACCCGTTTGGAACACGGGAATTTTCTTTGTTCCTGTGTTCTTTCCTATGAAATTGAACGTTTTTTCTGTGAAATTCCTACGTTCCAAATGGGGTTTAAGCGAAGATCCATAGCAGGGTAGCGAGCAAGCAAAGCTAAGGGAAGGGAACGAGACCTGGTTGATGTTTTGGGAGAGGTCGTGGGTGTGACGTCCGTGGAGCGTGTTGATGGCCCTTCCGAAAAGGTGGAGGTAGATGACGAGGGCGACTCCGTGGGCGGCGGCAGCGGCGCTTCCTGCGGCCATGAGCGCCCAGTCGAGGCGGTCGGCGCAGGCGAAGAGGCGCTTGAACGGGACGGCGGCGGGAGGTGGGTCGGGATCATCATCTGCGTCGTCGAGGGGCGGGTGGGCCTCGTCGTCGGGCGGGGGGGCGGCGGCGTCGGCTCCGTGGGCGAAGTCAGCGGCATAGGGGGAGGGGGACTCGGGGGGCTCAGAGGTCTCGGAGACGGGGGTGAGGGGCTGCACGTGGGGCGGGGACCACCCGAAGAGGCCCCGCGACACCATGGCGGCCGGAGCTGGGCGGAGCTGACCGGAGCTAGGGTAAATATAGCGAGTCAGTCGCGGTGGAGAGAGGTTTGAATGGCATGCGACTGAGTGAGTGAGCAGCGGGTCGAAGCTACTCCTAGCAATGGGACGCGGAGATGCAGCAGAACTGGCAATGGCGGCGGCGGCGGCGGCGATCGAGGCCGGATAGGGCAGGGGGATGCCAGCCTACACCACTTCACTCCACTCCTCTTTCTGTGACGAGACAGCTTCGCTCCGCGGTCTTTCACAGCCAGCATTGGTCCTTTGGAGTTCAACTAATTCCGAGAATCTATTGTATTGTGAACAAAAGCTAGACAAATGGTCAAATTAGAGTTAAAAGTTAACAACAATAACAATTAAAAAAATTGAAGAGAGTATAAATTACCATTAATTTTTATTATTTATTTTATTTAAAATTTTTGATAAATATTATATATTTTATTATAATTTACTTTATTACTATAATTATTTGAATCACTACTTATAAATTTTACATTTTAAACTAATTTTTTAATAAAATAAATAATCAAAATTAAAATTAAAAATCGACATCAATTTAGTAATGCATGAATCATTTCACAATAAAATAAATAAATCAAGTTTAAACTATTTTTAATAATGAATTATTTCACAATAAAATAAATAATATTTTCAAAAAAATTAAATAAAATAAATAGTCAAAGATTGATTTAAAAACTAAGAAACATCACAGAAGGAGTAATAAAAATTAGAAATAAACACCTCATATACTATTTATTTGCACTATCACTTTCGTCGCCCCGTCCGGTCCGAAAAAAATCTCTGCCGCTCCTCTGTAAAGCGCTTCTGTGCAGCCCCACCTTGGATTGCTGCCGCATGGACTTTCAGAGATCGAACGGTTTCCTACGTTGGCTCGATTATCGGCTCTAGACGAACAGCATTGCGGCTTCCCCAGACGCAGTGGCTCAGGCTCGACCTTTTCGGGGAGTGTGCGTCGCGGCCCAAGTCTGACAGCCCCTGACACCCTGTCGCTGCTCCTGCTCCATCGCCGCGGCTAGTCGGCCACACCCTCCCTGCCTCCACCCCTCGAGACGGCGCATGGACGACCACCGCGACCAATCGCCTCAAGGCCAATCGGCCTGCACGCGTCCCCGCTGTGCGCCGCGACGGTGACGAGGGAGGCGGCGAGTTCGGCTTCGATAATTTGACACTGACCCACTGTTATAGACAGATAATCCTATGTGTTGTGTCAAATTTTTCGAAAGCACCGCGAAACAAATCTTAAATTGTAAAAAAAAAAATCGTTTACAGACGGGGTGCTGAGAATTTTCTTCCCGTCCGGTCCCTCGCCGCCGCGCCGCCCCGCTCCGAGTCGCCTCGCCTCGCCCCGCGCGGCGCCACGATCTGCTCATAGAGAACAGTGAACCGGCTAGGAGATAGCGGCGATGAGCATCTCAGGCGAAAATCCCGGCGAAGGTTCCGAAGGGGAGGAAGAGGTATACATCAACGAGGAGGACATCATCCACGAGGTTACCATCGATGATGAAGGTGCTTTCCTCCTACTGCCAGCTCAAGTTCCCTTATCTTCTCGCTTCTGCTTCTTATACTATTATTATTATTATTTTGGAGAAGATGATATGCTGCTTATTGCTGCCTGCCCTGTTCAGATCTCCCCGACCGTGATGAGGATGATGATGACGGCGACGCAATGGGTACGGTGGCGAGGATCATTCTTTCGTGAACTCATAACAGATTATCTTCTTTTTTTTTTTTTGCTCTGGATATTTCATTTGTTCGGCAGGCATAGGAACTCATATAATGCAGCCTCATGGTCACTGTACCTTTTATTGTTCTTATTTATTATTACTGTTCCAGTTGTTTCAGAAGAAAACGATGACTCGACATACGCATTCCATGGCCATAAAGGCAAGTTCTTGCACAAAGATCAAATAAAATTACTACTTTTTGTGGAGCTCATCAGCTTTTTTTTTCTTTGTTTGTATGTTATCGTGGTGCGATGCTCTTCAGCCTATGCCTGTTCTTATTTCCCTTTTCATTTCCCATGTACAGATGAGGTCTACGCCGTAGCTTGCAGTCCTACGGATGCATCGCTTGTGGCTTCTGGAGGCAAAGATGATATAAGGATTCCTGTGGAGGATTGGATCAGCAGATGGTGCTTTGGAGCTGACTGGTATGGCTTGCTTTCTTTCCTTGTTGTTTGTTTTGTATGCAATATCATGGGATTATCTCTTGCAGAGCACAAGCTTTGGTACTCACTTCCATATGTTTTTATTATCTCTGATGAATAACATATACCCATTCTTCTTCTGAGAACATTTACACAGTGTATGCTCAGATAAATGTGCGCCACAATGATTTTTCTGTTGTTTTCATCTTAACTAATCCATAATTTACATAAAGTTATTTTCTTTCTTTCCCATGTCGGCAATGGAGTTGTGACACTTGTATGCATGTTTTTCATATATTCAACATGTTGCAGAAGAAAGCCTCTGAATTTTCCATGTTCTTCAGCAATTCAATCCTTTTGAGATGTCATGTTTGTTATCTTTTTCACATGTTTGTTGGCCTGCGCTTATGTTGCGTTCTCTCCAAATTGCTGATTCATGCTTGGAATCGTATGCAGAAAACTTATGCATCAATTGTTGTTAATACAGGACACAGTGACACACTCGGTACACTAGCTTTTAGTTCTGATGGAAATTTATTGGCATGTGGAAGTTTTGATGGGGAGATAAATGTGTGGAATACAGCCACACAAACTCTTCAGGGGCTCTGGATCAGGTTTCGAGGTGAGATGTTTCTGGACTGTTTCATTCATGTAATAACTTGTTTCACGCTGTGAAACCCTTGTTTTCTCATCGCCAAAACATCCTTACATGATGATCTATAGTGGCTTAAATGGCATTCACGAGGACATTTGATAATCGCTGGATCAGAAGACTGTAATGTATGGATGTGGAATGCTGATCATAGCACCATCCTGAATACCTTCGTTGGCCACAGTAGCACGGTGACATGTGGCGATTTTACTCCAGATGGTACCATTACAATTCCTAGCTCCTTTTCATTTGCTTGTCATGATATTGTAATGCGTTGCACATGTGGTCAGGTCTATTAACTTGTCCTCTGAATAAATTTGTGGCCTTAGTTTTGTTGGTCGGCATGAATTTTTTTCCACCAATGTTTTACCATATTTGTTCCATGTAATCGAGGTTCTTTCTTCATATCAGCTATGTTTTGAGAGGGAATATGGCTGATGATTTTGACTTTTGAACCGCTATAATCGACTTCAATCTCGAAATGGGACTTGCAATTATGTGTTATTGAAACCGTGTAATTGTAAAATTGCTCTGAAATTATATTTTCCATTTAAGGTAAACTTATTTGTACACAAAGCAGACATGTCATTCGAGGTATATTATCAGCCATCCCATATATATGTATATTTGATCTGCTCAGTCAACCATGCACATCAGTTTTGCACCGTGTCTTCCCTGTTACAGGCCATGGCTATCATACCGATGGATTGACATGCTTATCAGTTACTTTGGACTCCCAAACAATTGTTAGTGCCTCAAAGGATAACTCGGTGCACACCAGGTAGGTGGAATACTATAATTCGAGACACTCCTCTTGATGTTTTTCAGCCTTTGATATTGGAAAGGAAGATGGATGGTTCTCATCTATTCTAAGTGCTATGAACTTTTCTTGGGTTTCACAGAATGTTGTTTGTGGGCCGTTGATTCATTAACTGGGTCTAATAAGCACTAACATTGCTTTGTAGGTCGTTGGTTCACTAATCGGTCACACCAGTTCTGTTGAGTCCATTGGCATCTCACCAAGGTATGGGCCTATGTCGTGTCCTGAATGGGGAATTTATTGCCTAGCGCATGTTGCATTCCTTGATTACTTGAATCCATTGGGTTGTGTTTGTCTGCAGTTATAACTGGGTGGCTACGGGGAGCATGGATCAAAAACTCATCCTCTGGGACCTTGTTCATCAATCAAGTCGATGCAGTTGTGAGCACGATGTGAGTAATTGCTTCTTTTCTCTGGTTGCTCTTCACTTGATCTATTTTCTTGGGTCGTTTGTCATATGTTGGGTGGTGAAATCATCATTGTAGGAGGGCGTGACATGCCTTGCATGGTTGGGTTCGTCAAGGTTCGTGGCATCAGGATGCATTGATGGCAAGGTGCGAATCTGGGACAGCCTTTCTGGTGACTGTGCCAGGACCTTCAGCGGGCATGCGGATGTTGTTCAGTCACTTGCCGTGTCTACCGATGGCAACTGCATCGTCTCCGTGTCATATGATGGCTCCGCCCGTGTGTTTGACATCTCCATGTTCAAGTGAGAGCCTCCACCATTGTTGGACACATATGGCCTCGAGGCAAGCATTAGTAGAGGCTTTGTTCCTGTTGTATGCTCGGGAAACACAAAACCTACTCGAGGGAAACTTTGTACAAAACATACAGCTGTGTGGCGGTAGCAAGCTTTTACTCTCTCCGTTTTTAAATTGATTTTGATTGGTTGTTTTATTCAAAAAATTCATTTAAATGTGTAAAATTTTAAGTTGCGGTTCAAATAACTTTAATGATATTATAACAAAATATACGATATTTATCAAAAAAAAATTAATAAAACAAATGGGTAAAGATGATGTTAGAAGTCAACGGTGACGTCAATTTAAAAACAGTGGGTATATATGTAGAGCATCTGATGGTTCAGAATGTAATTTTGTTTCTAACGAATGAAATACTCTCTTCTCCGTCAAAAAAATATATAATCGTTTCGTTGGTCGTTGAATGCCCTTATTGGGAATTTGTTGCCATCGCAATCTTTTCATTTTGTGTTGTTTATTATTATTATTATTATTATTACCTCTGGTCATTCTCACTCGAGGGAAATATTTTTTCTTTTTTCTCTTCTCTCTCTATTTTTAAATTGCTACTGAAATTTAACATTAACATTGACTATTATTTGATTTATTATTAAAAATTTTTGAATCATGATTTTTAATTTTACACACTAAACTAATTTTTGAATTAGATGAATGATAAAAGATGATATTAGAATTCAACAGAAACAACAATTTTAAAAAATATTAATCTATATTAATAATAGGGTTAGTTAGATCAATGGTCCTATCCATTGATAGCATGTTAACAACAGCATCTACGACCCAGTGAGATCAATGGTTCTGCTTGGCCCTAACATGCCACATTCACCTTTCTAGGAATGGACTTCGCTGTAATAGCATTCCAACAGTGAGCTTTAGTAAAATATACTACTATAATGATTTAATTTCTTTTCATATATAGTATTGGTTAGATATTAAGACCTCCTTTGTTTTAGATTATTGAATAGATTATGAAGCTGAATATGCATAATCTTTACCAAATACTTCACCTAAAATCACTTATGCCAGAAAAGCAGCAAAAATCACGTTGGAAAGTTGAACTGGGAGGAAAAGGGTGATATTTGCATCTTATCCGGGCTCACCCATCGTTCATGATTGGGAAACACGTGATAATATTGTTTGTGTGAGATAAAGGTATTAGAGACATTTTAACACAATAATTCATTATAGAAAAACACACCATAACTGTGCATAATTTGATTTATCAAACGATTTCAAAACGCTTTAGATTATTAAAAAAATGTTCAACCACATACAAACCTTGTCTTCAAATTTTGACTTTTCTACGCATTGTTTGACCATTCATCTTTTTTAGAAAATTTTGACATATAAGAAATATACATTCTCAAAGTATATATATTTGATGAATCTTATGATGCTATTTATAAGTAAATTAATTAAATATTTTAAAAATTATAAATAATCAAAGCATAAACAGTAAAAGTTAAAATTGCAAGTATTTATAGACGGAGGTTTGTAATTCAAAGTCAAAATTAATTTTTGATAATTTAAAGCGCCAGCAAAGAAGCCTAAATATGAATATCATTTCTTACTCCCGTGTATTCCTCGTATTAATCCCAATCCTTCTCAGCCCGCCGTTGCCGTCGGCGGCCGGCTAGCGGGCGCTCAAGGCGGCGGCCCGCTCGCGGTCGCACCTTCCCGGTCGACGCTAAGCTGGGAGATCGTCTCGACGCGGACCCGACGTCCTGCCGGTTGCCGTCTGCTCGCTGTTCCTGCCCCGAGGTGCCGCTCGGCCGTCCATTTTCTCTTTCTTCTACGTATCCTAGAAGCATGCTTTCTTGTGTTAGCCGTTAGGCAGCTTCCAAAACAAATGTCTAATGATTACGTTGGTGCTGATATTAAAGTATATTGCTGCTATTTCATTTGATTAATTGATTGATTTTCTCATGCAATCCAGCATATTTGATTTCCTCTTGTGCTATAATGAGTCTCGTTTGGGATGTTCTCTGTGCAGATATTCCTCAATCCACTTTACTTACCTGGTTCTTGCATCACATCCTCCCCGTTTGACTTAACTTTTAAGACTGTTTCATGGCTGTTTAAAATTGTGATGTTAGTACTCTCAAATTGGAAATATGTGGCTATTTTGTGTTTGTCTAATATTGTGATGTTTAGCCTTTAAGTATGTGATTTATTATTTTTTTTGGATGCTGCTATGTCAAGAATATGGTGTCTACTGTAAAAGAGAGATACGAGGAGCAGTTTTGTATTTTTAGAAGTTGTCCTGATGTTAAAAAATGGTGTGTTTGTAGGCGCAGTTCCATATTTTTTATGTCTCTTGATAGAGGTAAACCTGTTAAAATATGGTACACTGGTAAAGGAAAAGAAAGAATAAAATTATAATCGTATTTCAGCGAAGCCCATTATTGTCATGGTATTATAGCGAAGCCCACTCTTGATGATGGTATAATAGCAAGAATCTCCTTTTACCTTCCGAGCTCATTTTCGCCACCTCTCTTCTTCGCGAAGATTCTCCACGAGGGATTCAAGAAGTCTCTAGAAGGGCCAGATGGCAGGAGCAGGAGCTCGATCAGCATTGAGGCGTGGCAACGCATCGCGCCTTCTTCGTTTCCCTTCATGCCCCGCCGCCAAGGTAGACTTATGAGCTTGCTAGGGTTTCCAGATTATACAATAGCGAGAGCAGCTCCAGCAGACTGTAGAAACTCACCTCTTTCTTGGTTCCTTCTTTCTCACCTTGTGCCCCTGGACAAATTGAATTATGACAGACCAACAGTTTGAAGGTGGATGGTTGTGGTGGCTTCCTACATTGGCTGCAGCAAAAGGCAAGGACTCAAATTTCATCCGTGCTAACTGTTGGAAGCTCTGCCTACGGAAGGTATTTACAAATTCTCGTGACTAACACTCCAAATTTCTTCCCCTACTTAATGAAAAGGCACTGCTCCTCTCTCTTATTTCAAAAAGACTATATTTATAAGTTGAATATGCTTTTCCTTCTTTTTATTTTTTTGAAAGGAATGCTCTCGGTTCCATGTTTAGTAGATTCTCGTGATGATATCATGGTCGCTTTTCTCTCAAATTTTAGTTGGTGGAGCAAAGTGTCATCAAGAGGAGGTTTGCAGACAGCTTGCCGTGAGACAAATAAACATTGTTTGATGCTTTGGTGTAGAACATGGTGGAATTGAAACCATTTCTTGTGTTTACTCATTCAAGTCTAGTAAAATTTTTTTATGTGTTATGCAGATACAACTAAAGGCTCTACACAAATGACTTTGCTTCATTTCATTTTTTTCCTGCCGCAGCTTCATTCTTTTTTTGTAGAATAACCTAGCTCTGTTTCCAGTCCACCTCTGCTTTCTGGTTGGGATTGAGTTCCTCTGCAATCATGCAGCTGACTTCACACTCACTGACATGTGAGATAGCCAGTGTGTTGGGCCCACATGTCAGTGAGTGTGCAATCGACTATAGAGGATCCTAGTCCTGCTGGCTCTAGTTCATTCCCTTTTTACCCCTAGCAATCAATTTCTGTAACCCTGTCCTTTGTTTCAGGTCAATCTTTGCACTGAAACCCATAAAGAAGGGGGACTGTATAATGGAAGTACCTTATGATGTTGTATGTTTCTTAGCAATTCCACTATTGAAAGCATATCTTGCTGAGCTATATGATATGACGAATAACACTTTCCTACTCTATGCAGCAACTTACTCAGGATAAACTTCCCGGAGAACTTCGTATGCTTCTTGATAATGTTGTTGATGATACAGCCAAGGTTGCTGTGCTCCTGATGATGGTGCAAAACTTGGGACATGTAATTAGCCTAATATATTTTCTTACACATTAGTGTTTCTTAAGCTATTGGATTCTATGAGGATAGCCATGCCAACATGCAGTTTTTTTTTCTCATAGGAATCAGGATGGGAGCCATATGTAAAATTTCTTCCATGCAAGGATCAGATGCATAATATGGTATGTATATTTAAAATCTCTTCTCTAAAATCAGCATATGTTGCGTGCCATGTATTTTCCTTTTGTTCTATGTACTGCTGATGTAAAGGTTCCATTAGTGGAAGTTCTATGTTTCAATTTGTCATTTGACATTGCAATATAGTTATCCTATATGCTGGGTTTTTTACTTTCAAGGCTTAGTTCTCATTTTCATGGCTATGGTGTGGTTGGATTGATAAATATGAGTTTTATAGTTCAGATCCATAATGGTTTGTTTTGTCTGTGTTCCTACTTTATTCCAGATGTTCTGGGATTTGAATGAGCTTCATATGGTCAAAAATAGCTCAGTTTATAAATATGTCATTGAACACAAGGATCAGATTAAGAAGGAATTTTCAGCAGTGAAGCCAGTTTGTCTCTTTGTTCTATCTGTGACTTTTTTGTTAGTCTATGTTTACTTTTTTCCCCCTTTCTTTACTTTTTGTGGGTCCCTTTTTGTAGATTCTTGAACGTTTTCTTCATTTGTTTGGAGAAGTCAACATGGAGGGTTTCATGCATGCTTCTGCTTTGGGTATGTCCCCTTACATGATTTAGTGTTATAACTATGAAGTCTTTGAATCTTGGCCTGTTGAAACGTAATAAGGGATTTCTAACTGTAATAAACTATACACAAATGTTTACATGTGTCAGAAAATTGAGAGCCATTCTAACTGTGTGCAAAGAAGAATCATTTTCTTATGTCTATGCAACAGTTATTTTTCTTTGAAAGCTGAAAATCAGAATGAAAATTGAGACATTCCATGCCACCTGCAGTTTCATCTCGAGCTTGGCGGACTTCAAGAGGTGTATCGCTGGTACAGTTTTTTTTTTTTTTTTTTCATATTACATCCTGTTTGTTTACACTTGTGATTTTAGTGAGTTGTGCGTCAGCATTTCATTAATATGTGAACTTCATGTAGATTCCATTTGCAGATTTTCTTAACCATGATGGCTTTTCTAATTCTATATTATTATATGATGAGCAGAAAGATGTTTCTGAGGTAATCATATATTTGTATGTGACTCCTTGATGACTTGTGTAGTTATATGTTAGTAATTATGAAGACATGCTGCTTTTTTTTTTCATCAGTGGACATGGATTTAAGATTCTTAGTTCTTTTTCTTCCTGCAGGTCATTGCTGACAGGAATTATGCTGCGGGTGAACAGGTAATTTTAGGATTCTCTTTTTGTGTTTTTTCTTCCTTTTCACTAGACAAAGTGATGAACTGCATCTAATGTATCTGTTTCATATATAATCTTACTCATCTCTTCTTGAATTTCTTAGAGCTTTGAAGTGCTTATTACATCTTACAGGTTATGATTAGGTATGGCAAATACTCAAATGCTTCACTAGCACTTAACTTCGGATTTACACTTTAAAGAAACATATATGATCAGGTACATTCATGGTGGATGCAATGATGTGTTGAATCTTCTAGGACTTTTAATTCTTACATCTGTGAAAGTGACAAAACTTGTTAGAACTAGCATCCTAGTTCTTTGAAAGTTCTAGCCATGGTTCATTGAAAGGGGGGAAAAAATAGAGAACTACTTATTCTCTTTCCTCACCAGGAAATTGTGCCAGAACTGTGACATAAGCTATTGGTTTCTGCTGACCTTTTTAATACAGTTATATTGCTACTGCTTTTATTTATGATTTCATTTTCTTTTATATTTTTGTTCTATTTGTGGGTTTCATCTCTTTCCTACCCCAACTTGTTTGGGACTGTAAGGACTTGTATTCACCAAGAAATCACGCGTGCCTGCCAATGCATATTGATTCTTTATGGACTACACCCATGATATTTTTTTTTTGTTGTGCATGCTTTATTCAGGCATGTATTCAGGTAGATATGCCACAGCAAGACACATTATGGGGGAAGAAGATTGAAATATGGGAAAGCCACCATCGTCCCACTAAAGACACGTCCAGTTGCGGCTGGTCTAAAGATTGTTTTGTCCTAAAGTACGTGGTTTGGAAGTAATTTGCAACTACCTTTGTTCTTCCTTCAGTTATTTATAACGTTCTGTTTATAACATTTATTGAAGTTAAAAGGAAGAACAAAAACACTGTTTATGTGAATGGATATTGTAGATTTAAAGATCCAACTGATTTTATGAAAATTGGCTTTGTTAAGTCCCATGACAGTAGCAATTTAGAACGTATCATCATTCACCAGGTAGAGTTTGGCTGGTGAAGATTGAAATAAGCGATTAACTCACCATCTCAACAGAAGGCATCATGCTCAAATCGGTATAGGATCACAAATAGTGTCTAGTCAAGCTTGAGTGAAAATTTGAAAAATATCAGCATTTGTAGTGTCTTCTGGGGAATCTGTGCTGCTAATTTTCCTACAATTCTACATTTTTTTGAAATACGACACTTGCCACTGCCTTCGTTGGAGGCGGGTGCAGGAACAGGGATCGAACCCTTGCCGGCTCAGCGCTCCCTTGCGCCTTTGCCACCAGGCCACAGGCCTGCCCGCACAATTCTACATATTGATTGTTCTTTGAATTCATTATAGTATCTACAACCAAATCTAAGTATTAGGCTAATATCTATTTCTGCTATACTTTCAGTACGACAGAACATTATGTGCTAAATACAATGAATGGAAACAGGAAATCCAAATTCTTCAAAGGCAAAGGGATAGGGGTCCCTGAGATCTTGCGTGCATTTTTCCGAGTTTTCTGTGCCACATCACTCGAAGGTTCCATGCTGTTTACTATCTTGTTCTGCTTTAGTTTCTTTCTGTCCCTACCCCTTCAGCTAAGATATTAAAGAACTAGTTAATGTCAAATGACATGATGATAAACATTTTTAGATCTGTTGGAGATGACCGTGGAAGCTGCTAGAAATGACAGTCGGCTTGCTCGACGTCCACTGGAAAATATTGAGAGTGAGATCCAAGCTCACCGCATGTTGCTCACCCACCTCAAAGGCAATATTCAGAGGTATTCTACAGCTATTGAGGTGAGCATACGAAATATAACTGAAAATTCTATCCTACTTCCACCGTCCTATAGTATTTGTCATACTAGAGTATTCAAGGTTTCCTAATTTACTTGTCATCACGTTTCTCTATTCTCAATATACATCTCTCTCTCTCTCTCTCTCTCTCTCTCTTTGTTTTCAGTACAGATCACCTTTTACACCCCAGCTTTAATTTCTTGCCTAGACCCAAAACGATAAGGAAAATTGGGACGGAGGGAGTCATTCATAATATCATACACAAATTACTTGCAGTATTTTGCATTCTTTCAACATCAGATACTTCATGTCACAAGTATGAAGTTGATGGCATTACAACAGCTGATTATAACTTATACTTGTTATCCACTTGCCACATGTAAGACATTGCAAGGACCTAAGCAGAAGAAGTACAAGTGCTGTATTTATTGTATAATTGTTTTAAAAACTCGACCGGCGGGGTTAAGACCGCCCCCACGGCTTTTCTTTAAGAAGAAGCTCAACCGGAACCAGTCGAGAAAACCCACGCCCCGGTCCCACCCTCAGGGAGCCGTCCCCTGTGGTTCGGGCCTTAACTTATGCTTTGGGCCTACCTCATACATAAGGGCCCGCCCACCATAGGTCAACCGAGTAAATAGGACACAGCGAGTGGGTTTTTTTTTATTCCACAAATTGTGCACACTAGGATTTGAACCCTGGTGGGTGGCCTCACAACTAGAGGTCCTAACCAACTGAGCTACTGTCAGTTTGCATTGTATAATTGTTTTACATGTGCAGTATTTGGCACAAGTGCTGTTTTTATTGTATAATTGTTTTACATGTGCAGTATTTGGCAAAGTCACAAATGCAATTTAACATGAATGCTCCAAACATAGCAATTACCCACGAAAGCAGATAGAGACTGCCATCACGACTGTTGATCAAAGCTCTATATATTACTTTGATGTATAGGATCCATGAGTAGAATACAACTTAGATTTTTACTGCCATATTTCTGTTATGCGTATGTCACCTATGGTTTATATCTTGAAAATGATCAAGATGAGTGCATACATTCCTGACGGTGAGTAATCTCATAGCTGAGTGGATAATTCCCCTTTTTGTAATATTAATAGAGTTAAATTTCACAAAACTAAATATTTGTACCTTTGAAATTCAAAAATATAACTTTTTAAGTACAGTTATTTAGTCTGTAGAATTGATATCCTACAACTTTGTTGGCTTGGTCCCACCTGCTGGTTGGACATCCGAAATAGTTGTGTTTTTTAAAACAGAATGATCGTTGGTTTTTGTCATGACGGTTCTTAAACCATTCTCTTATTAGTATGTTTTCTTTGCAGGAACTTGATATTGTCCACGACCCTTGCTTTAGGAATGTTCGTCCCTTTAGAAAAAAGATGGCTAAAGAGCTACTTGGGGGTGAGCTCCGCGTTCTGCAAAGCGCTCATTCGTGGGTAGCAACATATTGTGAAAGTTTAAGCAATCCATAACAATCTTGTTCGCCAGGTGGTGCCTCTTCGCCATTTTCCTTTCTTTTGAAATGAAAGGACCATTGATCGCCTCTCTTCAATAGATGTCATTGTTTCTGAGTCTCAAATTGTGTTAGGCATGGCAATTATTATATGATGGAAAGATGCATTTTTTGAGATGGTGGAGGAAGAGATGCTGCAGCGGGCGACATATTTATCAATTCTGTTCACACATGTCTGATGTTAAAACTCCAGGCTGATATTGCGAACGCTTCAACCATAATGCTTCTAGGCTTATTTATGAGAACCATAATCGACGCTCATGAGAATATGAGATTGTTTATACTCAATGACTGCCTCAATAGTAGACTACCGCGGATCGTGATCCATTGCGTTACAGCATTCAGCAGGATCCAATAGGTATTTGTGAATTAAATCTCTAGTTTATTTTAAATTAATTTTATCCCACTAACAATTCAAGATGGAGAGGAGTTAATTCAATCTATTAAAAAATTGGGCCAACCCACTGACTAAAAAAATATAAAATCTGCAAGCCTAGCAATCAGTCCTGAGTATTTGTCTTAGGTCGTTTGAAAGGGCCAGATCGGAAGACAGTAGCATAACCATTAGTCTAATTCTCCATGTATAAGGTTGAGGCAAACCAACCGCAAAGGTGTACTTAAAAAGGTGGCCTGCTTCCTGTGCAGAAAATGACCCGTTTAAAACACCAAACTGGTAGTACTGGTACTCTTTAAGCAGGAATATACCGAAAAGGGACAAACATGAACATTGCCAAATCGATGGTAGCAGCGACAGCAGCAGTCACCTGGCTACCACTCTCCATATCACCAGCAGTTGCCAAATCGATGCAAAGTCAGCATCAGCACACTCAACTTGTAGCAAAGAACAGTCATGCCATGCATACGTACTCATGATCCCAGCACCGATTATATATAGAAATAAAATCAACAAGCAGTTGCCAAATCAGTGTATTTCTCTGTTGGCAATTGGCGGCTGTTGCAGCTTGCAACAAGAGCAGAGATTAAGTAATACTATACGCATGACGTGAATTACCCCTCTTCCAATATTGAATTGCTACAACAATTTTAGAACGAACAGAGCACCATTTATCATTAGATGGCAGGCACGCTGACAAGATAAATATATCATCACATTACATTACAGCTGAGCTGATCGGATCTAAGCTGGTCTAGCTAGTACTACATCATCACAAGATACTCTACTGCTACTACAAGTTACAAGACAGGTCTTCCTAGAACCTAACACACGAGGAGGAGAAGAGGCAAGGAAAAAAAACAAAGAATAGTTAGATGTTCTCTCCTCTGTACGACCATTTTGCATGCTTAGGATTGATTCATTAGCGAATGATCAGGAAGGGTAGTCAACACAATCCACAACACCGCCGGTCATCCTCTGCTCTCCTCCGATCCTCTGTTTGGAAGCAAGAGAGTGGGGATCAGGAGGCGTAGATGACGCCTGAGGAAATCGCCATGAGCAGCACAGCCGCCCTCTCCTCCTCGCTGAGGCACTTCTTGCGGCGCATCCGGCGGCGCTGCTTGAGCACCACCTTCTTGCCGAAGCCCACCACGCGGAGCTCAACGGTGACCTCTTGCTTCTCCTTCTTATCCTCCTTGCCGGAGCTGGCGGCCTTCTTCTTCGGCTGCTGATCCTGTGTCTCGGCGTTGGCGTCCAGGCCAAGCGCCTGCCTCCTCCTCTTGCGGTAGCGAATACCGCAGGCGTTGCAGAGCGACTGCAAGAGAAGAACAGGATTAGATGGATGATTGATCGCTCTCCTGGCCAACCCAAATCGATTGACAAGAATATCCACCTCAATAAAAAAAGATGTATATATACAAACAAAAGAGTAAATGATCGATAGATCCATACTCGTACCTTGGGTCCCTCTGGTCCTCCGCGCCAAAGGGGAGTCTTTGTGGTGTGGCAGTCGGCGCAGGCTTTGGCCTCGCCGCCGGAGGCGGCGGTGGTGTCGTCGGGCGAGGGGGAAATGGGATCCGTCTCCAGCTCCATCTTATCTTGATCGGTCCCCGATCGCTAATCGGATCGCCGGTTGGATGGATGGATGGATCGCCGGGAAAGAGGTGAAAGAGCGGGCGAATCGAATGCGGCGAGGAGGGTTTAAGCAGCAGCTGCTAACACCCTCGGTCTTTGGTGTTGGCGTTGCCGAGTGAGTCCAGGAGACTGTGAGAGAGGATAATGGGAATGGAGTGGTGGGCGGAGACGGCGTTGCGGAACCCTAACGCTCTCCCGGCTACGCTGTGATTTGACGTGAATGCCCCTGCGCGCTTCGGGCTCACAATTGGGCCATCATCTTCCTTGGACCCGTTGCTTCAACGGACCACTTCAGATGCTGGCCCGACCCAGAAAATCGTTCATCAAAGAGACTGACCATTCATCATCATCTTCTCTAGTCTAATGTAAAAAAATTTACTAGTAGTACTTAAAAAACAAAATACCAAAAAAAAGCAATCAAGCTAAGACAGGAGTACAAATCAACATGACAGTCCAACAGTTACGAAAGACCCAATCTATGTTTTTTTAATTGTACTGGAGCTGCAATATCTGCCCTATCCGAAGAAGAGTCCGAAGAATAGTAGTACCATCTGGCAACCTCCATCTCCATCGCTGCTGCCGAAACTCCCAGCAACAAATCATGGAGACCATCGCAAAAATGCTCAAAATCTCTAACGCAACTCGGGATACTTCAACTTGCCGACGGAGCCGGAGAAGGAGTCGTCCTCGTCCATGAGCAGCAGGCTGTCCATGACCATGTCGTGCGACCTCACCGTCCCGCCTGACCTGACACTCGCCGCCGCCGGGGAGAAGGGGCACGCCCCCCTCACCTCCAACGTCGCCGTCCTCTCCAGCGCCATCGCGTCTTGAATTTCCTTCACAACCTCCGGCATGCACGGCCGCTTCCGTGGCTCTACGTCGATGCACCGCACCGCTGCTTCAGCGATCTTCCAGATGGACTGCACGTCCTGGTACTCCCCTGCCATGGTCGGGTCGATGATTGCCTCGATGTCTCCGCTCTCGTAGTAGAACTTGGCCTGTAGAAATTGCCTCGATGTCACTGTTGACCATTTATTTTATTCAAAAAATTATTTTAATACGTAAAATTATTAATCATAATTTAAATTTTATTAATGATAAATCAAATAATAATAAAATTTTATATATTTAAATAATTTTTTTAATAAAATAAATAGTCAAAAGTTGATGTTAAAAATCAACGGTGTCAAGTATTTATTAAAAATGATGGAAAAATCTACCCAATGGAGTACCAGCGATTGTAGTAATTAACAGACGAAGAACAACAATAGCTAACTAAAATTAAAAACAGAAGACGAAGAAGAAGGGTACCGTACCCATGGCCCGATGTTGCGGAAGTGCTCCCCGAAAGTGATGGTGGAAATGGGAGGCCGGCCGGAGATGAGCTCCAGCAGGATGATTCCAAAGCTGTAGACGTCGCTCTTCTCCGTAAGCTGCTGAGAGACGTAGTACCTGCATTACCATTGTTGGCTCTCATTAATAACTTCATTAGGGAAGCAGGAGAGAAGATCGTAGCACTCACTGCGGGTCCAGGTAGCCCAGTGTCCCTCGTACGTTGGTTGACGCATGAGAATCCTCAGCCACGAATTTCGACAGCCCGAAATCAGACACCTTGGCCCTCATCTGCTTGTCCAGAAGGATGTTACTAGTCTTGATGTCCCTGTGGATGATCGATGGCGTGCATCCAGTATGAAGATATTCGATTCCTATCATGCATGTAACTTTCTGATAAATAACATAATTCCAGATAGAGGTAGGAGAGGCGAGGCGAGGCGAGGCAAGGCGAGGCAATCGTATCCATCGTAAAAGAAAATAAAATATGACCTTTTGCTGCATCCTCCGCAATCTCAAGCCGCTTGATCCAACTAATGTGCTTGTCCCGTCCTGCAAATGATTATTTCTTTAAGGAACATGTTCTCTGAACGAAATTTATGTTGTCAAAAACAGAAACTGATCAGTTTACCATGAAGATGCTCTTTGAGGGTGCCATTGTGCATGAACTCGTACACCAGAATATTTCTCCCATCTTGATGGCAGCAGCCCAGAAACGAAACTAGGTTCCTATGGTGTATTCTTGAAAGCAAGGACACCTGAACAAACAGACTCGGGGTCACACACAGAACATGATAGGTAACATGAACAGAAACTCATACCAAAAAAAAAAAAACACAGATAGGATTGATGTCATAATAGTTAAATAACAGGTGCCCGTCATGGTAATAAAAGAATATTGCAAAACAGCATCAGCACTACAATTTTACAATTCCATTAGCATGGTACCTCGTTTGTAAACTGCTTCTTCCCTTGGTATGAATCATTCGTAGGCACTTTCACTGCAATTTCCTTCCCATCAGTCAGTTTTCCATAATACACTATCCCGAAACCGCCCGAACCAATTCTATTGGCAAAGTTATTGGTCGCTACTTGGAGATCTGATAATTTGTACGGATGAGCTGTCTCAGTGGCGATTTCACAGGACTGCCTGCTTGAATTATGCAATTTCTGCGCCGGCAGGACCTTTAGAACATCATCTGGACACGAGTGTAACAAGAGTTCAGAACACAGTGACACCACAGAATTGGAATATGCAAACAACCAAGTGGTGGCTCACCATTTTGGCTTTCCAATGAGTGTTTCCTAATAGCTTTGCGTGTCAGCATGTAGCAACAGAGGGCAGCTGCAAGCAAGAAGGCTATCCCAAGCAGAGCAGATATAATAACGACAAGATGTTTCTTCTCTTGCTTCCCTATTCCAAGATTGGTGTTCCCAAAGTAGCTGAAATTCAGTGACGATAAATGCACATATTATCTTTCTTTTAGATATCTCGCATATGTATTATCTAGTGGCATAACTATAAATATATCAGCTGTTTCTTTTTTTAAGAAAGCGGTGCTTTACTGGGTTTCTTTTACTGTTACAAGGCTAAGGTTACCTAGTACTAGTAATAAACTCAACTACTGTAGGACTATACATAAGAAAGACCAACTCTGCTGTACCAAAAAAAGGTGTATCGTGATTAGAGCATTCCAGAGAAGAAACTGCTCCACAGGAGATATAATACATGGAAAAAAGAGTACAAACTTGAAAACAATGCTTCTACTCAGCAGAGCCTTGGGAAGGTCTCCAGAAAGCTTGTTATTTTGAAGATACCTGCATTGGTAAAAAGGTATTTAACCTCACGTAAAACATGAGAACAGTAGAAGGTTAATAATCCTGAAACTAAGAAACATGGTATTTACCAAGAAATCAAAGAGCGCTTGATGCATGGTTTATTTCAAGGTTTCCCACTAACGGGATAAATATATATGTATATGTGCAGGAAAGGCCTGGTAGATTTTTATTTTATTTCTATCACTGGGAAAATAACGTTCCAATATGTGTGCAGGCCTATTTATTTGTTTATACATATCAATAGGGAAACCATCGACAAACGAGCAGAATGACTGCTATCAAAGTATACAGGCAAAGTTCATCTCTCCCTTGGGTTATGATCGTTAGGCTTACAGCTGATTCAGTTTTGGCAAGGTTGCAAAGTACGAAGGAACATTCCCAGTCAGTTGATTATTCTCCAAATGCCTGCATTTTTAACGAGAAAAAATATGATTAAACGTTTCAGAAACAAACGACGATGAAACAAATAGATACTAGTTCCTCACATGATGGACAGGTTCGAAGAGCTGCTGAGGTCTGGAATTGGGCCCGTTAACATGTTATTAGAGAGCCCGCTGCAAGGAAGAAGTTTGTGGATGGTTCAACGGAAGCACTAAATATACGGAGTATATCTATTTGAGAGCAAAGAGGTGACAGTTACATCTCTGCTAAGCATGGCAAAGCCGCTATTTCCGGCGGTATATTCCCTGTCAAATTCTTTCCTGAAAGATTTCTGGTCATAGCAAAGGGTGTCAGTCAGTAGTATCCGGTGCGGGGCTAGCACATGGAAGAACAGGGCTAATGTTAGATTGATCAGAGCCAGAGCTTACATTGAAATGACTCTTGGTTGTGAGTCTGAGCTGCACTTCACCCATGACCAGGGTGACGGTAGACACGGATCGCCGCCTTCCTTTGCCCAGTCAGCCAATGGGTAACGTGATGCTAGGCTTGCCATGACGGGCGCTGCATAGTCGATATCAAACGTAACTTTTTTTTTGGAAACATTACTAAACAAATTAACAACAACAACAACCTGATCCTGATCAGAGATGGCGCATAACTTAAATTACATACCGTCTGGGGAGCCAAGATCGATGTGGATGTACTTGTATATCTCAAACGCATTCAGAATCGGACCCTTGGATGAATCGTTAGTCTTCCTGAAGGCGAATGAGAGGACAAAGGGGAGTGAAATGTTGAAGAAGCCTGGCTCGTAAAGCCTGTACTTGCCAGGAGCATTTTCACCAATGTCCACCGTGGGTTTGCTAACATCCGGCAGGCCCGGGATGAAGAGCTTGAACTTGCGCGTCTCGGGGACGACGAACTCTTCGATCTCGGCGAAGTAGGAGAAGGCCCATCCGTTGCCGGGGAAGCCACTGAGGTCGAGGCGATAGGTGAGCTCACCGAGCGAACCCACAACCGCCGTCTGCATCACCTTCTGCGGCGGCCTCTCGTTGGAGCCGACGAAGACGGGCTTGTCGGTGGAGACGTTGACGGTGCCGGGAGAGACGTCGACCAGATAGTTGGCCCTCCTGACCATGTCGGACTCCCAGATCCTGTCGTAGGGATCGTCCGGGTACCGGACGGCGTTCGTGGTGGGAGCTCCGAAGTTGATCCTGGCGGAGAGGCTGAGGAAGGCGTCGGCCTCGTAGTCGGTGTAGTAGAGGGAGCCGTTGAGCTGCCGGAGCTCGAGCGTGGAGATGAAGGGCTGACCCGTGGTGGCGTTGGAGAGGCAGACGCTGAGGGTAGGCGCCGAGGCCAGCACCACCATCTCCCTGGTCACCACCGTGGCCTCGTCGTAGATGACGATGGTGGACCAGCGCGAGGCACCCAGGTAGAGGTCGAATTCCGGGAACACGTTGCTGCGATCGAAGTTGCCGTACAGGAAGCTGGCTCTGAGCAGGTAGCGGGTCCGAGTCCTGACGCCCAGAGTGTAGCAGTGCTTGCTGCTGGTGGTGGTGCTGGTGCCGGCGGCCAGGGAGGGGAAGTAGCGCACCGAGGAGTACTGCATGCGCTTCTCCGACGGCACCGAGATGCTGGCCGTGGCTCCGAAGGGGAACCACCCGGCGTCGCCTGTCCACACCAGACCGAGCTCGTCTGTGTAGTTGGCAGACCCGCCGCAGTCGATGCTCACGAAACCTTAATTCTCTTTCTGTTAATTCTCTTTCCCTTCCTCATTATTCGCGGAGGAAACAATTTAGGAGTCGAGGAGTTACTCACCAGGCATCTGCGCGACAGCGGAGGTGGAGAAGAAGACCAAGACGAAGCAGCAGAGGAGATGGGGGCTTGACGCCGCCGCCATTAATTCTCTCTTCTTGTTCCTTTCTATCAGGCGTTAGTTCTTCGATTCATCATCCACAGCTAGCTGGAGTAGAAGTAATAGCTGCTACGTACAAGAATTAAACTGAATTGGTACAACTTCCACTACTCCTACGGAGTACAGCACTGACTAGTAGCAGGACTACTGGTACAAACTCTGCTAGAGAGAGAGAGAGAGACCTTACCCGCTAAGGAAGATCAATAGTAGGAGTATGCAAGTAGTAGAACAGGATTAACGATATGGTAAGGGAAGGGCAGAAGCAGGGCAGTGAGAGTGATTAGTAGGAGTAGAACGAATAAAGCGGGAGGCCAGGAGCAAGGTGAGAACGCTCGCTTGCATTGTTCGCCTAAAAGCAACATGAGGCAAACAAAGGGGAAAGGCAAGAGACTGCTCTGCTCGAGTGCTCACGATAACTGTAAAGTTGGTTACTGGGAAAGCATGGTGGGCTCCAACTGCCGCTGGATCCGTTGCGCGTGGCGCCCACTCTCCTTTCACTGCCCAGCACTTCCTTGACATGTGACATTGGGCTCACTTGTAATGTAGGAATTTCATACTATTAATTTCAATGGAAAAATGCATGAAATAAGAAAATTTTCTCCATTGCAAAGAAAGCGTAATAATATAGAGAAAAAACTCTGCAAACCGAAGATAAAGAGACGGGAATGTGAAAATTGACTTGAAGGTAAGATGATTTCTCTCTAGCTTTATGTTTAGTAGAGGTGAAAGCTGATTGTTTGTGCCCATGAGGTCGCGGATTCGAATACTAGCCTCTTACAAAAATGTAGAAATAGACTATGTACAAAAAACCTAATAGTTCTAGAATGACCAGCTTGCCTATTTGAAAGAGATGAACTGATGTGCGGTAAAACACGGCAGCAACGCAAACAAAGCTGGAACAGGGAATAAAGCCACATATCATGTAAAGCAATGTATATTCAAATATATAAGTCCAGCCATTTAGTACGTGCACGCTGAAAAGCTACTCCAACTAGCAATGCTGCCAGTGCACATCCAACGCTGTTGATCTTGCTACGCCGGCAGGAAAGGTTTTTCGTAGATGCACACGCAGCAAAAATAACGAGCCGCCTTTTGGAACGATCGCGCACGCCCTTCCGTTTCATCCTCAAACACTTGTGAAGTACAGGCCAAGAGTAACAATACAAGACTTGAAGGTACAGTATTTTTAATTCTAGTTTGGGAAGAATGTGATAGATCCATGTGAAAAAAATAGAAGCATATTTGTGCACACATTGTTACATACAGCCATAAATACATAGAGACCGGAGGTCAGTTCGTTCCAGCCCAAAGGTTGTTCTGTTCTCACTCGGCACATCAAGCACCAGGGGAAAAGGCACTCAGAATATTATGAAACAAGATAAACTTTCACGTATGAAACCAGCTTATTTGAAACATGCTATTACAACATCTATTGGTAAGTGATCTGATCTGCAGAATATATTGACACGAGTATATGTCACCTCCACAACACTGAGAAGACAAGTTCCTATGAATGCTTAATCCTGCAACAAGCTAGCTACCGCCTGATACACCTTTTCTCTATCTCCATCTTACTGACTGCAAAAACATGAGCGCATTACAATATGCACGAGAAGGAAAGACTGCAACGTTACAGAAAACTGAGCAGGAACAAATGAAATTTGTCTACCTCATGGATTATGCATGCTTCAGCAGATGAAAACCCTATTCACTCTTTGATGTACCATGGGAAGGCTCGTTCCCAGAAGCAGCAGCTGGAAAGTCGGTGAGGCGAAAGCTGTCAAGAGCTGGTCCAAGAGCACTGGTTTTCCCTGCACCTGCAAATGCGGCCTCAGCATCCATGCGTCTCTTGAAGATCACCTGGGCAGAGCTGGCATTGTTTGCAATCTCTGACTTGGCTTCTTTGACAGGCCCATACTGGCTAAAGATCTTGATAAGGTCACTGCATGATGGAACTGCGCTTGGCCTGCTGAAGTGCAGCACAAGTCCAGCCAGCAAGCTATTTTCAATTTCTTCAGTAGATTTAGTTCCGATACTCAGTTGAGATCCATTCACAACAAACGGTTTGCTTTCATCCTTAGGTTGCTCTCCATTTTCTGTATCTTTTTTGTTTTTACTCCTTGACTTGCCAGCACTTGCTAGAGTCACCGATGAATTATTCAAAAGCTTCTTAACTTGATGCGCCTTCTTGCTTGTTCTTTTCTTTAGCTCATCTTTCTTTTTGAGGCTAGATAGCGGCTCCTCCACATTAATGAGAATGTCAGCCCAATAGTCATCCTGCATATGATCAGCAATGGGTTGTTTTGAGGGAGCGGACTCAGTGTTGTCTGCCTTCTCAGGTAGCTCCTTGTCAACATCACAACAAGAAACATTGGAGTTCTTCCTAAAATCTATAAAGAAGTTAACACTTGTAGGGGCGACTCTCTCTCTCTCTTTAAGATCACATGCTGCTATTGAGAGCTGCCATAGCATTTCACCACAAGATAGAGACTCTTCAGTAATGGCATCTTTCTTACCCCCATTCACATTCTTAGAATATGGTGACTTGTCTGCAGCACGGATAAGCTTGTGTTTACGGCTATATAATTTTGTCTGAGATGCATGGGCTTTGACAGCTGGTGGTGTCCATGACTTGCGTCCAGATGCTTTGCTCATCAGCTCTCCAACCTTTGTTGACTTCTTACGAGAGAGAGGCTGTGACTTGGAAGACAAATCCCCCAATTTGTTCAGTTTCTTCCTTTTCCTAGTTGTCGGTTTATCCTTAGAATCATGATCATGATCCTCAACTTTCACAGCTGATACATGCAAAGATGGTGTCCCTTGAGTCTTATTCTTATTATAAGGTGCAGAATTAGGTTTGTCTGTCTCTGCCATAAGTTCAGAAAGTTTCTTTTTCTTCCTACCATGCTCCGAGATAAGCAGTCTCTTACTTACTAATTTTTCAGTATGTCCGGAGATTCTCTTGCCAGTGGAATCCTTGGTACTACCAGCTCGTAGTCCATCCCCATCTTGTATGATTTTATCCTTCTTGTGCGCAGAATTCGCTGTACGCCTCAGATTGTATTCTTTCAGCGGAGGAGAGTCTTTGCTGTTCCCTATGAAAGTTTCACCACCACCATCCCTTCCAAGCTTTTTCAAACCTTCCAAAGCATCCTCCTTCTTGCTCATTGATCTCAGTGTTCGCCCTAATTTGCTCTCATTAGAAACATTGTCCACTGCATTATTGGCTGGTGTTCTGCTATCACCAACAGCCATGGCTGTTTCAAGTCCATCTGAATGTTTGGACATGTCGGGTTTCTTCTTTGTCAAGCTCTTTGTGCACTTTGAATTGTTTCCCTTACCCACTGCATCTCCATCAGTAGCCCCTCTACTTGGAACATCCGTGACAACTTCATTTGCAACCTTTAGCAAAGCCTCACTCATGCACGAAGCATGCTTCGATTTTTTCTCCTTGCTCAGAACATCATTCTCATTGCTCTTATGCATCCTTTTCCTCTTTGTGTTCAGTGCCGCATCCGCAACATTCTCGATACCTTCAAATGACACAAATTCAGGGAGGCCCCTTGGACCCCGTGATCGATTGAAAGCCCTCAGCTGTGCTTTGGCAGTGGTGAGATCAAGAAGATCAGCTCCAGCCAGTGGTCTCTTTCCCAGTGCTGAGATGTAGTCAAGAAACGCTTTGCCATTGAAGGAATCCCTCATGTAACCACTGTCTACCACTGCACCATATGCCCCTTGTCGGACACCAGAATTCTCAACCTTCTGCTTGGTGGAAATTGTCGAACCGAAGCAACTGCAGGACAGGCCGACCTCCACGCGTCGCCCAACCTCCTGCAGTGCAGCGTCGACAGCCGAGACGAAGCCGGACATGGTGCTCTGGGCAGAGAACCGTGTGAAGTTGGCGTGGAAGGGGAGCAGCGCGGACGTGTCGTTCCAAGCGAAGGTCCTGTCCCAGAAGTAGGCGACGAGCTGCGCGCCGGCCTTCCGATGTTGCAGCGCGACCTCGGATGCGTCAGCAGGGTCGAACACCTGCCCGGGCCACCACGGGTGGCTCCGCACCTTGCCCCACACCAGGTCGGACGGGGCAAAGTCGCGGCTCCCCTCGCCCTCGTCATGAAAGGCCCAGTCGTAGCGCGCAAGCTCAAATTTCTCCTCCTGCCGTGGCAGTGGTGGTGGGGACGGGGGCCAGGGCGGGGACGGAGGCGGAGGGTGCTTCTTCTTGGGGCGGCCATGGCGAGGGCTCCTGAGAAGGTCCTGGACGTCAGCACGCATGACACGGAGGCGCGTCGGGCGTGTGGAGGTGCTCCCTCTGTCCCCGGAAGCGCTCTTGGAAGCTCTCTCGCTCGCACCCGCCATACTTCTAGGCAAGGAAGAAACAGTAGAGGTTAGGGGAGTCGATACAAAGAAACGGAAGGCCGCCGTGCAGCCGCTTACGCTTCGCCGCCACGCCGGGCCGGGGGAGGAAGGGTTCACCGGAGGAGATGAGGATTCTTTTTTTTTTAAGGGAGATGGGGAATTTTGGACACGACGACTCGAGGAGAAATAGGGGTAGGTTTGGAAATGCAGTTTAGGATCAGGGGACTTCTCCGTTTTGGCTTTCAGTGTTTCTTCATTATTGCCGACTATACCCTTTTGTTGGGAAAAGGGCTGCTGGCCTCACGCCAAATATGAGTTTGATACACTACTTTGTTTAAGATATAGCTAATTTTTTTCACCCCTATCAATGCTCAGAATTCCCTACAACATTTTCATACCGCAATATCATATCAGGTAAAATGTCAAAACTGATATATTCAGTTCAGATTAGAGCAATCAGAGAACTACTAAGGGTTGAGCAGATGATGGATGTAAGTTACATTCTACTTCCATCGTTCACTTTTATAAGTCCATTTTACTTTTAACACGAGAATTAAGAAAAAGTAAAAAAGTGTGATAAATAGATAAAAATAGAGATTTATTAAAAAAATAGAAAATGTATTGAAAA